>CM021101.1:604848928-605168552 GCA_007115665.2 Sequoiadendron giganteum
CCCCCTTATGTCTCCCTAGGCATCCAACTTGAGTAATAACATTTTATATTTTAATTTTCACTTATGTCCCATGGCCCCTTTCGTAAAGTCACTAAATATTAAAATAAGTTAAATATTTTTATTTAACTTTAATAACATTATGTTATTTTAAATAATTGCATTAGACCATAAAATACTAAAATATTAATGTCAATTGCACCCATCAACATTGCCAAAAATAGTGATTGACAATTGGATCCCTAGGAGCCCAAAACTAACTCTCCACCACACCATGTTGGATAAATGGTCACCAATTCCCTAACCACACTCTATTAGCCTACGAGAACGGTTGAATAGACTAACTCTGACAATCTCTTCAAAAGGCTAGGAAGGGGACATTACAATCCGCCCTTCCCAAGATTGCTTGTCCTCAAGCAATCTAAACTCTGGATGCTGCAAAATCTGCTCATTTCCCCATGCCGCATCTTCCACTTGAACAAATACTCCTTAATTATCCTCCTTCGAAGACTCCACTCTCTAGAATCTATGATGGCCTTTGGAATCAAAATCAATTTACCCTCCTCATCTAAGGGTGGCAACTCAGATGAAGGAAACAGATTATGCCCCAATGCCCCAATGCCTTCTTGAGCCTAGATACATGAACCATATTGTGAACCCTATTTCTTGCTAACAACTCAAGCTTATAGGAAAGCTCTCCTATCTTTTTGGACACTCTGAAAGGACCATAAAACCTTGGCTTATGATTCTCAGCTCCACTCCTTTTGAGACTAGACTGTCTATACGGCTAAAGCCTCAAATACACCATGTCCCCAACCTCAAAATTATGCTTTGTACGATGTTGATCAACATAAATCTTTTATTGATTTTTTGCTTGCTACAATTTTTCCTTCAAGTATGTCATCACATATTGGCTCTCCTACAATAAATCTCTTTCCTTAAGCACTCTTGTATCTCCAAATAACAAATCCAAGAAGTTAGGCACCTCATACCCATACAAAGCCATAATTGGAGTCATCTTGATGGACATGTGATAGGTAGTATTGTAACAATACTCACCAATGTGCAACCATTTGATCTGAGCCTTTTGTTGTCCTAAAACATATTTTTTTAGATACCCCTCCACCCATTTGTTCACTATATCTGTCTATCCATCTGTTTGTGGGTGGTAGCTAGTGCTAGGAGTGAGCTTAGTCCCACTCAATTTGAAGAGGTCCTACCAAAAGAGATTGAGAAACTTGTTGTCCCTATCATTGACTATGCTCTTGGGAATCCCATGCAACTTGAATACCTCTCTAAAGAAGAGATTAGCCACCTATGTTGTGGTATATATCATTGAAATAACATAGAAATGGGTAAATTTGGTCAACCTGCCAACCACAACATATATGCAATCCTTGCCTTGTACCTTGGGTAACCCTATGATGAAGTCTATAGAAATACATTCCCATTTTTTATTAGGAATGGGTAAGGGTTTAAGTAAACTGGTTGGATAGGTATGCTCATTCTTATTTTTCTAGCAAGTAGGACACTCTTTGACATACTTAAGGATTTCATTTTTAAGCCCTTTCCAAGTGAATCTCTCCTGAATCTTCTTGTATGTCTTGAAAAACCTCGAGTAACCAGCCATAGGTGCATCATGAAATGTCCTCAATAAGTTCACCTTAAGTTGAGAAGAAGGCACCAAATAAATTCCTCCTTATAAATAATCAACTCATTAAGCAATGTATACCTATCGTCATGAATTGTGCCCTCTACAATTCCTGTTGCCCAAGAATCTTTGGCATACTTTTTTGCAATTAATTCTCTCCAATCAACAAAAATCTCCACCAAGGAACACAAGTGAGGCCTCCTAGAAAGCACGTTAGCAACTACATTATTTTTCCCCTTGACATATACAATGTCAAAATCATATGCGTGCAATCTACTTACCCACTTCTGCTGCCTGTCATTGAGGTCCTTTTGGTTCATGAAATATTTCCAAGGCATGCATGATGCCCAACATCTCTTTGTCATAAACATAATAGATTTTCTCCACACGTCTTAATTTTTTCTCTTAAATGCAATGGGGCACTTCTCCTGCATCAAAACAACACCAATCCCCTCTCCTGATCACACTCCACCTCAACAGGTTTGAGAAATCAGTGTTATGGCATCACCTATTTGAAGGGCTCAAAACACCTTAGCATTGAATCTACCCACTGAAGTGATACCTTCTTAGTTAAATCTATAAGTGGGGGTGGCATTTGAGAAACAACCTTAACAAACTTCCCTTAAAACCCACACAAAAAAAGAGCGCTTTAAGTTGAGTGTGGTTCATTAGTGGAGGCCAATCAACAATGGCCTTGATCTTCTCAAAATAAAATCTCACCCCCTCTGCATTGATGATGTGACCAAGGTACAAAATATCTCTCATACTGAAGTAATATTTAGACTCCTTTATATAGAGAGACTCACTATCCAAGATGCTCCAAACCTCCTCAAGATGTTACAATTGTTCCTCCCAGGTTTTGCTAAAAATCGGGATATCATCAAAGAATATCAAAACAAATTTTCTCAACTGATTTCTAAACACCCAATTCATGCAACTCTGAAAAGTGGTCGGGGCATTAATCAAACCAAAGGGCATCACTAGGAACTCAAAATGCTCAAAATGGCACATGAAGGTCATCTTCTCTATATCCCCTTTCCTCATTTGAATATTATGGTACCCTAACCTCAAATCTATTTTGGAAAAATACCAAGCACCATGTAACTCATTAATTATCTCATCTATTCTAGGAATGGGGTACTTGTTTTTTAATGTCTTCTTATTAAGGGCCCTATAGTCAATTCACATTCACATAGTCCTATATTTTTTCTTTACCAAAACAACTGCTGAAGCAAATGGAATTTTTCTAGGTCTTATGTGCCCCATCTCTAACAACTACTTAATTTATTTTTTCTATTTCATCTTTGTTTCTCTTAGGATGTCAGTAAGGAGTAGTCATTACTGGTTTAGTACCTTCCTCCAACTCTATGATGTGATTTATCCCTCTACCTGGTGGCACCCTAGGAGGAATGCTCCCAAATATCATACTATATTGTGATATTAACTTTTGGATGTCTGGATGGTAATTATTCTTTTGTTGATCTGCAACTATAGGCATGATGAGACACTCGACTTCCCACTCAACCTAATCATGTTTGATTAGCCACTCCATCATTTTGAAGGACACAACTCTAGGTCCCCTATCTGATAGGCATCTAATAGCTATCTTCTTCCCATTGGCCTCGAACTTCATTTCCATCTTTTGTAAGTTGAAAGAAAATTCCACAAGAGATTTCATCCAATGCATCCATAGGACTGTATTAGTACCCCCTATATTAACCACATAGAATTCATCTACCAATTCATATTCACTTAATTAAAATTTTAGATTTGAAACCTTTCAAGTGCAAGAAATTTTATACCCATCCACTACCATCACCTTAAATCCATCATGCTCTTCTATCTTTAGACCTCTCCTAGCCACAAACTTCTCATCAATGAAGTTATGTGTGGCACATGTTTCAATCAAAGCTATGAGCTATGATTCATTGCCCCTATAAAACACCTCTCACCTTGAATGTAACTGCTTTCTGGATACTGGAGAGTTGGGCAATGGTCTCATCACTAGTTTTTTCATCTTTTGAAGAGATTTCCCCATCACTACTCTCAAAATCTGTTTACTAATCTGATTTTTCTTATGTAGATTCTTCAATAGAAAAAGTACTCTTATTGTTTAGCTTTGTCCTTCACACTGCACTTATGAGATAAGTCCCAAGGTTCCCTACAATGGAAGAACAATTTCTTCCTCTAAAGCTCATTAAGCTGATCATTGTCAAGTTTCTTTGAGTCATGTTTGGGATGATGGGAATCACGTTGAAAATGATTCTCATCTTTATATTTCTTATGCATAAATCCCTTGGAATGGAATTTACTTTTGGAAGTAGAAGACTCCATATCCCTAACACTCTTAATGGATTCTTGCAAAGTAGTTGGATTGAGTCCCTTAACGCAACCACATAAGGGATCCGAAAGAACATCAATAAAAAGAAAAACCAATCTTCTTTCTAAGATATTTGTAACAAGCACCAAAAGTTTGTAAATCTACAACATAATGGTCCAAAATGCCCCACTATTTGAGTTGAACCAACTCCTTAAAATGCAATTCAAGGTCTTTCATATCAAATCTATCTATCAACCTCTCTGTGAACTATGCATATGTATCAATTTGATCATGCCCCATGGTAATCATCCCATGATGCCGCCACTAATGAGCAATCACATCCAAGTGAATAGTGCCATATTTGATGGCCTCATCTTCTAGCATAAGATTAAGCTAAAAATAGGTGTCTAACTTCTACACCCAATCCCTTGCAATAGTCTTCTCTGTTCCATCATAAAGTGGAATTGTGAGCTTCCCAACTTTCCTCTCTAGATCATGGTTATGTGCTCTTCCACCCCTGTGAGGTTTATGCTTCATTCTAAGGTCACAATAATCTCTAAAAGATATCTCTGCATGGATCTCTGGATTTGTATCCCTCAAATCTTGTAAGAACTCACCCTATTAATTATTGAAGGTGGGTTCATTTCCAACTTGGGGTTGGAATCTACATGAAAGGTAGGCATAAGAGGCCTAGTGGAAGTTGTCCTAGTATGTTGACCAATAGGTTTGTTGTTCACAGAATGTCTATTATGCTCATTATTGCACCATTATTGTTGTTTCCCCATGGTTTTCATTATTATTATTGTTGTTCCCAGTTATATGTTGTGTCAATAGGGTTTTCATTTGTGCCAAGGTCTATTGTAACCCTTGTTGGAACTCATGTTTCCCTCTCATCATATCATTAAGCATGGACCACAGGTACCTGGTTCCTCGCTACCCTTGTTATTTCTATCTCTTTCACCCATTTCTACCTCTCATTTGGATCCTGAATCAAACAAATTCTCATCTCCTCTATATCTTCCTCTCCTGTAAATGGTGTATTCAATGTTTTTTTGACTCATGAAAAGTTATGTCATCAAATACCTTCAGGATGGCAGGATACACTGCTCTAATACCATTGTAATATGCAACATTGTTTGCCTTTGTTTTTTTTGTGTTTTGATGAATGGTTTTTCTTATGTTTTGGTAATTTTTTGGATGATTTTGAATTGTAATAAAGTACAAAAAACCAAAGAACTTGCAGCAAAGGAATACTAATTTTTTTTAATATTAATATTTTCTAGATTATAACAATAACCTAGTTCATAAAATACCATCTAATATCTAAATCCAACATACCCAAAAAAAAATTGCCACTTTGACTTGATGTGTTGTAGTAGAAACCAACAACTAGAAGCAAGGAAAATGTTTGATAAAACCCTCAAATACTAATTTATGTATTCCCCTTATGAATGCAAGGTGTTAACCACCCCTAGGCATCCCAACTAGCAAGTTCACACACCCTTCTTGAGATATTACGACCAAATCTAGCAATAATACAACCCAACAATGAGGTTGATGCAAGTTGTTAGGTTGATGCAACCAACAACCCTTAGAAACAACTCCTCCAATCCACCTCATTGAATAATCTCTACAATAACAAGCTCTGTAATTGAATGAAATGAAGCAATAATCTTCAATGAAGCTCAATTGTGATCTTTGAGTGAAACCACCAAGATATTCTCTAGAGTGTGTCTCTCAATAGCATAGAGAATGTTTCTTGCAAATGATTTCATCCTCACAAACCCTAAGAAGTATGACCTCCTCCAAAAACAAGAACCAATTCAATATCTTCATCCAACATAAAGAAAGAATGAGCTCAAAATTCTCTTATATAGCCTCTTCAAAACCCCATGAACCCTCTTAGGGAATTAAAATTCTTTTAATTTTAAATTATATTCCCCCCCTTATGTATCCCTAGGCATCCAACTTGAGTAATAAAATTTATATTTTAATTTTCACTTATGTCCCATGGTCCCCTTCCTAAAGTCCTTTTTATTAAAATAAGTTAAATATTTTGATTTAACTTTAATAAAATTATGCTATTTTAAATAATTGCACTGGACCATAAAATATTGAAATATTAATGCGAACTACACCCACCGACACTGCCAAAAATATCAAGACTAACAACTAGCTTCTCAAGCACCCATAATTGACTTACTAAAAATAGTATGGGAGAAAATACCAAAAATACTCCAGAAAAGGTTGTTACTCAACTTTCCACCACACCATGCTGGATAAATGATCACCAGACTTCCCTAACCACACTCCATTAGCCTACGGGAATGACTAAATAGGATAACTTTGACAATCTCTTGAAAAGGATAGGACGGGGACATTACACATGTTTTATAAAAGATTAAAGTGACAAATTCAAATCTTAATGATCGTGAAAACTTTGAATCAAATGATCATGTTTTGAGAGATAAGAGGCAATCATTCAAATAGAACAAGAAATTTTTAGTATTGGAGGAAGCAAAAATCAAGTGGACAAAGAAAAGGAGGTCTGGATCACTCCTTAGTTGGTTTCACCAAACTTAACCTTGATGGGACTTCAAGGGGCAATTCAAGTATTGCTAGAGCATGAGTTTTATACATGCAAAGGATGGTGGTTATCTCTGGAATGATTCTTTTTCTACATGTGGAGAATGGTGGTTATGTCTACGATGACTCTTTTTTTTAGGTCATTGACTTGATAATGGAGCTTAATGGAAAGGGGTTCATGTTGTGATTGCATTATATTTCTCTTTAGGAATCTAGTGGTTAGTGGTAGAAGGAAATTTTATTTTGGTGGTTAATGGGCTCTAAAAAGGCTCATGTCCTAACTAGAAACTTAGAATATTTTGTCAAAGTTACAGTTTGGGAAAAGCTAAATTTAAAAAATACCAAATAATTGGTGTCACTTTTTCTAGGGGCACAATTGCATCACTATTGATCAAAATTTGAAACTATTTAATGCACTGAAAAGCTTAAGTCATAATATACAACTACAAAGATGGCTACTTAGACATGCATTTTGGATAGAAAAGTTTGAATCCTAAAAAAAATTATACAGGATGCCCAAAAATGAAATAAAAAATATTAAAGTTTCCAAAATATATATATATATTTTTTAATGTTTTTATTGTTGTGGAAAATCTTCCTAATTTCATGGGATGAGAATAACACTTATTACATTGATTTTCAAATTCCAAGATAAATTAATTCATTTTTTATTTTCAAGTAATTCATTTCATGCTAAGAACAACTATAAGTAATTGTCAACCAAATTTAGAAATTAAATAGTTATAGCTTTACATATTTTCAAAGATTGCTACATTCTTGTAAATTTTTGAGGTTTCTAACCATCTCCAAACTATTTTTTAGCATCTTATAGGTACCAGGAAGTATGAATCTAAGCTGATACCTCTTCAACTAAGATTCAATGCAGATTGGGGGTATCCATCCCACCAAAGACACTTGAGAGATGATCTTGCCATCATTTTTTTTTTATGGGGGACTTACACTCAATACAACTTGATCCTTTGTCCTACATTCATTTGAAACCATTGAAATTCACGAAGTGGTCAAGAGCCCTTTGAAAATGAAGCTCTATTTATGTTGCAGTATCATATGTGTAGAGCCCCACTCTCTCTTTACCTTTTTAGGTCATGCTCTTTTGTTTACGCTTTTATTTTGATGTGCATTATTCAATGCACATGGTTTTGGGATTTGTTAAAATAATATATTAGGCACTTACACCATGAGTTGATACTACTAGCTTAGTGAATAGAAAATCCACCCCCTCAAAAAGGGGTGTGTAATTAAAATGTTTTGTGGAACCATTCATCCAAGGACAAAATACATGACAAAATATCATAGGTTATAGGCCTTGTCAGTTTAGTAGGTCTATAATGTTGCACTACTGGACATCCAAAATAGGTGGGTGTTTGTAGTGATTCTTGATGTCTTTTGAAATGAGTTCAATGAAGAAATTCAATGGAATCACAACGACTACGTGGCACTACCGTGTAAGGTTTCAAATATTTCAATTAGGCAACCATGTCCACTTGTACCACTGGTCAATTTCAATGCTCCAACTTTTGGCAGGATCATCTCCACAATTCACAAAGATTCCATTACTATGGTGGCTACTCAATTTAATTCTTCAACTACCAAGTGTGGCCATTCCTTGTCTTGAAATTCAAGTTCACATGTAGTTCATATTGAGATGATTTTTTCTTAAGCTATTAGAGGCATCTCACCTTGTGTCAAAGCATTCAAGTGCATAGATTTTTTGGTGTAGTGTCATAAATTGTACATCTCTGCAATTTCACATTACACATCTTTTTTTTAGAATGACTTTAAAAAAAAATTATAATATGATATCAAAATATTTATTTACTAGAGAAATTACTTCGTTCTTGATTCTTTGGGTTTGATTTTCTTGACTTTAAGTGCTATGCACAAACGTTTATGTGACGTGTCCCACAAAAAAACACAATTCAAATGGCATTTGGAGCATTAATTTCCAAAGAATATGGTAATGTAATACTCCCTAGAGACACTCGGGACTTTCTATTTAAAAAAAAAAAGACTTCTCTTTGGAAAAAAGAAAGAGAGAAGACGATTCGTTCATATATACACAATTGATTTTTTCTTTGCAACCCATGAAAGTTTTGAAAGTTCAAAAAATGCATCCTTCTAGCTCTTGCATGTTATCTTTTTCATGGTGGGATTGTGAAAGGAAATTCAGTGATAATATTGGAATCCTTTTGGGACTCTATGGTAGCTTCCAAGTGGATCTTTTCTCAAATTGATTGCCTCTTTCTCACCGTAGGTAATCTTTAAGATTAACATTTTTAATGTCATTGATAACATCATGATATATTAATTTGTTCTCTTTTATTTGGCATTGCATTTTGCTTAGATAAATCTGTTATCCTTTATCGTTATCATTTTCTTTTATTATAGTCTCATTTGGCTATTTGTGGAGGTCAAAAAGACCATAAATGAGAGTTTGGCTAAAGCGAGCTCCTAAAATATCCACCCCAACATTTTTGTTTTCCTTTCATGTGTGTAGGTTTATCAGAAATACTAGTTGGGATCAAAGTGATAAGTTTTATTAGATTTTGGAACTATTGATTTTTTTATTGTATAGGATGATAGTGCGTCGTAAGGGCATCCACACATGGTGCCAGAGTTCAAGACTGATATTGCACAGATTGTTGAATAACCTCTATCACTTGTACATTTTGTTTATGTTATTATTAAGTTGAAATATTTTGTATAGAAGAAAATATTTTCACCAATATCTTACAATTGGGAGTTGTATTGGAATTGTATTAGTTAATTTCATTTCCAATTGTAAAATATTATTAAAAGAATATATCAAATTGTCAAGAGAGCATTTGATTCATTTGAATGCAATAGAAGATTTGGCTCTCACAAAAAGCATTTTTTTGTTGTAAGAACTAAATTTTCTCCCTTATATTTTGGTGAACCTAACATTTTATATATTTTTTATGAATTTGTAATAAATAATAATTTTTTTTTCAAATCTCCTTCTTTCTTTTATCATCTGCAAGTTAGATAGATTGAGTGTTGTAATAGATTCATGAATTTTACAACCCAATCTATTTCTTTTAGTGACATAATCAAAAGAAGCCTTAGACACTTAAACATGTCTCACTCAAAAACTCTTGCCAATCCTCTTAGAACTAGACCCAACTTTACTCTAGAATATTTTTTAGCGGGGTTACCTCCTAACTATTCTCCACCATTTTTGGATTCACATCCTTCCTCATCAACTGGTTCTCCTCCTACTATCGATCATGATTAGTGTTCTCTTTGATAAAATTTAAAATCTAGGGGAGAAATTAAGAGATTTTTAAACTACTCTATCTAATTACTCTTACACTTAAGGTGTGCCTATTGTCGATAATCTTTGTAATATGTTAATTTCTTATCACAAAGGCCTTGAGTTTCTTAGGACATTGGTGCATATTGTTCAAATTCATGTCCCTTCTTATGTATCCATCTTAGGAAACATAGGAGATGCACAATCTAATATTATTGACACATAGTTATATATGTCGATGTTGGGAGCTACTATTCATATGGTGAGTACATCACCTATTACAAAATTGTGCCTTCTAGTGGTTTCTCTACTGGATGCTCCTCAAATTTTTCCTCTGGTTTCTTTGGTATTATTCCTAGTGCTTCTCAACATATTTTTGGCTCTCAACTACTTTTTACATCTTAGTCTACTTTTACTCCAACATCCACAACAACTTCTACCATTCATACTTCTACTATACAAACCTCAAATGCTCTGATAAATCATGTGCTTGATACACTTTTGTATAACATGGGTCAAATACAAAATCAAAATGCTAATTTGACTTATAATTTGTCATAGACTTTAGTGCAACCATATTATCATCGTAGCCGATTAGCCTTACACATTATTAATACACCTTTGGTGCAAGGCATTAAAGCACTAAGATTTGAAAATCACATTTTCAACCAATGGATTTGATAGTAGTCACAACCATGGTAAACAAAGAGAAGATATAGAAGAAGCCCAAGGTCCTCTCAATGATCCACATGAACTAGAATAGAGAAATAATTCTTGAAATAGAAACTCCCATTGTTGATAAGGATGCTAGAGAAAGAATCCCCTAGGATTGCCAAGTATCCCAAGTCCATTTGGGCAAGCATACAAGAGAGGAAGAGGTGGCTTCTCTAGATATACTTGTGACCAATGAAATAGTATAGGTTAGCTACACTTGATTCATACAGATTTCAATCATACTTAAGACACTAAGCATCAATCCCAATAAGATCATTCAAAGTAAACAAAGAGAAAAATACATTAAAACCAACATTCTAAAACATGAAATCTTGATAAACATCTACTCTAAGACATTGAAACTTATCCTATTGGGGGAGTGGTGTCGCATTGATGTGGAATGGTGACCCTTTCCCAATCCCTTGGATAATGAGCTTGTTTCAATAAGTTTTATTAAAGAAAAATGATGAAATCGATGAGAGATGTGTGGTAAAACATGATGAAAGCTAATTTAATATGATATATGCTATGATGATCGATGTAAGTG
This sequence comes from Sequoiadendron giganteum, assembly GCA_007115665.2. Lineage (NCBI taxonomy): Eukaryota > Viridiplantae > Streptophyta > Pinopsida > Cupressales > Cupressaceae > Sequoiadendron > Sequoiadendron giganteum. The sequence continues at coordinate 604,860,039 of CM021101.1, forward strand.
TATGCAAATCTATTCTAAATGTATGCAAGATTTAAAGATTAAAACCCTAGTTTCAAAATATACTAAATGGATACAACTAAGTTACCATGGAAGCCAATAATGGATGCTCTAAGCTAATAATGCATGTAAAGTAATCTACAATACCTTTAAAACATAAAACATGGATGCAAAATGAGAGTGAATTTCAACAGCGTAGATTTGCTCTGAAATGGTGGATCCATATTCAATAGATGCAAGATCTATTTATAGAATAGGCAAAAAGGTATAGATGGTCAAGATTGAAAGAATCAATCAATGGCCAGGATGGAAAGAAGATGGAGGCATGGATCATGGATTCCCATCAAGGGTTGAGGATGCAAGTTGATTTTTAATCAAGGGCTCACAATCATGCAAAGACACACTTTCAAAACTTGCTCAAGAAGTTTGTTGAAAGTTTGTTACAAGGAATAATATTCCTTTTTTCCAATGAGTGAAGAGAGAAAGAATATTCTATGAGAATATTCCCTTTTGGAGGAAAATTAGCATTTAGTTAATTAAAACCAAATTTTAATGTACAAAGGGGAAGGAATATTCCAGGAGAATATTCCCTTTTTGGAGGAATGTGCAAAGGAGGAATATTCTCAAGGAATAATCCCTTGCAAGTGGGAGAATTAGAATTAAGTAGTAATTTGATAGTTAAAACCAAGTTTCAATATTCAAATTAGGGGAATTTAGGATATTTAATGAAAAGGGGAAAAATGACATTTAATTAAATAATTAGGATTATTTAATTTAAATGAGAGGATTTAAGGTGTTAAAAAATTAGATATTTTGATTTATTCAATTTAACAGGATGAAAGGTTAGCATGAAAGGGGGAGGAATTAACCTAATTAGATTAATAGATGAAAATGATGCAATTAATTAAATAGCTAGGCTAATTTAATCAATTAAGCAAAAAGTGGATGGGTTTTAGGATGAAACAATGTTAGTATATCATATTTGAGTGTGTGATATCATTCAATACATTTTTAAGTGTCTACATTTTTCCCCTCTTTGAAGAAAGGTACCTACTACGTTGGTTCAAAGACTGACACTTTGGATTAAATTTGTTGCTCAAATCAAAAAATATAAAAAAAATTTATTTTGGATGCCCCATTGTTGCCCAAATAGAAGGAATAAGTTGGTTCCCTGTCCCCTCAAGAGATCAGGCATAAATTTTGAATTTTGGGTTGATCTCTTGACAAAGGTAAAATATAGGTTTAGGTGCCAAAACATGCCATAGGATGCCAAAAATGGCCTCAGAAACTCAAAAAATGGCTCAAAATAGGTCGCAAAGCACGAAAATAGGTAAAACAAGCCAAAACCCTAGCTTCTAGCTCAAATTAGGGCATTAGGGTGCACTTATAATTCATTTATGCACTCAACCTTTAGAGATTTTGTGCATTTGGAGCTCTAACTCCTTGGCGAGATGGCTCACTATGCACTTCCACATCACCTTTTTGAGCAGGTTTGAGAGTACCAACATCAACCACACACAAGACCATGGGTAATTGATTCAAAAATTGTCTTGATTTTCGCATTTAGGTACATTTAATAGTGCATCAAAATTAGGTTTTTAGGAGTTTTTCTATATAGCGATGCACAAAAGGCGTCAAAAGTGTCACTATTGATTTTTTAGTGATGCACCATCATTTTTTGTTTTGGTGACGCATTTAAGTAGGGTGTGATGCTTGCAATACAACAACACAAGATTTTTAGTTTGAGTGATGCACAAAAGCGGTGGGCAATGCACTGACCAAATGGCAACACACCCAAATTTTTATTTATGGTGACGTATGCAAATGTTGATTCGCTATTGAGTAACGTGATGCACATCACTAAATTGTTGATACACCACATAAATTGATACAACGACACACACCCAAAACAATGGTGATTTTTTATGCAAAGTCTCAGATTTTGATCAGTTTTCTAACTTTTTGGGAAATTGACACTATGTGTGCAATGCGTGCAAGAGGATCCTTCACCATTGATGTCACAAGAGCACCATTTAAATATTTTGGTAGTGAAATGAGATTTTGATGACTTGGAGTTGGATTGGTTGGGGACACTCGAACTAGACTTCATTGTTTTCCTTCTAGAGGTCCAGATGCACTTGGCTATAATGATTGTTCTAATTGAGAGGTGGCATAGTGAGACATCTTCGTTTCATTTTCCCACTGGCAAGACCACCATCACACTTGAGGACATGTGGCAAATCTTGCAATTGTCGATACATGGAGAGCATGCCATCTATGACACAGAGGCTGAGAGGGATGTATGTTGCTCTCTTTAGAAAAAAAATCATATTATTTTGGTGAGATTGCAGATAGACCTAGATCTATATCATGGATGGGTGTCCATTTTTAGATTATTTGTGGTTGCACTTATTTGTGATATGATTTCCCCTTGTTGGTTGTTTTTTTATGTAAACCAGGTTTGTCTCCTATTCTACCTATGGAATTGCCAAATTTCCAATCAAGGGCAGCTCGGAGGACCTGGACCAACTGACGAGGGTTTTAATAATAACCTCCTACACTTCAGGCTCTGCAAGACCCAGGAGGGTGGTCCCTATAGAATATTTATGATCTTTACACCAAACTCATAAACATGTTATTAAAAGTTTCATAGATAATCTCACTTAATAGCTCAACAGAATGAGACAAGATTGAAATAAATTGGCTATTCATCAGTAATGTCAATCACTTGGAGCATGAGATGGTTATAACACTAGTTTGTAACTTATGATACTCATTTTAATTGCAAGTTGGCGGCAAGCCCTAACTGAAGACATACAGAAACAGGATTTCATAAATTCATGCAATTTACATCAGTGCCATATACCATTGGGGAGTCAAGTTTACAAACATTCGAAAAGCAACAACAGAATTAAACACATAACATACATGATCCTTGGAAATATTGCATTACAATACTGTCAATCCCTATCCTAGCCAAATACTTCTTACCAAATCCTTTTATAAACATACCCATCTATGATTCCATCCAAGCATTTAATTAATTCTTTGAATTAAAGCCAAAACAGAAACATACTCATCACAACAATGAGATGAACATCATAACCCTGGATTATTTTATTCAAAATCATGATATGTCTGTATATAGGAGAGACAAGAGCTCGAGATTTATCATCATAACTCAAAATGCTAGTACTATTATAAACCTTGGAATTTTATAAACATAAAAGCCCATTACAAATGAACCCCAAACCTAAATTTCCTTAACATTCAAAATAAAATTCATACAATGCATTCTACAACTAGACCTAGACTCGACCTTCAAAAATATTTGGCTTGCCAACCTCTACTTCTGGCCTTGAAATCCTTCTTATAGAAATGAAGGAGCAAACAAGCATCAGGCCAGAAGTTACACATGTCATCAAACAATAGGACCGCTATGAGCCCATTCAAAACCATGATGAAAATATTCAGCCGAGCAACATCTTTTCGTTGATTTTGTCCACTACACAAGAGCTACTGCCTTAGTTACACCTCAGAACCTGTGCCTCAAACCCGTCATGGAATCCCAACCATAATTAGTTACATTGTAACTATTGAGTTGTCAATCTCCGGTAGTAGATACCGTTTTACTCCAACTCTGCCAAATATTTATCCACCCAAATCTAATACTCTTCATCTATGGGCCAATTAAAATTCACCACCTCTGTTACCTTAGTATTATAAGGTGTGAACTTTACTGCAACCTTGTTGGCTTCTCTCTCAAATGACTCAAGAAACAAGCTAGTATCAATTATTTTATCTATACTGCTTACTAACAAGTCATGATCTGAGTCATCACAAATAAATTTGATTTGTGGAGTAATAACTTCCTCTGCCCTTTCTTGCCATTGTTGAAGTGCCTTGATGTTTCCTTGTGCATCTAATATATCTGGCAAAAAGGTATCACTCCAATCATTAAAACTTTTCACTAATTCTACAATTTTCTTACTCAAGTCATCAAGTAGGGCTTGGAATCCCTTCAATGATTTCACAATACCTTGAGTAGGTTTTAATGATTGAGGCTTGTTATCTGTATCAAACTTGGAAGCCCTGAACATAATGTCCAAGTCAGTGGCCCGAGGGATCCACTTCTCAACCAGGGGTAAAACAATATCTTGATCCCTATTAATATTTTGTAATCCTATCAAAAATAAAGAATATAAAGAATGGACAGATGGTAGCCTAGAATCAATCTTCTCATTCAAATGTCTTAATACAATATCGACCACCTCATTGTGTTTGGCCATGACATTATTCTCACTAGCCTTTAGGGTGGCCTGCAACTCTGTGATCTTACTCATCATTTGCTTTTTGGTGGGGTCCACAGAGTATTCCATTTCCTCTTCAGCTGGCCCTGGCACATGACTAGGATTTGATGTCTGAATTGGGGATTTAGGGATAGAAATGATTGGGATAGTAGGGGGTGATGACCCAAAAGTAGTAGGTATTTCTCTGACAGCAGGAGCATTTGAAGATTCTCCTACCTACCCATACCTCAACCTGTCTACTTTAGACTGTAACTCAACATTTCTCTGTTGTATTTTACTGTATTCCCCTATTATTACATTGTATTTTTCCATCAGGTTTCTCCTTTCAGCCTCTTCCCTTTCTGTTGTTTTCTGGGCCAATTTGGCCACATTCAGTGTCAGGCTTGTGGCTTCTATTACTGAAGTTTCAAAATCTCTTTTGATAATGAGCCCTCCTCTTAGATTTGGGCTAATATCTGCTACATTAGGCTTTCTTCCCTGAGGTGCCAATGCCCATATTGCCAATGTCTCATACACTTCACTAAAGGCAGAGTCCTGCAGGGCTGCCTTAACCTCTTCTTCACTGCTCTGCATTGGATGCTTGGATTGCATGATGGCATTGAATGCCACATCATCAGCTATATCCCATTTAGGGAGGAGTAAGACACCTGCTTGTGTCACCAATTTTCTACCTTCCTCATGAGTGATGCTTTTGAATTGCTCCATCAATTCAGCCTTTACTTCATCATCATTCTCCTGGTCTAACCTATCAGGTCTTGACTCCCTCCTGCTCTTGCATTTATCCTAATATTCCTCTAGTTTTTTTCTCCAAATCAGTTGCAAGAATACAAGGGTTTTCACAAAGGCATCATCATCCATGAATGCCTTCCAGCCTTCTATTCTAGCCTCCTGCACATACTGCCCCTTTATATCCATATCAGTAAGCACCAATTGTGTTGATCTGGGAGGAGAGGGGATGCCAACCTACATCTCTTGGTTAGTTATAATAATTTCATGCACCATAATCTCCTGTGGTTCTTCAATCATTTGCCTCTTAGGGCTTGGCTCTGAGGGCAGCTCCACAAGATCCCTATTTCATGGTGAATCCAAATCTATAATTTTTATCCTAGCAAGTTTACTAATTCCATGTTCTGGCAGTGATGATGCTTTCATTACTCATTTTCCTTTTCTATTTCCTGTCTCTTAATCACTGCTAGTATCTTTCTTCCTCCTATATAGAGGTCTATCCACTGGTGGTTGGTAAACTGGCCTTGTTTCCTCAGGCCTCACCTTTGATTCCTGAATCTGCAAGTCCAATTCTAAATTGGCCTTCTTAGCCCTAAGGATATTCATGGATTCTTTAAAATTGCTCGTTAGAAAGTCAATTTTATTATAAAATGGAGTAAACTCCATTAGTGGATCATATCTTGGATCAGTTTTGTGCACCATGACCATCATTTTCTCATATGCAATCCACTTCTCCTTGTTCAATTCTTGTTGGTTCAAATCAAATTCATTTCTTATCAAGTCCTTAGGGAAGTTGAAAACATGGATGAATTTAGCACCCTTAATCTTTTTCCTAAATAGGGCAAAGAATCCGTCAGGGTCATGTTGTCTTTTAGATCCATGTTTCAAATGGTATTCATCAAAATAACAGTCAAAATGGATCCATCCTCCCTTGGAAAACACAAAGTCAGAGACCACTGTATAATCAGGGAACAAAGTCCCTTTTCCTCTTCCTATCAAATTCTCCTCATGGATGTAGCCTAACTACCACATCACCTCTGTAAACCCCATCCTTGCTGGCACATTATAAGGGAGAATATGAAGAGCTCCCTGGAAATCATAGATCCTCAAAACAATACTCACAGGGTACAAAATAATGTCACCCCAATTGTGGCATACCTTCAAGTCAGGCTTCCTCATTTTAGGTCTAAGGAAATCATGCAAGTCCTCTGGAATCCTTAGCATATTTACTACCAATCTAGCCCTAAGCCTAGAGGCAAAGCAGTTATCAAACTACACAAAACTAGCACCTCCCTTGTTACCAAACATATCTGCACTCCAAGATTGTACTGGTAGTCTTTCTCCATTTACATCTCGCCTCGGCTCCATTTTCTCTGAGAAGAAGTCAGCATTCTCATACAGAAACATATTCCTTAATAGAGAGTACCAAAAGAATGGAGTGCTTGAATCTCTATTGTGCAACTTTAGCAAACCCTCATGTATCCTTTTAGCAAGGAATGAAGCATAGTCATATATCACAAAAAAATTGGGGTGCTGGATCTGAGCCCCCATGAACATACAAGCAATGGGCATCACACTGTTAGGGTTGAAACCCATGATATGGAAAAGTGAGTAGAATTTTGCCAAGAAATGATTAGCAAAGCAACTTAGTCTTAAAGGCTCCCTGTCAGTTGGGCTGATGTGAATTGTAGAATTGCCTACCCTGGCTAGATGAGGAGGATGTAATCTTGACCTAAAGAGAGGCTGAGACTTGGCATACTCCTGCTTCATCTCCTCAAAATCAATTAAAACCAAGAATGAGCTATACTCACTCAAATCAAAGACCTGCTCAATTGTATCTGCCTTTACGTTCAATAGAATGTCACCATCATTATCCCTGACAATTCTTGTGACAGGGTCATACCGTGTAGCCACTACCCTAATTAGGTCAATATCCAGGAAGATATTTGGTACTACTAGCTTCCCCATGTCGTATCTCCAACCATTAGAAAAGGGGTGAGATACATTGTGCTTCCCATACCATTTTCTGAACAACTCAAAACCTGTCACAGGTATTCTGGCATTTGAAATGTTGTAGTCTTTGCATCTCAGTCCCTCACCTAGGGCTGTCCCATTCATCAAAACCAAACCCTTTTTCCTGTCGTTTGTTGACAGAGGGAGCTGGTCCAGGAAATCATCATAAAGATTCATGTGTATGTAGTCAATACAGCCAGAATGCTGCTTTGGTGGTGCCATTTTAACAACTAGGGCTTTCTCAAAAACAAATTCGAAGACAGACTAAAATTACCCAAAATGGAATTACAGCAAAGTCTTCCAAATTTCTCACGATCCAACAGAAACAGTAACCCTAGAATTGCAATCAAGAAAATTAACAATAACACAATGTAACCTTCGTCTTGAATCACGTTCAAACAGAGATAGTGGCAAGAAAATACACTTACGGAATTCATACCACACAAAAAAGCAAACCCGCGCTGAAACTACTTTGAAAACTTCTATCTCTGGCTCTGGATCACTTCTTAAATATCTAAATATCCTTATGGAAATGTGATCATCCACTTAAATACTTAGGAATGATGAAAATAGTCGAGCAGACGTCTCATCCGCCATTAAAGCTCACTTGTGTGCCATGCCAATGGCTTCAATTGTATTTGATGCAAGTTTAAAATTAGCCATCAATCTCATCTTTCTATCAAGCCATCGAATGGCTGTCTTCAAAAAGGATGACAATACTTCCATGTCATCATCAAGGGCCCACCATAAAATGCAGTTTCAAAGAGTACACATGGCACTTGCCCGTGATATCACGATCACTAAACCCCTCTTGGTTTAGGATCATGCGATAGCAAGAAACCGTCGATCTTCATCATCTACGATCTCAATGATCAAAGTAGGAGGCAGCATCAATACATATCTATCGAGCAACTTTTAAATCATGATTAAAAAATCACCGTTGATTACAAACATTTGCATTTCTCATGCGGTTTAGTAACCTGCCAGATAGCGCCCTAAGGTTTAATGCATAAATTAATCACTTTATTTTCTTCCTTCAACACTGGCAGCTTAAGACACGTGGCATCCACCCGTGATATCGCGATCACCCAAGAGCCAGTAATGATGTCATCACGGGATAGCGGGAAATGGTCAAGATCAAACCAAAGTAGATCGACGATCGATAAAATACCCCTACAAACATTAGAATACTTAGGAAAAATTAAGGGGAAGGGAACACTACCTAGGGCAACAACAGTCGGTGACATAAGGTTGTTTTAATAGATAAAGCATGGACCGGTTAGACTTAGGCTAATAAAAGATTAGCCAAAAAATTTCATTTAATATTAAAAGGGGCCATGCCTAGATGATTGCATAGGACATAAGTTGTTCATAAAAGACTCCTTCAAAAAGGTAACGATGAAATAGACCCAACCCAACAATAGGATAGAAGGTCTAATGGAAGCAAGGCATAACTCCATTCTTCAAACACTCTCCAAATAACCAGGCAAAACAGAAAATAATGGAAGGCCAGGGATTTGAATAATTAAGCTCCATCAGTGGCTCCAGTTGGGGACGTTCATTCCACTGGAATGAAGCGAGAATAACAGAATCTCAGGTAGAGTAGACCAATTGTAGAGACAAACAAAAGGAAAAAACCAGAAAAACCAAACCCACACAAACCAGAACCAAAAGAAAAACTATATACAAACCTAAACCTACTATTCATGGAAAACAGTACCTCAATTGAAGTACAACTTCAAGAATTGTCCATGAACTGGAAATTCAAGAATTTCACCAATGATTTCTTGGAGAAAATATGAATCCTCCCCCCATCTGCCATTTACCAAGAATGGTCCCAACCAAATTGCATCAAATTTTCCATGTTTCCCCTTGTCTTCCAATCTGGCATTCCACATCAAGACCATATCTTGATTCTAGAAAGCTCTTGCAATTGTCCTTTTGTCATACAAATTTTTCACTTGCAACTGCAATTTGACATTTCTTATTTGAGCTTCCCTTCTAGTTTCATCTAGGTCTATGAGGGCATCCACTCTCAATTGCATCTCATCTTCTATCTCATTGTCATACATCTAGACAAATCTATACATTTCCATGAGATTGTTCTGGGGTAACCTTGCATTTATCCCATATACTAAATCAAATGGAGCACATCCAATTGCCTTCTTCACAGTCACTCTGTTTGCCCAGATTGCTGACTTTAACTTAGAATCCCATGCCTTCTTATTTTGGTCTAGGATCCTCTTGATAATCTTCATCAAGCTCTTGTTGCTGGATTCTACTTGTCCATTTCCTTGTGGGTGGTAAGGTGATGAATAAGAAATTGGGATGCCATACTTTTCACAAAATTCCATGTATTCTTCAGATCTAAAACACATTGCATTATCTAATACAATCCTTTCAGGACATCCAAATCTAGTCACTATATTGTTCATCAAGAAGTCGATTACCACCTTACTAGTTGCTTTCTTGGTTGGAATCGCTACCACCCACTTAGTAAAGTAATCAGTGGCCACCAATATACATGAATGACCCCCACTTGATTTGTAAGATATCTCCCCTATGAAATCAATACCCCATTGCTGAAATGGAGACTGAACTGCAACTAGTTTTAAAGGTAAGTTACCAGAAAATTTTAACTTACCAGAGAAACATTGACAAGCATCACATTTCTTCACTAACTGATGTGTCCCTGAAAATAGTCAGCCACCCGAATCTAGTTCTCATTATTTTGTGCATAGTAGTTTTGGCCATATAATGCCCTCCACAAACTCCACTATGCATTTCATTCAAAAGTTTCTTAGCCTGATCCTGATCTACACACTTTAGCATGACACCTTCTCCATTTCTCCACCAGAGTTCTCATGTTATGATAACATACTTGATTGCATGTAACTTCAATGTCCTTTTCTCATTTTCACTCAACTCATCAGGACATTTCATCTTTTTCAAATAATAAATCACATCCTTATACTAGTCATAATGATCCATATCACATATGTGTGATCTCTCTTCTTCTTCAAACAAATTGATCTGATTAGCTTCTAGATTACTTTGGGTCATAAGCTTTGCCAAACTCTCTCCCCTTACCAATTTAGTAATTTGAATCTCAATGTTGAATTCTTGGATCCTGTTTATCCATCTACATCTCTTTCCTGACACTTCTTGTTGTGTAAAAATGTCTGTGACGGCAGCACTGGGCACATATGCAATTATAATAGCTCCCATCAAATAGGTCCTGAAAGCTTTGATTGCTTTTACTAGTGTATATGCCTATTTCTCATTTATGTCATACTTGATTTCTGCTGCTTGCAAGGATTTGCTAAAAAAGGATATAGGTTGCTCAAAACCTTCAGCATTCTTTTGTAATAACACCGCTGCAATGGTGTGGAAGGAGGCAAATGAGAAAATCTGCAAAGGTTTTGAAAAATCAGGGGTTTTTAACACAGGTGCTTATTTAATAGCTTGCTTAATATCATGGAAAGCTTGCATTGATGCTTCTTCCCACTCAACCTTGGCCCCCTTTTTAAGCATTTTGGAAATAGGGTGAACTATTTCAGCAAAGTTTGTGACAAATCTTCTCAAAAAATTTATTTGCTCGAAAAAGGACTGGATTCCCTTAACATTTCGGGGTTGTAAGACCTTATCTATTGCAATTACCCTCTCTGGATCAATTTTGACTCCATCCTTAGAAACAATATGTCCCAACAACTTCCCTTCTCTCACCCAAAAAGTGCATTTCTTGGGGTTTAAAGAAATACCATATTCCAATGCTCTAATGAATATTTTCTCAAGATGTTCACAATGTTCATCCTCTTTCTTGGAATATGCTGTCAGATCATCTTGATAGATCACCAAAAACAAATTGATGAAATCTGAAAATGCCACATCCATAGCTCTCTAGAAAGTAGCTCCTGCATTTTTTAAGCCAAAAGGCATTCTTACATATACATAAGTTCCCCAAGGTGTAGTGAAAGTTGTCTTAAATTGTTCAGATTTTTTAACCATGACTTGGTTATAGCCAGAAAATCCATCCATCATGGACATTAATTCATGACCTGTTACTCTTTGCAACATAGCTTCCATATTTGGCAATGGATAATTGTCTTTTAATGAAGATACATTCAAATTTCTGAAATCCACATAGAGTCTAATATCTCCATTCTTCTTCTTCACGGGTACCAAATTAGATACCCAAGATGAATGCCTTGGTTTGATGATTCCTGCATCTCTCATCTTAGTGATTTCTTCTTGCATTTTTGGAGCCAAAGTAGGATTAATAGGTCTTTTCTTTTTCCTGAAGGATTTAGCATCACTACTCAAAGGAATTTCATGTTGAAACAAATCTTGCCTGTAAGCCTTAAGATCATCATAAGACCAAGCAAACACATGTCTGAATTTTCTCAACAAGTCAATCAACATCTTTCTCACCCTTGGTGACAATTTCTTTCCATTATATACTTTCTTTGGTGATGCATCAGTCCCTAAGTTGACTTCCTCCAAGTCATTAGGGTGAGGTGCATGACGATTAGTCCTAACCCTATCCTGGTTATCAAACACTCTTTCAAGGACAACTAAACCCTTAGGAATTGTGTTAGTTTTTAACTGAATAACTTCATTTCCAAACACAGTATCCTTACCATCAATGTTTTCAACAAAAGCTCCAAAATCTATTTCTTGAGTTTCAAACTCATCCACACAATTTAAAAATCTCAATATATCATCATCACTATCAAAAACTTGCTAGTTCTTAATATTATCAGGAACAGATGGTCTAGTCTTCACTTCGACCTTTGAAATCCCAGCATAAGTCATGTCATCCAGCCTTAATGCAATATTTGCTAATAGATCTGCTACCTTATTGTGACCTCTTTCCATCCATTTTATCCCAAAAGCATCAAAACTCTCCAATTCATCCCATACAGAATTTCTATATTGTTTCAATATTTTGTTTTTTGACATGTATAAGGATCTAACTTGGGAAATTACAAGTTCTGAATCTCCAATCACTTTAAGCTTCTTGATCCCATGTTTCTGAGCTAATCTTAATCCTAACAACAATGCTTCATACTTGGCTATGTTATTAGTGCATTCAAATAGCAGGGTAAAAGAGAATTTAAAAGTCTTACCACTTGGTGACCTCAATAGCACACCTGCACCAGATCCCTCCTTGGAATTTTCCCCATCAAAGAACATAGTCCACAAATCATCACATTCTGACAGACTTTTAACTTTTGTATCAATTGGTGCAACAAGCTTATCACAACTACTAGGGGGTTCCTCAACCCTAAACTCATTTATGCCAGAGTCAATGAAACATGTCAAATCCTCAGTCAAGCTATGCTCAATCATATGAGGCACCTTTGATTCTCTTTCAATCTTGACATCTTTTCCATCAATGCAAAAGTAGCAAATGATAAATCACATTGCATGTTGCCTCCCATCGAGGCACTCCATTTTCTTGACAACAACATCCCGAAATGGGGGGGAATGTCTACAACTAAAACAGTCATGGCTAGAGCTATATCAGGATATTGGGTAAGCACATAAGGCAGAGCCTTGATAGTCCCAATAACAAGCACTTCTTTGGAATCCAATGCATAACATTTTCCTTGAGTAGTATCAACTGTCAAGCCCATTGCTTCCATAATCTTTACTGACATAACATTATTTGATGCCCCTGAATCTATCATGCAATTTCTCAAAGTTTTCCCATTGATATTAACACTCAAGAAAAAGGGTGTGATATTCTCCATACACATATTGACAGAATTCCCCAAGTATACTTGGGGAATTTGAGTTACAATTCCCTCTAACTCTTTCACTCCTATTTCTTGCTTCTCCTTAAGTTCTTTATGATTCTCTTGTTCCAATTTATCATTAGGGATTCCAGTGATCAAGGCTATTGTCCTTTCCCTATGCTCATCTATTCTCATCATCTCAAGCCATGGTACAATAACCTTGACTTGAGATAATACTAGAAAAATATCCACAGGTGTATATTTGGGAAAATGAGGAATTATACCATCATTAGTCTCATTATTTTCCCTTTGTTGTTTTCCTTCAGGTTTCTTTTGCTTTCCCCCTGGAATTACTTCAATAGACTTGGCAATCACTTTAGTTTTTACCAATAGAGGATTAATATCTTCACTGGGCCTTTGAATCTTAGTTTTCTTGGCCCAAATCTTGTCAGTTTTAACATCCTTGATTTTGACAACATCATTTTTAATATCTTCTTTGATATCCTTGCTTTTACCTTTTTGTTCCTTAATGAAAAGACCAGTAGGCTTGCCTTGTTCACCACCCACAGTCCTATTCCTCAACTATAATGTACTTCTCATCTAAGCAGCCATCTCTTTAATTAACCGGGAAATTTCATCTTCTGATGGTCTCCGTAAGGATACTTGGTCCTCAGCCTATTCCATATTGCAAGCATGGTGATTAAACTCATCTTCTTCATCAGGAAAAACCTGTTGATGGTATAACTCACTTTTCTGTCATTGGAAATTCACATCAAGCTCTTGCAATTCCTCATCAGAGGAGAACTCAACCTCATCAATATATGACTGAGCCATGCAACAATCTACATCATTTTGCTCGAAATCAAGAGTGTGTTGTTGAACACTCTCTTCCTTTGCTTCTGCAGCAAGTAGCTGGGCAACACCATAAAAATTCTGATCACGAGGATGTTCACATACCACACACCATGGTCTATCTTGTGCCAAATTTATAGAATGCTTATGCAAAGGATCTGGTATCTGTTGATCAGTCTTAGGCTTTTGAACAAGTAATAGTGGTTTTCCATCCTTCCAATTTGTATTGTAAGGATAATTATGCAATCTAGGACATTTGTCATTTTTATTGTATTGTTGTTTGTCACCTCTAAGACCCTTTTCCTACTTTGCAACAGTATATTTGATGTCCTTCATATTACTAAGGACTTTATCCCATTTCTCATCATCTTTAATGCCTGCAGTGGAGGTTTTCTCAATTCTATCTCTAGGATTCTTCAAAAGAGTAGGCTCTTCCCTCCTACCACATTTACCAGAGGCTCTTCTATTACTTTCAATATTAATAGCTGCTCTAAAAGCATCCCTCATGGTTCGTGGATCCTTATCTCGTAGAAGGTATGCCATTTTAGCATCAAAAGCATTGAAATAAGTGGTTAAACAAACATTTTCATCAAGCCTCATTACTTGAAACAATTTATACATGGCCTTCTAAAATCTAAGATTAAAATCTGTTGCAGGTTCATTAGACAACCTTTTTATAGTATTGAACTCATTCAACATAAAACTAGCATTAGTTTTATCACCATACTGTTCTTTAAAGCATTTTTCAAATTCCTCCCATGAACCAATACTAGCATTTGGTAAACCCCTATACCAATCCCTTGCATCTTATGTCAAGGATTGGACAAATAATTTCATAACAACATCTTCATGTTCTACCTCATAATCATTTAACATATCCATGAAGCCTTTCAAATGTTCTTTAGCAGAAAAGGCATTATTCCCAGCAAATTTGTTCATCTTTTCCCTTAACTCATCAGGAATAGGGTTTATATCCTGGAATACCATCAAAGAATAGTTGTCTATATCTTTCCAATTGTATAGGCCTCCTTTGCAATGATCCTTTAAATTTTTGGGTTTGAGAACCATCTTGGTGTGAATTAATTAGCTTGGTGGCTTGAATCCTTAGGCCAGAACTACTTGTGATACTCTCCTGACTAGGTTTAGGATCAATTTTCAAAATCTCTTGATGACCTGATGAAGTTGTGGCTTGTGCAGGCTCATCTAGATGTGTCATTTTTAGGAAAATTATTTTCCTTCTTTTCTCTGCATTTGCAGCCTCGATTTCAGTTCTCTCTAATTCTTCTGCCAAGGCTTCCCCTTCCCTTCTAACCTTTTCTAAGGCAGTTTCTATGTGTGATGATACATATGGGAGGGGATATTTTTTAGGCTATTGAGAAACTACCCTTTCAGTTATTTTGATTCCTTCAACCTTCTATTTGCCTTTGTCCACAATAGGTTTAGGATTTGAATTACCTATTTGTGACTTAATAGGGTTCAAGGGCATTAGGTGTGTAAGCTTTGGTTGAGTTTTTGGTTGATCTTCGAGACCTTCTTTAGACACTGGCTTAACTCCTTTGTCAACAATTTGTTGTACAACATGACCCTCTTCTTCTAAGTCAGGTCCACTTTGGTTGAGGAGTTTCATTTTTGCCAATTGCCTCATTAATCTATCCCTTTCAATAATGGCATTCACCAATTCTGTTTCCTTTTCTTTATCTTTCTTAATTCTAAGCTCAGCCTGCCTTTTGATTTCTCTTCTTAAAGAATTAATATCCCCAAAAACATCTTCAAGATCAAGCAAAGTTATGTCAAAACTTGATGTCTCACTCAAATCTATCAGATTTGTGTCTTCCTGTCCAAATAATAATAAAGGTGTCCCATCATCTTTAGCAGGAGGAGTAGGCACATCATTGGTGCATTCTCTGTGATGGCTTTGACTTCTACTCCTACTTCTTCTCTCAGTATATTGGACACTAATAGGCCCTTTATTATGACATGTTCCATCCTCTTGGACTGGTGTATTAAACAATGCATCAAAAAATCCACAACTATCTGACTCAGAATGTCTAGATACATGTTCAACAGTTTCAAGGATAGGATGTAATGGCTTACTTGTACCTTGAAGTACAGGATTCTGGGACGCGGGAGCAACATTGCTATTCTCTAATTTCTTCTTTATCTAATCTTTCTTCTTTGTTTTAGGAAGTTCATCTTCCAATTTGGATTCTGGATGATTCTTCATGAATGACCTGGTATTTTTCATTCCTCTATGTGTGTCCAAAGATCTTTCAACTTATATAAAACTTTAAGTAAAGTGCACAGTGGTGCAGAGACTATCAAAGTCGCCACCCAATTATCTTGGGAATATTCACTATTCAAAACACATAACAATACCTTTTAAAAGCCTTCATGACTTATCGTACTGACAATGCACAAGACACTTTGCACGAGGTATATGCAATTCTTGGGTTAACAAACTTGATCTGGATAAAATAAATACAATGCTAAGGGCTTCAACCATCAAATCTTAGAAATACTATAATGGACTCTATGCAAAACAGATAACCAACCTACTGACAAGAAGCATTTCAGCTAGTCCCTAGTAGAGTTGCCATTTTGTTGGTTGTTTTTTTATGTGTAAACTAGGTTTGTCTCCTATTGTACCTATGGAATTGCCAAATTTCCAATCAAGGGCAGCTCGGAGGACCTGGACCAACTGACAAGGATTTTAATAATAACCTCCTACACTTCAGGCTCTGCAAGACCCAGGAGGGTGGTCCCTATAGAATATTTATGATCTTTACACCAAACTCATAAACATGTTATTAAAAGTTTCATAGATAATCTCACTTAATAGCTCAACAGAATGAGACAAGATTGAAATAAATTGGCTATTCATCAGTAATGTCAATCACTTGGAGCATGAGATGGTTATAACACTAGTTTGTAACTTATGATACTCATTTTAATTGCAAGTTGGCGGCAAGCCCTAACTGAAGACATACAGAAACAGGATTTCATAAATTCATGCAATTTACATCAGTGCCATATACCATTGGGGAGTCAAGTTTACAAACATTCGAAAAGCAACAACAGAATTAAACACATAACATACATGATCCTTGGAAATATTGCATTACAATACTGTCAATCCCTATCCTAGCCAAATACTTCTTACCAAATCCTTTTATAAACATACCCATCTATGATTCCATCCAAGCATTTAATTAATTCTTTGAATTAAAGCCAAAACAGAAACATACTCATCACAACAATGAGATGAACATCATAACCCTGGATTATTTTATTCAAAATCATGATATGTCTGTATATAGGAGAGACAAGAGCTCGAGATTTATCATCATAACTCAAAATGCTAGTACTATTATAAACCTTGGAATTTTATAAACATAAAAGCCCATTACAAATGAACCCCAAACCTAAATTTCCTTAACATTCAAAATAAAATTCATACAATGCATTCTACAACTAGACCTAGACTCGACCTTCAAAAATATTTGGCTTGCCAACCTCTACTTCTGGCCTTGAAATCCTTCTTATAGAAATGAAGGAGCAAACAAGCATCAGGCCAGAAGTTACACATGTCATCAAACAATAGGACCGCTATGAGCCCATTCAAAACCATGATGAAAATATTCAGCCGAGCAACATCTTTTCGTTGATTTTGTCCACTACACAAGAGCTACTGCCTTAGTTACACCTCAGAACCTGTGCCTCAAACCCGTCATGGAATCCCAACCATAATTAGTTACATTGTAACTATTGAGTTGTCAATCTCCGGTAGTAGATACCGTTTTACTCCAACTCTGCCAAATATTTATCCACCCAAATCTAATACTCTTCATCTATGGGCCAATTAAAATTCACCACCTCTGTTACCTTAGTATTATAAGGTGTGAACTTTACTGCAACCTTGTTGGCTTCTCTCTCAAATGACTCAAGAAACAAGCTAGTATCAATTATTTTATCTATACTGCTTACTAACAAGTCATGATCTGAGTCATCACAAATAAATTTGATTTGTGGAGTAATAACTTCCTCTGCCCTTTCTTGCCATTGTTGAAGTGCCTTGATGTTTCCTTGTGCATCTAATATATCTGGCAAAAAGGTATCACTCCAATCATTAAAACTTTTCACTAATTCTACAATTTTCTTACTCAAGTCATCAAGTAGGGCTTGGAATCCCTTCAATGATTTCACAATACCTTGAGTAGGTTTTAATGATTGAGGCTTGTTATCTGTATCAAACTTGGAAGCCCTGAACATAATGTCCAAGTCAGTGGCCCGAGGGATCCACTTCTCAACAAGGGGTAAAACAATATCTTGATCCCTATTAATATTTTGTAATCCTATCAAAAATAAAGAATATAAAGAATGGACAGATGGTAGCCTAGAATCAATCTTCTCATTCAAATGTCTTAATACAATATCAACCACCTCATTGTGTTTGGCCATGACATTATTCTCACTAGCCTTTAGGGTGGCCTCCAACTCTATGATCTTACTCATCATTTGCTTTTTGGTGGGGTCCACAGAGTATTCCATTTCCTCTTCAGCTGGCCCTGGCACATGACTAGGATTTGATGTCTGAATTGGGGATTTAGGGATAGAAATGATTGGGATAGTAGGGGGTGATGACCCAAAAGTAGTAGGTATTTCTCTGACAGCAGGAGCATTTGAAGATTCTCCTACCTACCCATACCTCAACCTGTCTACTTTAGACTGTAACTCAACATTTCTATGTTGTATTTTATTGTATTCCCCTATTATTACATTGTATTTTTCCATCAGGTTTCTCCTTTCAGCCTCTTCCCTTCTACTATTTTCTAGGCCAATTTGGCCACATTTAGTGTCAGGCTTGTGGCTTCTGTTACCAAAGTTTCAGAAGCTCTTTTGATAATGAGCTCTCCTCTTAGATTTGGGCTAATATCTGCTACATTAGGATTTCTTCCCTGAGGTGCCAGTGCCCATATTGCCAATGTCTCATACTCTTCACTGAAGGTAGAGTCCTGCAGGGCTGCCTTAACCTCTTCTTCACTACTCTGCATTGGATGCTTGGATTGCATGATGGCATTGAATTCCACAACATTGACTATATCCCATTCAGGGAGGAGTAAGACACCTGCTTGTGTCACCAATTTTCTACCTTCCTTAGGAGTGATACTTTTGAATTGCTCCATCAATTCAGCCTTTACTTCATCATCATTCTCCTGGTCTGACCTATCAAGTCTTGACTCCCTCCTGCTCTTGCATTTATCCTGATATTCCTCTAGTTTTGTTCTCCAAATCAGTTGCAAGAATACAGGGCTTTTCACAAAGGCATCATTATCCATGAATGCCTCGCAGGCTTCCATTCTAGTGTCCTGCACATACTACCCCTTTATATCCATATTAGTAAGCACCAATTGTGCTGATCTGGGAGGAGAGGGGATGCCGACCTGCATCTCTTGGTCAATTATAATAATTTCATCCACCAGAACCTCCTGTGGTTCTTCAATCCTTTGCCTCTTAGGGCTTGGCTCTGAGGGCAGCTCCACACGATCCCTATTTGGTGGTGAATCCAAATGTATAATTTTTATCCCAGCAAGTTTACTGATTCCATGTTTCGGCAGTCATGATGCTTTCATTACTCATTTTCCTTTCTATTTCCTGTCTCATCATCACTGCTAGTATCTTTCTTCCTCCTATATAGAGGTCTATCCACTGGTGGCTGGTAAACTGGCCTTATTTCCTCAGGCCTCACCTCTGATTCTTGAATCTGCAAGTCCAATTCTAAATTGGCCTTATTAGCCCTAAGGATATGCATGATTTCTTTAAAATTTCTCATTAATAAGTTAATTCTTTTTTAAAATCAAGTAAACTCCATTAGTGGATCATATCTTGGATCTAGTTTGTACACCATGGCCAGCATTTTCTCATATGCAATCCACTTCTCCTTGTTCAATTCTTGCTGGTTCAAATCAAATTCATTTCTTATCAAGTCCTTCGGGAAGTTGAAAACATGGATGAATTTAGCACCCTTAATCTTTTGCCTAAATAGGGCAAAGAATCCCTCAGGGTCATGTTGTCTTTGGATCCATGTTTCAAATAGTATTCATCAAAATAACGATCAAAATGGACCCATCCTCCCTTGGAAAACACAAAGTCAGAGACCACTGTATAATCAGGGAACAAAGTCCCTTTTCCTCTTCCTATCAAATTCTCCTCATGGATGCAACCTAACTACCACATCACCTATGCAAACCCCATCCTTGATGGCACATTATAAGGGAGAATATGAGGAGCTCCCTGGAAACCATAGATCCTCAAAACAGTACTCACAGGGTACAAAATAATGTCACCCCAGTTGTGGCATACCTTCAAGTTAGGCTTCCTCATTTTAGGTCTGAGGAAATCATGCAATTCCTCTGGAATCCTTGGCACATTTACTACCAATCTAGCCCTAAGCCTAGAGGCAAAGCAGTTATCAAACTACACAAAACTAGCACCTCCCTTGTTACCAGATATATTTGCACTCCAGGCCTGTACCGGTAGTCTTTCTCCATTTACATCTCACCTCAGCTCCATTTTCTCCGAGAAGAATTCAGCATTCTCATGCAGAAACATATGCATTAACAAAGAGTACCGAAAGAAAGGAGTGCCAAAATCTCCATTGTGCAACTTCAGCAAACCCTCATGTATCCTTTCAGTGAGGAATGAAACATAGTCATCTATCATAGAAAAATTGGGGTGCTGGATCTGAGCCCCCATGAACATATAAGCAATGGGCATCACAGTGTTAGGGTTGAAACCCATGATCTAGCAAAGTTAGTAGAATGTTGCCAAGAAATGATTAGCAAAGCAATTTAGCCTGAAAGGCTCCCTATTAGTTGGGTGCATGTGAATTGTAGAACTACCTGCCCTGGCCAAATGAGGAGGAAGCAATCTTGACCTAAAGAGAGGCTAAGACTTGGCATACTCCTGCTTCATCTCCTCAAAATCTATTCGAACCAGGAATGAGCTATACTCACTCAACTCAAAGACCTACCAAATTGTATTTGCATTTACATTCAACAGAACGTCACCATCATTATCCTTGACAATTCTTGTGATAGGGTCATACCGTGTAGCTACTGCCCTAATTAGGTCAATATCCAGGAAGACATTTGGTACTACTAGCTACCCGATGTCGTATCTCCAACCGTTAGAAAAGGGGTGAGATACATTGCGCTGCCATACCATTTTCTGAACAACTCTAAACCCATCACAGGTATTCTAGCATCTAAAATGTTGTAGTCTTTGTATCTCAGTCCCTCACCTAGGGCTGTCCCATTCATCAAAACCAAACCCTTTTCCTATCGTTTGTTGATAGAGGGAGCTGGTCCAGGAAATCATCATAAAGATTCATGTGTATGTAGTCAATATAGCCAAAATGCTGCTTTGGTGGTGCCATTTTAACAACTAGGGCTTTCTCAAAAACAAATTCGAAGACAGACTAAAATTACCCAGAACGGAATTACAGCAAAGTCTTGCAAATTTCTCACAATCCAACAGAAATAGTAACCCTAGAATTGCAATTGAGAAAATTACCAATAACACAATGTAACCTTCCTATTGAATCACATTCAAACAGAGATAGTGGCATGAAAATCAACTTACGGAATTCACGCCACACAAAAAAGCAAACCCACACTGAAACTACTTTGAAAACATCTATCTCTGGCTCTGGATCACTTCGTAAATATCTGAATATCCTTATGGCAATGTGATCATGCACTTAAGTACTTAGGAATGATGAAAATAGTCGAGCAGACATCTCATCCGCCATTAAAGCTCACTTGTGTGCCACGGAAAAGGCTTCAATCGTATTTGATGCAAGTTTAAAATCTAGCCATCTATGTCATCTTTCTGTCAGGCCATCAAACAGTTGTCTTCAAAAAGGTTGACAATACTTCCATGTCATCATCAAGGGCCCACCATAAAATGCATCTTCAAAGAGTACATGTGGCACTCACCTGCAATATTGTGATCACTAAACCCCTCTCGATTTAGGATCCTGCGATAGCGGGCAACCGTCGATCTTCATCATCTACGATCTCAACGATCAAAGCAAGAGGGAGCATCAATACATATCTATCGAGCAGCTTTTAAATCACGATTAAAACATCGCCGTTGATTAGAAACACGTGCATTTCTCATGCGGTTTAGTAACCTGCTAGATAGTTCCCTAAGGTTTAATGCATAAATTAATCACTTTATTTTCTTCCTTCAGCACCGGCAGCTTAAGACACGTGGCATCCGCCTGAGATATCGTGATCGCCCAAGAGCCAACAGTGACGTCATCGCAAGATAGCGGGCAGCAGGCAAGATCAAACCAAAGCAGATCGACGGTCGATAAAATACCCCTGCAAACATTAGAATACTTAGGAAAAATTAAGGGGAAGGGGACACCGCCTAAGGCAATGACAATCGATGACATAAGGTTGTTTTAACAGATAAAGCGTGGACCGGTTAGACTTTGGCTAATAAAAGATTAGCCAAAATATTTCATTTGATATTAAAAGGGGCCATGCCTAGACGATCGCATAGGACATAAGTTGTTCATAAAAGACTTCTTCAAAAAGCTAACAATGAAATAGACCCAACCCAACAATAGGATAGAAGGTCTCATGGAAGCAAGGCATAACTCCATTCTTCAAACACTCTCCAAATAACTAGGCAAGCCAGAAAATAATGCAAGGCCAGGGATTTGAAAAATTAAGCTCCATCACTTATGATATTAATGCTTATCATACAACACCATATATGTTTACATTCTTATGTTACAATTACATGCTTACAATATAATATTTTTTAGCCGTCAATTTTAGAGATTGACGTGAGTAAATTCTAGATATCAAAAAGTACATAGATCATTTTTATAAATAGAAATCAAATCAACATATCAAAGTCATCTCTACAAATATAAGAATTAATTCTCTAAATGAAAAAATTAATTTTATAAATACAAATTTGGCAATGCGATATGAAATAGAAAATTGATCTCATTTACTATTCAAATGTGTGCAAAAAAATAAACCATTTTTTTTCTAATTGACCTTCCACACTTCTTCAACTTAGCTAGTTATTTTTATTTCCCTTTTTCATTTTCCCTCCTCATTTGACATGTGCTCCTATTTTTAGATTAGATTTATTCAATGCTCAGTGTGAACAATGGATTTCACCTAGACCACCTAGCCTACGAGGAAAATGATTAAATACATATGAGTGTGTTTTTCGCTTTGAGCTATGGATTTGGATTTTCAGTCATAGCTTACATAATTACACATGTTTCTCTTTTCTATGGAAGGTGGGTAACTGGTAAAAAGGTGTTATGGTTCTGATTGAGGGGTACCCAATATTTTATTTTTGATTTTTGACAGTAAATTTTTGTTGTCGCTTGTTTAGAGAAATATGGCAACGAGTCACAACATCTAGAAGTATTCCACTTGATATCCATACTAAATTGATGCACAAGTATGAATACATCCCACAATGGTTGTTTATTCACTCTTGGTTGGTACTTTGGTTGTTTCCTTTGCACTATGCGAGCTTTACAAGGAAGAGGTGCAACTTCCATGGTGGAGTTTAATCCTAGCTTGTGCTTTAGCATTCCTTTTCACTTTACCCATCAGTGGGCTATTTTGGATGCCATATATATATATATGTTGAATGATAGGCAAAAATGTAAGTAAAAGAATGACCATACATAGGGCAGTGGGCTATTTTGGTTGCCATAGTTACAGGGTGCAAACAAACTGGATTTGTTCAAAATGCTTTAGGAACTTTTGAGAAAATGAACTTAGGAGGAATAAATCCAACTTCCACAATAGTTGAAAACATCCTCTTTACCTATGCCGAAGAGACAAGGTATGTACATCAATCAAAGCACAATATAAAGGGAATTGTCTATGTTGGAATGCCCTCTAGAAATTTATTCAAAAATTTGGAAAGCATAGATAGGTATGCAAACTATTTGACAAAATGCCATAATGAAATGTGGCCTCATGGGAATGAAACACACAAAAGGAGTTACTAAAAAGGTCTGAAAAACTTTGAAGTAAATGTATTTGATAACTTTAATAGCGTATTATACACTATTTTTCTGGCTTTCTCCCTACTTGTACTTAAATGAATGCTTTGAAATAGAGTATGGGTATCTAGTAGAGAATAATGGAAGGAGTGATTGTTATCAAATATCATAGTTGGAAATCTTCTGATGGACTTGTATGAAAACTGTGGATGCATAGAGAAGGTGTATGTGTTGTTCTAAATGCCTTGAAGGTCTATGCTCTCATGAAATGTGTCAATTATTCTATGTACACTAAATGGATTTGTAGAAACACCTTAACAATTTTCAAGCAAACGGTATGAGTAAGTGTGAAGGAAAACCACACAAACTTTTTCCTACATTCTCCTTTCCTATGCCACCCTGGAAAGAACCCACTCTAATTAGTGTTTATGATGTGAAGCATTTGAGTGTGGATGCTACATTGCACATGTTCAATAAAATTGGTTGGAAAAATTCATCTACAAACTCTGTTAGCAAACTATTCGAAAAAATACCTCAATGAAATGTTAAAAGTGTAAACATGAAGGGTATATGCAATTTTTTTGACAAAATTTCTCCGTAGATATGTATGCATGATATAGAAAAATTTTCGAATAATTCTTTGAACATCTCATCATACAGATGTTGTACATGAACTGTTTGATAAAATATCTATAAGAATCTTAACACATTGTAGAGATTTAGTATCATGGGATGCTAAAATTGCAAGCGTATGCTCAGAGTTGACAACCTCTAGAGGCTATGGACAATTATTCTCACCCACAACATGAAGGCCTAAACCTAATATTTCCAATTGTAAAGCATTCACATTGTGCCCAATCCTTTAGCCTTTGCTAGAATTCTAAAATGGTGCATTAGTAGTAAGGTGTTTGGATCAAAGTAGAAGATCTAAGTTCTTGTGCTCAATGTGGCACTTGTTAAATCCAATACACATAATAGTAAACCTTTTTTAGTCATGTATACGAAACATTGGAAGTATAGAAAGACGTGAATTTCTAGGTAGAATGATTCTTCAGAATGTGGTCTAGTTGCTTGGTATGTCTACCAAATATGCACATGGTTCCATAATTATTTGTTGTATGTTACATTGAATAGTAATTAGCAATTTTTTTTAAAAAATTATGCTTTATAGTGAGATTAGAGAGTAGAATTAATTCAATGACTATAGAACTAGGCACTTTAAAAGGTGGCGAGGCATTTTTCAATACTAGGATTCTTAATTAATTTTAATTATAGAGAGAAATTGTATTCTTGTACACATTTTGAAAAGAGATAACCCTATAGTTATGAAGCATTAGCATTTATTCATTAGACAATTATGTTCTTAAAGAAAACATTGTTCTTAGGGTGTTATAAGAGAGTTGATCTCAGCAATTTTTTTCTTATTAGATGGATGGTTTGATACAAAGGATATTGGTGAAGTATAGCTAAATGGTATAGAAGAAAAACCTTATCAAACTCTCCAAAGAAAAATATATTTCATTATATAAAATCTTGAGAATATTTATGGATTATGTTTTAATATCAGAGAAACATGGATGTATGGAAATAACTTGAGAATATTTATGGATTATGTTTTAAATAATAAAATGTTACTTTCAAAGGAAATATTTCACCAAAGGCATCAACATGGTCAATGACAGATTCCTAATATCGAGAATAACACCATAAGCCACAATGTAATACTGGAAAATAAATTTAGATGACCACTCGATTTAAGCCAAGAATTTAGAAGCCTGTTCTTATTTTAAGTTCAAAATAAGTCACTTTCCATTTGAAATTTTAGATAAAATTATACATTAAAAGATGTGGTTGTCACTGCTCTATAACTAGCAATCATACCTTCATGTGCAATTGGTACGCCGAAGACATGTGGAAGGTAGAAGAGTGATAAATGTGGTATAGTAGTGAGAATTGTAAAACAAATAACCTAATGTATTTAATAAATTGCTATTGAAATGAGTGAATAAAATTTGTATATAAAAAGAAATGGAGAAAGTTGTAATTTTTTAATTTTTTTTGGAAATAACAAAATGCAACAAATGATTTGGGGCTTGGACAAAAATTGCCATCTTTGACATGGTTTATTCTTAGTGATGAAGCAATCTAATTTTGGGCTTCAATTTTTATATTGTTTGAGTGATTCTTAGTTTATTTTTAGTGACGAAGCCATCTAATCACAAAAGGTTTGCGCTCAAGTTTATTCTTAGTGTTTTTGTTAGCAAGGACATTATTTCACACAAAAAATATTTTCCTCTCAACATTGAAGATAATGAAATGGTTTTGAGCTATGGCGATATTATGTTAAAAAAAATCCATTTTTGAAGATTCTTTGGGGCCATAACATCTCAATGATTTCCATGTTCATTCTATTACTGTTACTTGTATTCTTTCACCTCTCCTAAAATCAAACTTTTTGCACCTTTGGTTGGTCCATTGAATATATTTTCAAATGAGTTGTTTCTTTTCCTTGTCAATGACAGTGAAGATTTCAGTCTATAGCAGTCAATAGAGCACAGCCACTTTGCAATGAAGAAAGAGAAAATACCTCATATGAGGCCATATCAAGGTTTAAACACTATAGTTTGAGGAGAGTTTTCTAGCCTGTTCCAAACCCACCTTCACCTTGTTTGATAATATTGGCATTATTAGCAAACATTTAAAGGCATATAGTGCAAAATGTTGAGATGAAGTGGTAGGTTATGTTGTAAAGAACAGTGAAAGAGATTTTGGTAGAGGCTTATGAAAATAGACACAAAAGACTAAATTTGAGTGTTATGTGATATGGACAACACATTATTGAATGGTAAAATCTTAGTGACTTATAGATAGTTGAGCTTGTAGTCACGAATAACATGATAGTCAAGAAGATACACATGAGATTCAACTCTCTAGCAGACAATAATGTTGGTTTTGCATCTTCCATGGGAAAGTCAAGGTTTGAGTTTTTTTTACTTAATGCTTTGGTGTCCATGTCTTTTAATGAAGATTTTGACTATTTAGAGAGCATTTGGTCACCATGATAGGCAATACTCTTCAATGAGGAAAGACAATGGATGTAATTATAAACAAGAAGAGGACACTATCATGGATACCAAGCTATAGGAATCCAATATATTTTGGAGTGTGAAATATTTGAATCACAAGGAGCTGTGCATTAAATAAGTCTTAGTCTAACTCTTTGTTGTTTGGAGATATGACCAATCTTACAAATTTGGAATTTTTCACAAGGATGAAGAATATGAATGAAAAGGAATGCACAGGAAGCTATGAATGTGGTTTGAATTTCCTTTAAGATACAAGGTTGAAAAGAAAGAATAGTGACAAATGCATTAGGTGGTAGATATGAAGATTAAAGAGTAGTCTTCTACAACAAGATCAAGTAGAAAAAAAAACCTTTAAGATAATTTGTTTAAATCCTCATTAGAGTTCAAATGGAAATATGATGTAAAGGAAAATGTGAAAGAAAATGGTGCATGCTAAAGCATAATAGTGGGGTAGGTCTTGTATGATGTCAAAAGGAAAGATTTGGGATTATGATGAAAAAAAAAAAACATATACATGACACTCCATGAGATTTTGAAGTTGGAAGACATTTATTATTTGTCTGAGATGTTTTGGAAGCTATCTCATTTGTGGTGGGAGTTGTTTTGGCTGTTTGTGCACATGAAGGGAAATTTGAATGCATAATCATAATATTTTTTCGTGATAAGTAAAAGTGTGACATCCAAATTAGTCACAATAAACATAGGTTTTAAAGGGTTTTGCAACCATCAAATTCATGTTCTGAGAAGAAATAGGTCAACCTATCCAATAAGAGGATAACCATGTGAAAATTATAGCTAATGTCTGAGAGGCATTGAAGATATGGTAATGACAACTTTCTATGAGAAAATACATGAAGATTGAATTTTCAAATGAGCAATAGTAAAGACAATCTAATGGTTTAGATAAGTGATGGAATGATGGACCAAGGTATAGTGAGCATAATATTCGATGGAAATTTTTTACAGTGATCTATATTAGAACATTGCAAAGAAGGGAGATCATTTAGTCACATGACAGTTAATGGAAACAATGTTGGCACCAAGATCGATGGGAAAGGAGGGACATGCCAATTGTGAAATGTATTACAATTTGAGATTGAAGAGACATGGAGCTCTATCTTTCTTTTATAGTAGTAGTGTCAAGTTAGAAAAGTGGAAATAGTAACTTATCTATTGCCAAATATGCCTCAAAATTTCTTGTCAATATTGTGTAGAAATAATTGAGGCTATTGGGGAGAATAGTAGTGGTTCTTTGGAGGGTGTAGCTTCCTTTTTTGCAAGAAGATTTCCTCAATAACCTTGCAACTACATACGAGACTATAGACAACATTATGAAATCAAAGGTATGACTAAGTTAACGGATATGTATTAACATCATGAGAAAAAAGCAGTTGAAATAAGTCACAGTTATAAGGAGCAGTAACTTATGATTATGGTGAGGTAACATAGTCGAAAAGACCATGCAGAGAAAAGACCAAAGATAGTTTGCAATTAGTAGAGATAAAGTGGATAATATCACCAAAACATAGCAAATTCAAAGCCAAAAGTGTGGAGGATAGAGAAATGACAGGCATGTAGAGACATTGTTGTGAATAATTGATTCTATATAGAGGCTTGTAGAAAGACGTGGTATTGTTCTTTTTTCTATTATGAAATTCATCTTATGTTAAGCGTTTCATTCTTCATGCCAAATTTGAGATTCTCATTGCATCATATCTAGACTTCTCAGGTGTCATCAGTTCTCCAAAGATGCTTAGACCTCATCCCCTATAGTGACATCCACATAGAACTCAAATTTACAACCAAGGGCTCCAAGGAAAAATGAAATAGTGGAAACACCGCTTTAAAACTGAATACTTATACCTCTGAAGATCAAAAATTCATCGCATAGAAAAACATCCCTATGGGAATCCATGCAAATAGGCTTGGATGATGGATGAGATAAATCCCTGAGAAGGCAAGAATCACAAAAATGGGGTTTCATTGGGGGAATAATACTATACGAGTCTAGGGTTTACAAATTTAAAATAAATTATTTAGAAAACCATATTAACCTAGGGTTTGTCACTAAAATCAGGGCAACAAGTGACATACCTCAAGTGTCTTTCTCTCAATGATGCAAAGGAAAAAAATGTGCAAATTTTACAAGTGAAGTGTATTCAAGTGAAAATAAACTAAGAGGGGGGGGTGGATCAATGTTTATAACTTCTTTAACAAATTTAACTAAAACTGAAAAGAACCATACATATGTTCCCATTTATCAATGATAGAATCATTCATGTATTTGAATGCAATCATATAAATTGAAATGATAGTAGTGTAACATTTCATTTTAAAGCAGCAAGCACTGAAGCAAATGAATAACAGAGACAAAAATAGACACAAGATATGTCGAGTGGAAAACCCTCCTGGGGTAGAAAAACCACTCCTGAACCTGCTGCCTTTTTCAGGCTTTCATTTCAATAATTATTTTGAAAAAGCCTCAATGGCTGATTTCTGAGCACCAACTCAAGGAGCACCAACCCCTCTATTTTAGACACACCAATCTCAAGCAGCACAAACCCCTTTTCTATTTTTCAATAGACCATACATAATATAGAGGATGTCTCTATTTCTCTCAGTTCTATCAAGCGCCTCTTGATACACAATGCATAGAATTGTAAAGAGTCAAGAATGACTCTTGAGGATTCCATCCATTATCAAATCCTGATACATCTTGACAAAAATAACGTAGTTACTGTGTCAATACAACTTCTCATGACAAACTGTATTACATTGATATATCTTTTCTTTCTTTTCACACTATTTTATTTTCAACCTTTCTCCTTACAGAAACTACAAAACTGACTACACAGTATGTTTTCCAATATTCCAGCATTACACATACATTACCCCCTTTCCTCACTTAAAAATCAGAACTTCCCATGTTTCTTTTTAGCTTTATCAGAGATGATGAAGCCCCAATCTCTCCATTTTCCTATTTTTACATTTACATCATTACATCCCATGAAGGGCTACAACTATTGCTCATTTTACACTTTCAAATATTTACACAAAGATGATTATCAAGTTACAATACTATATTCAAGAAAAAATGATAGATGTTACAGTGATTAAGAGGCAAAGATCATTTTGAATAAGATCTTTTGACTACAGCACTCAAGCATTGCAAATATAATAGGCAGACTGAAACTTGTTCTCTCAAGCAACCTGCATAGGCAATGCTAAAAATAAAAAGACATAAGATCTATAATAAACCAAATCTTCAACTACCATGCAAAAGTAAAAACTTATCCCTTATTAGCCTTATCAGAGAAGGTAACAGTTCTGTAAAGATAAAATAGATGAATACCTATGAGGACCAAAAAAGAATTTTCCATAAGAAATTTACCAGAACTACAGAGTAGCTGAGCAATCCATGCCACATTTCTATTTCGAGTATTCAACTAATGCCAAGAACCTGGCAAGAGAAAAGACCATGGTGATGGTCTTTCAAGCTTCTCCATTCACTGTCCAAGAGTTGTAGAAAAAGATAGTCGATTTCACAGTGAAATGGTTGAGAGAGAGATTTCATGGTGGCGACAAGATTACGGTTCGAAACCCTCAAAAAAAGAAGCATAACGATTTTCCCTACTTTCCACATGAAATCCTTTGCATAATATGATAGAATTTGGAGTCTGAAAGGACAAACATTGATAAATTGAAACCACATAATACACTTTGAAATATGCAAAAATATCAACCATTTGCATGCCGACAGGGATAAATTGACATTTGTTTCCTTATCGCACAGTTGCGGCCTCCCTTCGGACAACCCACGGTAAAGCGGTGACTAACACTAACCGTTACCGCATCCTTTACCACCCAACTATGGTCTCACTTTAGACTACCCATGGTATAGCGGTAGCACTAACTGTTATTGCTTTCTTTATCACCCAGCTGTGGTCTTGCATCGAACTACCTGTAGTACAACGGTAGCACCTTGTTGATTGCTAGCCGATATCACTCTGTTACCTTAGTTTAGCTTTTGACAGTCTATGGTATAGAGGTAACCACTTTGCTTGCCACTATTTGCTTCCACCGCATTACCACGATTAACATCCTAACTTCTCGTGGTATAGTGGTACATTTTTGCTTGTCATAGATGCCTGACACTGCATTACCATGGTTTCTCTACTGGAAGCCCCTAGTGTAGCGGTAGTTGTTTTGCTTGCCACTGGCGGTTTTCATCACACTATCATGGTCACTAGCTTAACTGCTAGTAGTATCAGAGTAAGATCTTTTGAAGCCGTTGTATTACCAAACACAAGCCTACCAATGAACATTATAACAATTTGATAACCATTAAAGAAAATTGCCATCACAATTGAAATACAATGCTATAAAATGATCAATGGTATTTGAGATATGAAGACTAATGTCATGTAAAATCCACGAGGCCATAACCACAATAAAGATCAAACCTTATAAAATGCTAAAGAACTGAATACCGAGAGCTTGAACAACATGTTTCAATTTCAAGAGCTTGTTAATGATCAAGATATAATTAGTCAACCTAAATAGTGGAACATATAATCTATAATTGGAATGCCTCAACTTAGATTTGCATATGGAGTCAAGTTATAAATACCACTATCTATGATATAATCAATGAAGTAAATGTGCCAGACATAAAAGAAGATGAACTGAGAAAGTAACCACCAGGATGCTAGAGTATCACAACTTCAAATAAAGGACAAAATAGCATAAGAGAGAGTCAAAAAACTCCCCCTTTGTCCTTGATGGCAAAAAATGAGCCACCAAGTCAAAAAAATAATGAACTGTAACTGAATGTTCATAATTCTCCCCCTTTTTTACACAAGGATAAAGGGAGACCAACAAAGATAAACCAAAAAACACTGTGAATTTCCATCAAACTACAAATTAAACCTCTAAGAAATGAGTATGGGCTGTAGGAAGAGCAAACTAGCTTCCCCTATCACCAAGATAGACTGTTTAGGATAACAGTGATTGAGAGACAACTCCTAGTGTAGGAGCACCTTAAAGGTCTTTTGAAAGATCTTGGCAATTTTGGCTTGTAGGTGGTTCTAGCCTACCACCAAGGTAATAAGGACTAATTTTAAAGTCCCAAGAGTGTTTTTGATTTGTGTGTTATGGTGAAATTAGGTTTTTTTAGAGCCTTGAGGTTTGGAAAAGTCTGAATGATAAAATTAGGCAAAACTAGACAAGGTTGTCTTAAGAATTTGGCCTAAAAATGTAAAAAAAGGCATTAATGATGTTCTAAGCCCAACCTAAGGGTCCTAGCATGTGGGAGAAAGGTATATAAGGTAATCCAAACCCTAATACCTGGGTTGGAAGTTCATTTTCACGAATTGAGACTTGGAGAGCATATTTTGTGATTGTAATTCAACAACTTTTGAGTGCATTTTTGTGTTTGAGCCTTCATCCAATCAAGAATGGATTGAGAGGACTGATCTGATGCTTTGAGTATTTATTTTGTATCATTTAATTACTGTGTGAAGTATTATATTATCCATTTAATTCAACTGGTTGTAATTTTGCAGGTTTTGGTGTTCTTGGTTACACTGCCGGTTAAGGCCAGTTTTTGTAAATAATGATCCCCACTTGAATTCATGTGGCAAGGCTACCATGGCCACTTTGAATCAACTAGGGGAATTTTTTTACAGTGTAAATAGTGTGTGTGGAGTCTTGGTTTGCAGGGGAAGAGTTGAATTCACCAAACACTAGGCGAGTGCAAGTGCATTCTAGCTAGTGGCTTGGAGAGGACATCAGTAAAGAAATCTGCTAAATGGATTGGTTCATGCCAATAAAGAGCATGGTAGTGTGTAAATATGTATTCCAGACATGTATGTGAAAGGAGGAGAGTTGGGGAGGTCATTGAAGCCCCCAAAGTTGGAAAAAGGAGCCAAAATCCTAGAAACCCTTGATTTTAGGGGATATGAGGAGAGTCATATGTTCGGCCATTTGGGAGACCTTACACCTGGTAAATATTGAAGCCTAGGGTACCAATAGAAGGAATATCCAAAAATATTTTGGGGTTGTTAAGGTCGTTTATGAGAAAAGCAAAGAAAATGGGTTCTAGGAGGCCTAATTGGGGAAAAAGGCTACAAGGCCTAAAATTGGGTTTTTCTTGAATTCGATGGGTAAATGAAGAAAGAAACCTACAAGAAGGATCAGAGTGGATAAATATCACCCTAGGAATAGTTGGAAGACCTATTCCAAGACCCAAGAAAGGTTTGGGAGCTTTGTGGCAAAATTGAGCCCAGGGAAGCTTAGTGGTGAATTGAGAGAAAAGGTTAAGAATTTGAAATTGGTGGAGAGTCTTATGAAGTGAGAGGGGTTTAGGAGAGATCCTTAAGTAGGGTAGAGTGGAATACCATAGGAAGACCAAAGAATAGGTCTTGGGAAGAGAAATATTTCTCATGAAGGATAGGACTCCCCATCAAATTGGTATAAGAGCCAATAAAGGCTTGGGAATTGAAACTAGTGAATGTCAGAGAGAAGTGAATCTATAGGAGAGAATACCATGGTGACCAATGCAGAGCTAGCTAGAGACTTGATAGAGCAGAAAGAGAAGAATAGGCATCTTGAAGAGGCTATGGAAGAGATGAAGCAAAAATTGGAAGAAGTTGTTGAATCGGCAAGCAAAATGAAGGTACAGTTGGCAGAGGACAAAGACAAGGGTAAATACCAAGTGGAGGAGGACATAGAACCAGAACCTAACCCTCCATTAGCAAAGGAACCCTTCCTCAAAGCATTGAAGGCATTGAGTTGCAAGGCACTTGGAGGTGTCCCTGTGTTCATAGGAAGAATGGATGCAAAGCTAGTTATGGAATGGATAGAGGGAATGGAGAATCCCTTTGAATGTGATGGAGTTACTAAGGCACAAAAAGTGAAGATAGCCAAATCAAGGTTAAGAGGACAAGCACTAACTTGGTGGAAGTTTCTACAAGAAGAAAGAGAGAAGGAAGGAAAGAAACTTATAGGAAGTTGGAAAACTATGGTGGCTAAAGTGAAGGAGAACTATCTAACTGAGGACTATGACATTCAATTGCACAAGAAGAGACAAAATCTTAGACAAAGAGACCTAGATGTAGTTGCATATACAGAGGAGTTCCAAAAACTAAACCTTAGATCTAGAGTGCAAGAAGTTGAAAGCATCAAGGTTGCTAGGTATCTAAATGGTCTTAGATGGAGCATCCAAGAGGAGTTGAGTCTTTTCACACTTACTACCCTCCATAGCTGCTATCAAATGGCTATTAAGGTGGAAGAGAAACTGAAAAAGAAACAAGATTCCAATACTAGAGGTAAAGGAAGAGGTAGAGACTCTAGAGGTGGACAAAGAGGAGGTTTTGGTGGAAGGAGTCATGAAAATAGAGGGCAAGGTGATTCCAAGGTTGGAGAACAATCCCATGAGTCAAATAATAGAGGGGGTTATAGAGGTAGAGGCAGTAATAATGGAGGAAGAGGTAGATCAGGAGGCTTTGGGAGAAGCTCTCATTTTGCTTCCATGAAATGCTACAATTGTGGACAGTTGGGTCATCCAGCTTATAGGTGTCCTAACAAGCCAACATCTTCACAAGGTGAGAGGAAGATCAACTATGTTCAAGAAGAGGACTGCTCCAAACAATCAGAGGTGAGTCTAGATTCAGAGAAAGGTGAGAATCTCATGTTAAGAAGGATTTTGATCAAAGCACCTACTGAGGATGAACACAAACAAAGGAGAGCTCTTTTTAGAGTCAGTGCAAGATACTAGGAAAGGTTTGCAAGGTCATCATAGATTCAGGGTCTACTGATAATGTCATCTAAGAGGAGGCAGTACAAAAGTTGAAACTCATCAAGATACCCCATGTGTGCCCTTACAAGGTTACTTGGTTGAACAAGGGGCAAAATATACTAGTAAATGAACAAGTTTGGGTTGAGTTTGCTATAGGAAAGTATCAAGACAAGATACTATGTGATGTGTTACCAATGGATGCATGCCATTTGCTGCTTGGCAGACCATGGCAATATCATAGGGAGGCAGTACACCATGGCAAGGAGAATAAGTACTCATTCAAGGAGGATGGAGTGACTTATAAAATTCAGTTTTTGTTAGAAGAAAACATAGTGGAAAAGGTAGAAACTAGTGTCCATTTGATGAGTGGAAAGGAGTTCCTAAAAGAATTCAAGGAGGAAGAAGGAGTTGACAATGCAATCATGTTAAAGCCAAAGGAGGAAGAGTCGCCTAATAAGCTACCTATGATAGTAGAAGTGAAACAACTATTGGATCAGTTTAGGGACATCATTTGTGAAGGTACACCAGCTACACTACCACCCAAGAGAGCAATCAGTCATCAAATAGACTTTATACAAGGAGCAACACTACCTAACAAGGCTGCATAAAAGATGAGTGATGAGCCAATACTTTGGCACATTTTCATCATATTTTTATAAGTACTTTTCCATTTTTATTATGCTAAAACAAACATTCAGTCTGATTATGGGATAGAATGTAGACCTTTTTATGACTTAATATGTTGAATATATTATGGTAAAAAGTACCATGATTATTATCTTTAATATTTTATGCCTTTTTGTGATCATTAAACCTTCCTGCAGCCATATCTGAAATGATGTTTGCTTTAGTTTAATACTTAATGAATGAATGAATGAAGTAATGGACTATCTTAAAGATGAACGTGTTGAGCTAAGCTTCTTCTCCAGGAAAGATGGCAAGTTATTTTGCAGGTGCCACAATTAGAGGAAGGAATTTAAATACCTTAAGAAGAGTGGAAGTCCAAGTCTACAAAGACTAGTTCAACAACTAAAGATGGGGAGACAGTTTCAAACTTATCCGCCAAGTAAGAAGAATGTTCTAGGAATCTAGGCCAGGCGTCCTACTATTGCTCAAATCCAGGATGATGGCGCTTTAAGTCTACCAAACCAACTTGACTTGGTCCTTGCATTATAATTCATCTCTTCAATCAAGTTAGTTGGATGTAATAAATACCTCCCAATTTATAAGGGAAGGTTGGTTAGCAGTTAGGATTAGTTTTCAATAAATAGCCCATTCTCCTTCAGAGAATGGGCTGGAAGATCTTGTCATTTGTAATACGTTTTTTTCAGTATCAGAAATACAATTGAGAAGGATTGTGCTATGTACTTGTTCACTTTAAATTAATGAAGTTTATGGAGCTTTTCACCTAATCTGTTGATTACTTTGGCATGACCTAGGGGGGCCCACTTAAGAAATTTCCTGTACTTTAGTTTTGTAGGTTAGGATAGCTATACTTTCTTTTGTAAAAGTTAAATGTGTCTGTTCCTGCAACAACATAAATACATCACTGTTGACTATTCCTATAGCCACTAGAGATAGAGTAGTTTTACCTTTCAGTTTTTGTTTCCAGCAAGTTATTCAGTAAAGTAATTCCAGAATTTAGAGTTTTAGCATTTTAGGAAATCATGCATGTGTAGATGGGTGGTTAGTGCATATATTTTGGTGTCCCATTTCAAGTCTATGTCATCGGGTTGATAAGTAAATGAGGTTCTTTGACAGATTATGGCTGCTTATTGTGATGTCCAATCCTTAAGTTGAGGAATTAGCATTCCTAGTTATCAAGCTGATTAAAGAACACTACATTTTTGGCGCGGTTGCCGGGGATGGTGTCAAAATAATAACCTATTGTAGGCATGCTAGTAGGTAGTTTGAAGTTTATTCCTAGAATTTAGATCAAAATTCACTATTCCAATATTTTTCCATAGTTAGATTTACTTCTTACTGTATGCTTAGAAGAAGAGACCAATTTGGAAGATTCCTTCCTAGAAGCTTTGATATCCAAGAAAACAACCCAGCGATTGACCCAAAAATTGTCCCAAAAGAACCATATTTGGATGCTGGTCAAGAACTTGTCACTTCATCTTCTTCTTCCTAGGAGGCCAATTTGAACCTATTTGATGCACCTGAGAATCTTGATTTACTCACAACACAACTGAATAACCTGCATACCTTCAATAACTAGCATCCCCATAATAATCCACTGGCCCTTGTTGTCTACCAGCCAGGAGCTAACCTAAGACCACCATCAAGGATGGCAGTGCCTACTTTTCCATTTCCACTCCCTGAGTTGCATGACAATAACAATCTCAAAAAAATTCCTGCTTCATTGCTTCCAAAGTTCTATGGCTTGATTATAGAGGACCCTCATACCTTCTTGTTCGAGTTTGATATCCTATGTAGGAGTTATGATTATACTACTGAAGCCCATAAGATGAAAGTGTTTCCTTCTACTTTAAAGGAGTCAGCCTTAAGATGGTTCATTAGATTAGGAGGTAATGCAATGACCACTTGGAATGAACTGAAGGAATTGTTCTTAGGGAAGTATAAAGAATATTGTAGGGGTAGTGATATGAGAGGAGATGACCCTTTTAAGATGACACAAAAGGAGGATGAAACCTTGGAGGACTATGTATCTAGGTTTTTGTTTAGTGTGCAGAAAAATACTCAGCACCAACTAAATGAGGAGTCTAAAAAACTTCTCTTTCTAAGGGGAGTCAATGATACTTGCATGGAAGCACTAGACCTCATGGCTAGAGCCGATATCACCCAAAGCAATTGGGATGACATTAAGACAATATGTCTCAATTACTCTAGGGAAAATGTGAAGAAAGGCAAGGGGTTCCAACTCTCTGTTGCCAAAGGAAGCAGTACAGTTGTATCAAAAGGAGAATTCTCTAATAGTCTATCTGACTTCAAACAAGACATCATAAATGATGTTCCTACTTAGTTGGAAACCATGCAGGCTAGGAGGAAGAAAGAAGAGGCTGATGCTATGCTGCCTGAATATTTCCCTCACTGCAGACTGAGGAAGAGGGACTGTAGATGCAAAGCAATGGCCAATCTGGAAGTGCAGCATCTTCCTACTGAATTCAAAACCATTGAAGGAGAGGAAGATGTGTTCTTTGTTGCTCAGCGCAGGCCATGGGCCCCAAGACAAGGTATGCCTCATGATCCCTTGCAAAATTTTGGTTCATATAATAATCAATGGCAGAACCAGTACCCTCCAAGTTATGGCCCATATTCTCAACCTCAATGGAATAACCCTTGGCCAAATGTTCAACAAAACTGTTGGAAACCTTTGCAAGGAAATTGGCAGTCACCACAACAAAATTAGTGGCAACCTCCGCAAGGAAATTGGCAACAGCCTAACTAATAGAGAGGAGGCCAACAATAGTCAAATTGACCAATTGGTTTCCTGCAGCAACCCCAACAGCAGTCAATTATGCCACCCCCTATTGCCAATCAAGGTCAGAATCCAAAGTCAACCCAACTACCTGCTCAGGTAGCACCCAATCCAAATAGCTAGTAGCAGCATCAGTAGCAGCAACAAGTTTATTTTGCTGATCCTAACAATCAACCTGCCTATGCTCTCAACCTGAACAATATCAACTTACGTTCAGGAACTATGTTGCCTACACCATCTCCTCCTCTAATTTCTGAATTACCATCTGAGGAGATTGAGCAAGAATAAAATGCCAATGGCCTAGCCCAACCTAATGAGCCAATACAGACTCCATCACTACATAAGGTATCTAATACATTTCCACCTCCTTTTCCACAAAGGTTGGGCGGTGAAATTGTAAAGAAACAAGAAGACCCTACCTTTGATATCCTTGACCAATTGAAGCATATATGTGTTAAAATTCCTTTATTTCAAGCCATTAAGGAAGTGTGTCTAAAGAAGCCGGGTAGGAAGAAGAAAGACCCTCAGACTGTTCATGTTTTAAGGCAACTCTTTGATTTAATGTTAGGAAAGCTTTCAGTCCCAAAATATGCAGACCCTGGCAGCTCCGTCATTGAAATTAATATTAATGGGGTTCAAATTAAGAATTCTTTGGTCAATCTTGGAGCTGCTATCAATGTCATGACCAAAGACATTGTGTTGAAACTAAGTATTTCAGACCTAAGACCTACACCTATAGTCTTGCAACTTGTTGATAGTTCCACTATC
Organism: Sequoiadendron giganteum; assembly: GCA_007115665.2. Taxonomy (NCBI): domain Eukaryota; kingdom Viridiplantae; phylum Streptophyta; class Pinopsida; order Cupressales; family Cupressaceae; genus Sequoiadendron; species Sequoiadendron giganteum. Next base: position 604,898,829 of record CM021101.1, read on the forward strand.
AAACTTGATGGGGTAGTAGAAGATTTAGTTGTGGCCCTTGATTCATGGGAGTATCCTGCTGATTTCATGATTTTGTCTCCAAAAGCATCATTAGGAGGTTATCCTGTGATTTTAGGAAGGCCATGGTTAGATACTGCTAATGCTTATATAGGTTGTAGGACTGGTAACATGACAATATCTGATGGGTATACCACAAAGAAGCTTACCCTATATTCTCCAGCCCAACCTCAATTTGAATCTGGATAGGCTATTTGGCCTGATTTGGGAGAAGAAAATGAAGTAAACTCCATGGCCAAATTAATGATGATTACCAGAGAACCTTTCACTGAACAACAAGCTAAGGAAGATATACTGTCCAATATCCAATTGAATAACTATGGTGTTGAATACCCTCACTGTAACAAGAATCCATGCTCTTTGCAGACCATTCTTCCCTCACCTGCATCAGCTCATTATCCTGCAGCAACTGATTTTTTGCATACCTTACTACCTCATGAGGTAGAAATTCCATTCCTACTTGAAGTATCTATGCTTGATATAACCTCCCAAGTCTAGGTAGTAGCAAGAAAATCTTTGAACATCAATAAGAACCTTAGTAGTGAGCAACAAGAATCTATGGTCAAGATGCTTACCAATCATAAGTGAGCTTTTGCTTGGGAATATGGTGATATGAAGGGTTTGGACCCAAAAATTTGCACACATCGCATATTCATTAACAGTGAGTTCAGGCCAATCAGGCAGCCTCAAAGAAGAATAAACCCAGCTTTGAGAGAAATTGTTAAAGAAGAGTTGTAGAAAATGTTGACAGCTAGCTTTATCTACCCCATTTCGGATAGTCAGTGGGTTTCCCCACTGGTTATTGTTCCTAAGAAAGGGGGAAAATGGAGGGTATGTGTGGACTACAGAGAACTTAACTTGGCAATAAAGAAGGATTACTTTCCTCTTCCCTTCATTGATCAAGTTCTAGGCAATTTATCTGGGAAAAAGTATTTCTCATTTTTGGATGTTTCCAGTGGGTACAATCAAATCAAGATTACCCTTGAAGATCAAGAAAAGACTAATTTTACATGTCTTTGGGGGACATTTTCCTACTCTATTTTTCCTTTTGGTCTCTGCAATGCACCTGCAACTTTCCAGAGAGCAGTCATCAGTATCTTCTCAGACATCTCATATGATTGCATGGAAATATACATGGATGACTTTACCGTTTATGGTGCAACATTTGAGGAGGCTCAAATAAACTTGTAGAAGGTGCTACAGAGATGTGAAGATCATAACCTATCACTAAATAGTCAGAAGTGTTTCGTGATGATGTAGGAGGGAATAGTGCTTGGTCACTATATTTCTACTACAAGAATACAAGTTGATCCTTCTAAGATTGAGGTCATCTCTAATTTACCTTTTCCCACCAAACAAAAGGAGCTAAGAAGATTTTTAGGCCATGCTAGATATTATAGGAGGCTCATCAAGGATTTCAGTAAAACAACTGCCCCTCTATATAGTTTGTTGAAGAAAGATGCAGATTTTGCATGGACAGAAGAGTGTGAAAAAGCTTTCCTTGATTTAAAGGTTGCTCTTACACATGCACCAGTTTTGAAAGGACCTGATTGGTCACTTCCATTCCATATTCATACTGATGCATTTGATTATACTGTTGGTGCTGTCTTAGGACAAAAAGGTGGTTCAACTAAGCATGCATTGTATTACATAAGCAAGAATCTATAGGGGGCTGAATTAAACTACCCTGTTATAGAAAAAGAAATGTTGGCGGTCATCTATGCCCTCAATAAATTTAGGCATTACATAACTAGTTATCAAATCTTTATCCACACTAATCATGTAACAATCAGGTATCTTATGAACAAAAGCTCAATAGCCGAAAGACTGTTAAGGTGGTTATTGCTAATGCAGGAATTTGACATTACAATTGTGGATAAGCTAGGTAAAGCCAATGTGGTTGCTGATTTTCTTTCTAGAATTCAAAGGCAAGATGAATATACATTTATTGAAGATTCCTTTCCTGATGAGAACCTATTTTCAATCAAGGTTATTCACCCATGGTATGCCGATATAGCAAATTATCTAGCTACAGGAAGGACTCCTCATTTTTTGCCTAAAGAAAAGAGATTATTGGTAGAGAAAAGTTTTAACTTTTCTTGGATTGCAAATTGCATGTTTTATACAAGGCTGGATCAGGTTATGAGGAAACATGTGCAGGAGGAAGACACTTATGATATATTACATGCAAGTCATGATGAGCCATGTGGTGGACATTTTGCTGCCAAAAGAACAATAATGAAAATTTTAAACACTGGCTACTATTGGCCAACTCTGCATAGAGATGCAGCCAAATATACCAGAAGGTGTGATAAATGCCAAAGGATGGGAAGACCAACTAGATCTAATGAGATACCTCTATTTCCACAAATTGTTGTTACGCCCTTCGACAAATGGGGACTAGATTTTGTAGGACCAATTGATCCATCTTCCAATGGTAAGTCCTATATTCTTGTATGCACTGATTATGTGACAAAATGGGTAGAAGCTAAACCTATGAAACATGCTAGGGATAATAAAGTTGCAGAATTCCTCTATGAGGAAATTTTCACTAGATTTGGTGTCCCTAGGGAAGTAGTAACAGATCAGGGAACACAATTTACCTCTACCTTGATTACAGCCTTAGTCAATGAATATAATATAAGGCATAGAAAATCAACCCCCTATCATCCACATGCTAATGGCCAGGTTGAGGTCACCAACAGGGACATAGAGGCCATTTTGACTAAAAATGTAGATTTGCATAAGAAGGACTGGGCCGCAAGGTTACCAGAAGCTCTGTGGGTCTACCGTACTACCTGGAAGACTACTACAGGATATACACCCTTTGAAATGGTGTATGGTAAAACAACTGTGATGCCGATAGAATTCAAACATAAGACACTAAGAACAACATTAGAGCTGGACATGGATTTGACAGAACCACAAAAGGACAGAGTCATGTAGCTCAACGCTCTGGATGAGTTTCGTAAGAATGCCCTGCAACACACTAAGATGATACAAAACCAAAGAATAAGGTGGCATGATAAATAAATTAAGGAAAATAAATTCAAAGTAGGAGATTGTGCTCTACTGTATGACTCACGATACAAAGACAGTCCAGGGAAGCTGCAAACCCGATGGTTGGATCCATATGAAATAGAGGAAGTATTCATAAATGGAATCATTCAATTGAAGACCATTGATGAGGTCCGGTTTAAGCTATTAGTCAATGGGCATCACCTAAAGCTCTATTCTAATCCCATTGACAAAGAAACATTTCTGAGACAATTTGAATATGAACAAGACAGTAGTGATCCTGCAGCCAAAGGAATTGAGTCTAGGCTCAAATTCCCAGGGCATGCATAAAAGTGCATACCTCATCTTAATAAAGGGGGTGTCTGTCAAGATCCCCATTCCATTCATTCACTTCATCCACAATTTATACTCATTCTCTCTCTTCCACATCATCCACTTGTCATTTTCGATTTCATCCATGTTTCTCCGTGTCATGTATTGCAATAATGAAGGAGGTCACATCAGCTAATCATGGTGATTCTCTCCAGGTACGCTCCACTTCACTTTAAGATCATTTAAGTTGCTTTATTTATTGCATTTAATTTAGTATTAATTAGCGCAAAAAACTTTCCTATATGATTTCCTTTTCCTTCGGCTAAATCCGCACGAATGAGCACGCTTCTCCATAACTCCACTTCTGTCACATCCTTATTATCGCCGCTATAAGCCTCTTTCCATTAATTGTCATGAGCCCCACTATTTGAAACTGTAATCCTTAATCGAACAATCTTTTCTTCCTACAATTTCCTACAATAATGACCCTAAGTGTAATCCTCCAATTCATGATTGCTCTCTCCTTCCACAAAATTACATGATCACATTATTTTCTCTATTTTTCTATAACTTTTGAAGAGAGGTTCAAAAGTCTTGAATTAGGGGAGGCGCAAAGCGCTAAATAATTGTAGAGGATTCATTGGTTGGATTGCAAGGAGTTTTTTTGTAAAGTCCAGGAGAGAAATACTTCAATGCATTTGATTACAGTAAACCAAAGAAATGGGAGGTCAGCCAATTTGGCATGAGCCTACAGACCACAACATTTTGTTGCCGAATGTGCTACATGTACCATTGTTCAGACAATATGGGTGGCTCAGTTACTTTGTGAAGCTTGGGACTTTTAGCATAGATATTACGGAGGAATTCATGAGAACATTTCATAATGGTGAAGCAATAGTTAGGGGCATAACAATCAATGCATCAATTAACAGGATTGCTGAAATAACAGGGTTACCCCAAGTTAGAGAACCCTATCACAGGGGAAGAGATGCAAGAAGCACCAGGGCTGAATTCACTCGGCCAGATGATCCTCCTCTATGGGTAGACAAACAAGGTGCACAGAGGATGAGTCTACTTTAGGAATGGGTGCCATGAGCAGGGTATATAATGAAATACATAACTTGTGAAGGTAGATTCTCAGTCTTACATTCTCATCATTTTAAGCTTTTGTCTCATTTATGTCATGGCTTATTGATGAATGTACCTGACTTCCTTTATAACTTATTATCCAATAGTGTCACTGAATATAGGAAAGGTAGGGTTAATTTTGTATCCCACCATTGCGTCATAAAATTGCTGGTTGAGAAGTCTGTTCATGATACATCAGGGATGACTTGGGAGGATTTCACTGTCCAATTCAACCCTGAAATTCAAAATGTAGGACCTATGGGTGAACCCCTTACCTTTAAACAACGAACTTCCTGGTCAAAAGGTCAGACCTCTGTTGCTATGTCCTCCTGAGACATCATCCGATTCACAGGATGATGTTCCTATTTCCAAAAGAACTTCCAAGCAGCCAGCCCAAGGCCCTATTAAAACCCCTGAGCCTTCTTCCAAAAATAGGAAAGTAAAGTCACCTGTTGTAGTAACCCCTGAACCTGTGAAAAGGAAGCGAAAGGATAACTTCTTTGTTCCTGTGGTAAAATCTTCCAAAAATCATAAGTCAGTTCCTACCTCTATAAGAAGGAGCTCTAGGCTCCAAAACTAGGCAGACCACCAATCGCCTAATATTACTCCTGCCACACCACCTTCGGATCCTCCCAGTCCTGAACTAGGGAAAAAAGAACCTGTTATCAAAGAGATTATGAGCACACCTGAAGGGGATGGTTTGAGTGAGTTGGCTGCCATTGCAGAGCGGCTATAGGAAGGTATGGAATTTGATAAGAAGGAAGAAGAGTCAGTTGTAATTCTAGCAGATGCAGAACATGAAAAATTTGGCATGACTGAGGTAATGGAAGAAGAACAGGGGAAGATGGACGAAATTGAAGAAGTGTAGGAGACACCTGCAATATGCTATAAACATAGACTGCCATTCCATGTTATAAACCTTGCCGTAGGAATGGCATTTTTTTAGGAACTTCAACAATAATAGACTGCTTATACACTTGAAGTTGAGAGACTGCAAAGAGTAATCTAGAATAAGAATCTGGAAATTGCCAATCTAACTGATACTCTCAATCAAGTAGTAGAACTTGTTCTGCAGCTACTACAGTGTCGAGCACCTTCCCCAATTTATGCCATGTACCTCAAAGAACTATATTTGAACTTCCAGCTGATTAGGGTCTGGAAAGGGAAGAACCCTTCTTTGGAAACCCCTGAGGAATTTTATGAAGCATACAAGGATTCACTTCTGGACATTAGGAACCTCCTGTGTGAGTTTTACCTACATGATTTGGTTGTATCCCAGGACAAGGAATGGAATCCTTTGTGTTATGTAGGTGATATTCATATCACTGCCTTGATTTCCTAGATCAACAATGAAATCAGCAGAGGAGAACAATTTAACAGTCATATGCATGATGAAAAGAATACGCCATTGTATGCGAGAAATGAATCTCGAAATGGCATGGGTATTTATTTTGACTGGAAAAAATTATGGTGAGATGAGAGAGCCAGGCCATTGATTGAACCTCTAAGGAAAGAGGTGTTTTCTCAATATTCTCAAATTATCAACAGTGATTTTAATGCTGCAACTTTACATATTCAGAATAGATGGGAGCACCTCTCATTTCAGTTAAAGAAAGCAGAGCCATATACCCCCAATACTTTGTATGCAACAACTCGAAGGGAAAAGAGGTACATGAGAAATGCCATAATAAGGAAGGAGGATTGGTTTCCCTTGGTTATGCAACCGCCTATTCTTGTATGGCCATTATTGTTTATACAAGGTGACAACAGTACTTACAACAGGAGTTTAGAAGCCGATGGCAAAGACTAGAAGCAATCAGCGCTCACTTCTAGAGTTTCCAGACTCGTGAATGTGGACAATAGTTGAATGTAGATCTGAGAGAGTTTTCCAAAAGGAAGAATGCTAGACTTGTTGAAGGGTCCAGCAAGTAGTTGGTTGAGAGGAGTGATGAGCCAATACTTTGGCACATTCTGATCATATTTTTATAAGTACTTTTTCCATTTTTATTATGCTAAAACAAACATTCAGTCTGATTATGGAATAAAACATAGACCCTTTTATGACTTAATATGATGAATATATTATGGTAAAAAGTCCCATGATTATTATCTTTACTATTTGATGGCTTTTGTAATCATAAAACCTTCCTGCAGCCTCCACTACCACACTTCCTGCAGCCATATCTGAAATGATGTTTGCTTTAGTTTAATATTTAATGAATGAATGAATGAAGTAATGGACTGTCTTAAAGATGAATGTGTTGAGCTAACCTTCTTCTCCAGGAAAGATGGTGAGTTATTTTGCAGGTGCCACAATTAGAGGAAGGAATTTAAATACCTTAAGAAGAGTGGAAGGCCAAGTCTACAAAGACTAGTTCAATAGCTAAAGATGGAGAGACAGTTTCAAACTTATCCGCCAAGCAAGAAGAATGTTCCAAGAATCTAGGCCAAGTGTCCTATTGTTGGTCAAATCCAAGATGATGGCGCTTTAAGTCTGCCAAACCAACTTGACTTGGTGCTTGCATTATAATTCGTCTCTTTAATCAAGTTAGTTGGATGTAATAAATACCTCTTGATTTATAAGGGAAGGTTGGTTAGCAGTTAGGATTAGCTTTCAATAAATAGCCCATTCTCCTTCAGAGAATGGGCTGGAGATCTTGTCATTTGTAATACATTTTTTTCAGTATCAGAAATACAGTTGAGAAGGATTGTGCTATGTACTTGTTCACTTTAAATTAATGAAGTTTATGGAGCTTTTCACCTAATCTGTTGATTACTTTAACATGACCTAAGGGGGCCCACTTAGGAAATTGCCTGTACTTTCATTCTATAGGTTAGGATAGCTATACTTTCTTTTGTAAAAGTTAAATGTGTCTATTCCTATAGCAACATAAATACATCACTATTGACTATTCCTATAGCCACTAGAAACAGAGTAGTTTTACCTTTCAGTTTTTGTTTCCAGCAAGTTATTCAGTAAAGTAATTCCAAAATTTAGAGTTTTAGCATTTTAGGAAATCATGCATGTTTGGAAGGGTGGTTAGTGCATATATTTTGGTGTCCCATTTCAATTCTATGTCCTCGAGTTGATAAGTAAATGAGGTTCTTTGACAGATTATGGCTGCTTATTGTGATGTCCAATCCTTAAGTTGAGGAATTAGCATTCCTAGTTATCAAGCTGATTAAAGAACACTACAATGACACCAGAGCAAAAAAAAGAGATAGCAAGGCAAGTTCAAGAACTTTTAGATCAAGGGCTGATTAGAAAGAGCATAAGTCCATGTGTTTTTCCAGTTGTGTTGGCACCTAAAAAGGGAGATAAGTGGAGAATGTGTACTAATTCTAGGGAAATAAATAGGATAACTATTAGATATAGGTTTCCTATTCCTAGGATAGAAGATTTAATGGATTGTTTAGGGGGTGCTAAGTACTACTCTAAAATTGATTTGAAAAGTTGGTATTATCAGATTAGGATGAAAGAGGGAGATGAATGGAAGTCAGCATTCAAAACCATAGAAGGGTTATGTGAATGGTTAGTGATGCCATTTGGGCTTACAAATGCACCTAACACTTTTATGAGGGTGATGAATGAGGTCTTGAAGGACTTTATAGGAGTTTTTGTGGTTGTCTACCTAGATGATAGCCTCATCTTCAGCAAAACAAAAGAATAACATATGAAGCACCTAGAACTTGTGTTGAAGAAACTTCAAGAGGAGAAGCTCACCAGAAATCTTGAGAAAAGTGAGTTCATGAAGCAAGAGTTAGTTTACCTAAGATTTGTAGTGTCTCAAGGGAACTTGAAGATGGAAAAGAGCAAGGTTGAATCCATTCTTAGTTGGCCTACTCCCAAGATAGGGAGAGAAGTTAGGAGTTTCCATGGATTAGCTTAGTTCTATAGGAAGTTTGTGAGAAGGTTTAGTGAAATTTGTGCACCGGTTCTTGACACTGTCAAAGGAGGACTGAAAACTAAGTTTGTGTGGACTAAAGAAGCCAATGAAGGATTTGAAAGGTTAAAGAGGGACATAGCTACCCATCCTATCCTAGTTCTACCAAGCTTTGACAAACCATTCAGAGTGGAATGTGATGCAAGTGACATAGCAGTTGGGGCTGTTCTAAGCCGAGAAGGCAGGCCGATGGCATTCTTTAGTGAAAGGTTGAATGAAGCAAAGTCTAGGTACTCATCCTATGACTTAGAGCTATATGCTTTGGTGCAGACTCTTAAGAAGTGGAGGCACCATCTATTGCCAAAGGAATTTGTGGTATACATCGACAATCAGGCCTTAAGTTACATCAACACTCAAGAGAAGCTAAGTTTGAGGCATATCAAGTGGATGGAGTTTTTACAGTCATACACCTTTACCATCAAGCATAAGAAGGGGGTGAACAACAAGGTTGCTGATGCTCTTAGTAGGAGGTTGCTTACTATCCAAGAGATACAACTAAAAAGTATAGGGGTTGAATGATTTAAAGATCTATATGAAGGAGATTCTGATTTCTCATAAATATACAAGGTGTGTACTGATTTTGAGAACCATTTTCACAGTGAATATGCTGATTACACCTTGCAAAATGGTTTATTGTTTAGGGGAAAGCAATTGTGTGTTCCTAGAGGTTCCATGAGGGAGAATCTAATCCAAGAAAAGCATAATGGCAGTTTGAGTGGTCACTTTGGTTTGACCAAGACACTAGACTTAGTGGAGAGGTTCTATTGGTGGCCTAAGATGCAAAGAGATGTAAGGAGGTATGTTGAAAAATGTGGAGTATGTCAAAAGGCAAAGGGAACATCAAGCAATGTAGGTCTTTATCAGCCATTACCTATCCCAAGTAGACCATGGGAATGTATAAGCATGGACTTCATAGTAGGACTACCTAGGACACCAACTAGTTTTGACAGTGTGTTTGTGGTAGTGGATAGATTTAGGAAGATGAGCCATTTTATTCCATACAAGACAACACATGATGCAAGTCAGATTGCACACCTATTCTTCAAGGGAGTAGTGAGGATACATGGGTTGCCAAAGAGCATAGTTGTAGACAAAGATGTGAAGTTTATGGGGCACTTTTGGAAGACTCTTTGGAAGAGGCTAGGAACCAACTTGTCTCATAGCTCAGCATATCATCCACAAATGAATGGACAGATAGAGGTGATCAATAGGGTACTTGGGAACTTGTTGAGATGCTTAACTAAGGAGTATGTACAAGGATGGGAGCAAGTGATTCCACAAGCAAAATTTGCTTATAATGATAGCACAAATAAGACTACGGGTAAGAGTCCATTTGAGATAGTCTATGGTTTACATCCAAGGGGTGTACTTGAGCTTAGAGATCTGAAAGGACATGAAGGAATCAGTGGTCATGCTGATGATTTTGCTCAGTCAATGAGAGAGGTTCATGAGTAGGTAAGGAAGACATTGATAGAGTCTAATCAAAAGTTGAAGGCAAAAAGAGATGAAGGGAGAAGAGAATTACAATTTGAGATAGGTGATATGGTGATGGTATACTTCAACAAAGAAAGGTTATAGAAAGGCATACCATGTAAGCTATAGATGAAGAGGATAGGGCCATGTAAAGTGTTGGCTAAGTATGGATCCAATGCTTACAAGGTGGAGTTACCCAAGGGGATGTCTATTTCTTCTATCTTCAATGTGAAAGACTTAATGAAGTATAAAGGACCAGAAATGGATGAAGAATAGTACAATGCTGAGATAAAAAAGGATGTGGAAGCACTCAAGGTACCTAATCAGATCATACCACAAGTGGACAGGATTTTGACTCAAGGGAGAAGAAGACTAGGCACAAGACATACAAGGAGCACCTAGTGAAGTGGAAACATCAACCAGAGTCAGAGGCTACTTGGATAGCAGAAGGTGAATTTAGGAAGCTTGGAATTAGTGAGGAGCTCTTGAAAACATAGGTTCCTTAACTTCTTTGTTGTAGGGGGAGAATGGTGCAGGAGCACCTTAAAGGTCTTTTGAAAGATCTTGGCAATTTTGGCTTGTAGGTTGTTCTAGCCAACCACCAAGGTAATAAGGACTAATTGTAAAGTCCAAAGAGTGTTTTTGATGTGTGTGTTATGGAAAAATTAGGTTGGTTTAGAGCCTTGAATTTTGGAAAAGTCTGAATGATAAAATTAGGCAAAACTAGATAAGGTTGTCTTAAGAATTTGACCTAAAAATGCAAAACAAAGCATTAATGATGTTCTAAGCCCAACCTAAGGGTCCTAGCACATGGGAGAAAGGTATATAAGGTCATCCAAACCCTAATACCTGGGTTGGAAGTTCATTTTCATGAATTGAGAATTGGAGAGCATATTTTGTGATTGGAATTCAACAACTTTTGAGTGCATTTTTGTGTTTGAGCCTTCATCCAATCAAGAATGGATTGAGATGACTGATCTGATGCTTTGAGTATTTATTTTGTGTCATTCAATTACTGTGTGAGTCATTAGATTATCCATTTAATTCAACTGGTTGTAATTTTGCAAGTTTTGGTGTTCTTGGTTACACTCTCGATTAAGGCTAGTTTTTGTAAATAATGATCCCCACTTGAATTCCTATGGAAAGGCTACCATGGCCACTTGGAATCAAGTAGGGGACTATTTTTACAGTTTAAATAGTGTGTGTGGAGTCTTGGTTTGCAGGGGAAGAGTTGAATTCACAAAACACTAGGCGAGTGCAAGTGCATTCTGGCTAGTGGCTTGGAGAGGACAGCAGTAAAGAAAACTGCTAAATAGATTGGTTCATGCCAATAAAGAGCATGGGAGTGTGGAAACATGTATTCCAGAAATGTTTCTGAAAGGAGGAGATTTGGGGAGGTTATTGAAGGCCCCAAAGTTGGAAAAGGGAGCCAAAATCCTAGACACCCTTGATTTTAGGGGGTATGAGGACAGTGATATGTTCGGCCATTTGGGAGACCTTACACCTAGTAAATATTGAACCCTAGGGTACCACTATAAGGAATATCCAAAAATATTTTGGGTTTGTTAAGGTCGTTTTTGAGAAAAGCCAAGAAAACGGGTTCTAGGAGGCCTAATTGGGGAAAAAGGCTACAAGGCCTAAAATTGGGGTTTTCTTGAATTCGATGGGTAAATGAAGAAAGAAACCTGCAAGAAGGATCAGAGTGGAGAAATATCATGCTAGGAATAGTTGGAAGACCTATTCCAAAACCCAAGAAAGGTTTGGGAGCTTTGTGGCAAAATTGAGCCCAGGGAAGCTTAGTGGTGAATTGAGAGAAAAGGTGAAGAATTTGAAATTGGTGGAGAGTCTTATGAAGTGAGAGGGGTTTAGGAGAGATCCCTAAGTAGGGTAGAGTAGAATACCCTAGGAAGACCAAAGAATAGGTCTTGGGAAAAGCAAGATTTCTCTTGAAGGATAGGACTCCCCATCAACTCCCAATCTAGACCTAAGTCTTTCAAAAACATCTTTAGCCAACAGTTTTGTAAAAATGTCAGCAACCTATGCTTGTGTAGGAACATATTGCACAGAAACCTCATTAGCCAGCACCTTTTCATAGATAAAATGAAAATTTATAGCTATATGTTTAGTTTGGGAGTGCATAACCAGATTTTTTGAGATATTGATTGCACTAGTATTATCACAGAGAATAGTAATAGGTTTTAGAGTTTCAATGCCCATATCTGATAAAGTTTGTGACATCCAAATTACCTGAGTACAACAAGAAGTGGCAGATATATATTTTTCTTCAGTAGTAGAGAGTGAAACATATTCTTGCGTTTTGTAGTGCCAAGCCACTAAATGATCACCAAGAAAGAAAGTAGCACCGCTGGTGATTTTCTTGTCATCTAGACAACCTGCCTAGTCAGAGTCAATATATTCTACTAAAGAGAAATCATTGCTTTTGGGATACCAGAGCCCATAATAAATTGTGCCTTGTACATATTTAAGAATCCTTCTCACAACATTGATGTGACATTCCTTAGGAGATGCCTAAAATCGAGCAACCATGCAAACAACTTGCATTATATCAGGTCTTGAGGCTGTTAGATATAATAGACTGCCTATCATTGACCTATAGTTAGTTGGGTTGACATCAGGATAGTCATCAACCTTGCTAATTTTTTAGCCAGTAGCCATTGGAGTACTTATAGGATGGCTTTCATCCATTTGAAACCTTTTTAACATTTTTTTGCATATCTTGCTTGGGATAAAAAAAATGCCAGATTCAAATTGTGAAATCTGAAGACCTAAGAAGAATGTCAGTTCTCCCAACATAGACATTTTGAATTCAGATTTCATGATTTGTGAGAATTTTTTACTCAAGGCAATATTGTTGCAACCAAAAATGGTGTCATCAAGATAAATTTCAACAAAAAGAATATCAGATCTTCCAATTTTAATATACAAATTCATATCTACTCCTCCTCTAATGAAACCTTTTGACAGTAAGTGACTATCCAATCTAGAGTACCAAGCTCTAGGAGCTTGTTTTAGGCCATATAGATCCTTTTTCAACCTGTAGACATGATTTGGGTTGTTATTGAAAATAAACCCTTCAGGTTGTTCTATGTAAACTTATTCTTCTAAGTATCCATTCAGAAAGGCATTTTTTACATCCATTTGATATATAGTGAAATTTTTGAAAACAAAATATGCCAAGAAAATTCTAAATGATTCAAGTATAGCAACAGGTGCAAAGGTTTCACCAAAAATAGTACCTTATTCTTGAGCATATCCTTTGCTGACATATCTAGCCTTGTTGCGAACAACATGACTATTTTCATCATGTTTATTTGTAAATATCCACTTGCCTCCTATGAAATTTTTGTCATCTGGTCTTGGGACTAGATCCCAAGTTTGATTTTTTTTAATTTGATCAATTTCTTCCTGCATTGCATTAAGCCTACATTCATCAGTTAGAGCTTCATCAATTTTTTTTGGCTCAAACTAAGTAATTGAACAAAAATAAATAATCTCATCTATGTGAGATTTTTTATCATAGTTAACTATTATTTTCCTTGTTTGAACTCCTGCTGCTTTATCTCCTATAATAAAATCTTTAGGATGGTTTTTAGCAAGAGATTTTGAAGGAGTTTTAGTTTCACATTTTTCTGAGCTAATTTCAGCATCTTCAGAGTTTGCTTCAACAAGTTTAGGACTTGCTAGTTTAGTTTTAGGATTTGTAATTTCAAAGCCTTCAGATATTATATCAAGTTCAAATTCATCCTCTTCATCATCATGCATAGGTTTGACATCTAAAAGTAGATTTTCATCAATTTTAACATTTACAGATTCAACAATTTTGTTCATCCTATTGTTAAAGCATTTAAAGGATTTTCTATGAGTAGAGTATCCTAAGAATATACCTTCTTCTAATTTAGATTGAAATTTTCCCAAGTTTTCATCATCTCTCTTGATGAAACACTTGCAGCCAAATATTATGAAATATTTAATTGAGGTAGATTTACCATACCACAGTTCATATGGAGTGAAATTTGATTTCACTCTAACCTAGACTCTATTCAAAATGTAGACAACCATAAGAATAGCTTCTTTCCAGTACATGTTAGGCAGATTTGCTTCATTTAGAATAGTTCTTTCCATCTCTTTTTACAGTCCTATTCTCTCTCTAAACCACCCCATTCTATTGGGGTGTTCTAGTAGCGGCATACTATCTTTTTATGCCATGTTTGTCATAGTATTTTATGAATTCTTGTGAGTTATATTCACCACCTTTGTCAGATCTCAAACATTTCAATTTTAAATATGAATCTCTTTCTACCAGTTTTCTAAGAACTTTAAAATGTTCAAAAGCTTCAGATTTATTCTTGAGAAAGGTAACCCATACCATATGAGAGTAGTCATTAAAAAACAACATGAAATATTTCTCACCATTGATGGACCTAGTCCTTGTAGGACCACATAATTTAGTATGAACAATTTACAAATATTTAGTAGAGGAGTGTTCCTTGGATTTGAAGCTTACCTTAGTTTCCTTCCCTATGAGAGACTCTTTAGAAGCAACATTATCAGGTTTTCTAAGAATGGGTAGACCTCTTACATTCTGATTTTTGCTAATTCTAACCATATTATCAAAATTAATGTGGCCTAGTCTCTTATGTCACAACCACCTTTCTTCAACATGACTCATTAAGAATATACCTTGATTGTTTTCATGTTCAGAGCTGTCGAGTAAGTTGTAGACATTTCCCTTGGTCCTTCTTCTATCAACAACAACTTTTCCAGATTGGTTTCTAATTTCACATCCCTTTGAAGTGAATAGGACTTGATAGCCACTGTCACAAATTTGACTAACACTTAAAATTTTATGTTTTAATCCTTCTACATATTACACATTGTAGATAGGAGTGTCTTTATTCAGAAAAAGAGAACCTCTACCTTTGATTTGAATTCCTTAGTTGTCTCCAAAATTCACAAATCCACCTACACAGTCTTCAAGATTAGTGAATTTTCCTTTGTCACCAGTCATGTGGTTTGAACAACCACTATCTAGGACCCATAAGTCCTTTTTATTGGTGTGGAAAGTAGTTTGAACAGGCATAGTCTGCTCAATGTTGTTAACAACTTTGGGTTTCCAGACTTTGATAGTTTTCAACTGTTTATTTTGCTGATCAACATTGCATTTCTTAGCAAAATGACCTAAAGACTTGCATGTGAAACATTTAATCTGAATTGCAAGGCCATAATTTTTCCTAAAACCAAATCTATAAATTCTATAATTCATAAATCTACAAGAGTTTACCTTGTGAGAAAATTTATTGCAGAAATAACAATACCCATAAAAGAAAGCGTAGGAATTATAAGCCATTATGTTGCTCCTAAAAGGATAACCATGATTCTTAGCAGAATCAGGATGTTTGATTTCAACACTTTTGTTTCCAGTAACGATATTATCCTTTGCATTGTTATTTGAACATTCACCTTTCACAAAACCAATTCCAGTTTTGTCATTGTTCAATTTATGTTTACTGAGCATGTCATTTTGTTTAAGAGTGCTTTCATATTTCTCAATAGTCTTCCTGACATCTATAATCTCATGTTCAAGTTTTTGAATTTCTTGGTCTTTGAAACTTATGCCAATGCAAAGACAATCTTCAAATCTCTTGGATTCTTCAAGTTGATTTTTTAAAGAAATTATCTCAAGATTTATGAGTTACTCTTGTTCAAATATTTTGAGTAGAAGTTTTCTCTTTTGCACGCATTTGTTTTTTAAGTTTCCTTAGCTCTTTTAGAGCACATTTCAGTTCACCTTCAATATCTACTTCACCTTCTTCAACATAATTTTTGTTGCTTTCTTCTTGCAGAGTGATTTCAACCATGAATAAATTTTCATCCTCTTCATATAAAGAATCTTCAAATTCAGTGTCTATTTTATTTTTGCTAAACATAGTTTTCTTATTTTTGAAGTAAAATTTATGTTTAGTTCTATAGGCCTTTTTCTTAGCTAATTTTTTAGTTTTATTGTTATTAGTGTTTGGATCAGCATAAGGTCACTTTGCAGCAAAGTGTCCTATTTTACCACAGTTAAAGCATTTGAAGGGAAGCTTTCCCTTATACTTTCCAGACCCCTTTTTGAGTTTCCTCACAGAAGGGGATTCTTTGGAATCAGAAAATTTTGATTGAGTAAGCTCATCTTTTTCTTTCCTTTAAACATTAAATGATGCTTCTTTTTTAAAGCTGTTGTTTTTACTAATCCTCATTTCGTAGGAAGTCAGAGTGCCTTGTAGACTGTCAAGGGTAAGTTGGGTAAAGTGTTTCTTCTCTTCTATAGTAGCTGCCTTAGCTTCAAATTTTTTTGGGAAGGTTCTTATTACCTTTGTTACAACATCAAATTCCTTGAATTATTCTCCCAAACCCTTCATGGCATTTACTATTTCATCAACTTTCAAAAATTATTCAACTACTTTTTCTTTGTCCCTCATTTTTAATTCTTCAAATTGGTGTTTTAAAGTGAGGACTTTAGACTGTTTTACCTTTTCATTTACTTGATAGATAGTTTCTAGTTTAGTCCAGATTTCCCTAGAAGAACTGTAGTGCATCACTTTGATGAAGACATCTTTAGTTAGAGCACGCAGAAGAGCATGCTTTGCTCTTGCATTGGTTTCATATCTTTTCTTTTCATCAGAAGTAGTTGGAAAAGTAGTTGGTATAGTGTACCCAGACAATACTATGCTCCAAACATCAAGGTCAATAGAAGTTAAATAAGTCTCCATTCTAATTTTCCAAAATACATAATCAATTCCATAAATAATGGAGCTCTAGTCATGGAAGTACCTTCATGAGCTTGAGACATTTTTAATAGACTCCAAGTCCAGAATCAATCCTAGGTTTGAAAGACCTATCAAAGGACCCTAAGCTTTGATACAAATTTGTTGGAGTGAAAATACACTAAGAGGGGGGGGAGGTGAATCAGCTTTTATAACTTCTTAAAAAAATTTAACTAAAATTGACAAGAACCATACATATATTCTCATTTATCAATGATAGAATCATTCATGTTTTTGAATGCAATCATATAAACTAAAATGAGAGTAGTGTAACATTACATTTTAAAGTAGTAAAGCACTAAAAAAAATGAATAACAGAGACACAATAGACACAAGATATGCTAAGTGGAAAACCCTACTATGTTAAAAAAACCACTCCTGAACCTATTGCCTTTTTCAGGCTTTCATTTCAATAATTATTTTGACAAAGCCTCAATGGTTTATTTCTGAGGACCGACTCAAGGAGCACCAATCCCTCTATTTTAGAGACACCAATATCAAGCAGCACCAACCCCTTTTCTTTTTTTCAATAGAACATACATAATATAGAGGATCTCTCTATCTCTCTTGTTTCCGTCAAGTGCCTCTTGACAGACAATGCATAAAATTCTCAATAGTCAAGAATGACTCTTAAGGATTCCAACCATTATCAAATCTTGATACAGCTTGAGGAAAATAATATAGGTACTGTGTCAATACAACTTATCATCACAAAATATATGAAATTGATATATCTTTTCATTCTTTTCTCACTATTTTATTTTAAACCTTTTTCCATACAGAAACTACAAAATTGACTACACACTATGTTTTCCAAATTTTCAGCATTACACATACATTACCCCCTTTCCTCACTTAAAAATTAGAACTGCCCTTGTTTCTTTTTAGGTTTATTAGAGATGATAAAGACCTAATATCTCTATTTTCATCTTTTTACATTTACACCATTACATCCCATGAAGGGTTACAACTGTTTCTCATTTTACACTTTCAAAGATTTACACAAAGATGATTATCAAGTTACCATAATATAGTCAAGAAACAATGATAGATGTTACCATGATTAAGAGGGAAATATCATTGTGAATAAGATCTTCTGACTAGAGAACTCAAGCATTGTGCAAATATAATAGGTAGACTGAAACCTGTTCTCTCAAGTAGCCTGCACAAGCTGTGCTAAAAATAAAGAAGGCATAATATCTATAATAAACCAAATGTTCAACTGCCATGCATAAGTAAACACTTATCCCCTATTAGCCTTATCAAAGAAGGTAATGGTTATGTAAAGATAAAATAGATGAATACCTGTGAGGACCAAAAAAAAAATTTCCATAAGGAAATTTACCAGAACTGCAGAGTAGCTGAGCAACCCATGCCACATTGCTATTTTGAGTATTCACCCGATGCCAAGAACTTGAAAAGAGAAACAACCATGGTGATTGTCTTTCAATCTTTTCCATTCACTGTCCAACAGATGTAGAAAATGACAGTCGATTTCACAGTGAAATGACCGAGAGAGAGATTTCATGGCGGTAGAAAGATTAGGGTTCCAAACCCTCGAACAAAGAAGCATAACTATTTTCACTACTTTCTTTACCACCCAGCCATGGTCTTGCATCAGACTACCCATGGTACATCAGTATCACCTTGTTGAATGCTAATCGATATCATTGTGTTACCCTACTTTAGCTTCTGACAGTTCGTGGTATAGAGGTAACCACTTTGCTTTCCGCTACTGGATTCCATCGCATTACTGCGGTTAACATCCTAACTCCTCATGGTACAACGGTACCTTTTTTCTTGTTGTAGATGGTTTAAACCATGTTACCACAGTTTCTCTGCTGATAACCCGCGGTGTAGTGGTAACCGTTATGCTTGTCACTGGCAATTTCCATCGCACTACCATGGTCACTGGATAAACTTCTAGTGGTACCACGGTAAGACCTTTTGAAGCCATTTTCTTACCAAATACAAGCATGCCGATGGGCATTATAACAATTTCATAACCATTAAAGAAAATTTCCATCACAATTGAAATAAAATGCTATAAAATGATCAATGGTATCCAAAGATATGAAGACTGATGTCATGTAAAATCCACATTGCCATAGCCACAATAAAGATGAAACCTTATAAATTTCCAAAGAACTAAATACCGAGAGCTTCAAGAACATGTTTCAATTTCTAGAGCTTGTTACTAATCAAGCCATAATTAGTCAACTTGAACAGTGGAACATAAAATTTGTAACTAGAATGCCTCAACTTAGATCTGCACATGGATTCAGGTTATCAGTACCACTATTTATGATATAATCAATGAAGTAAATGTGCCACACATAAAATTAGATTAACTGAGAAAGTAACCACTAGGATGCTAGAGTATCACAACTTGACATCAAGGACAAAATAGCACAATAGAGATTCAACAAAGTGAGTAGACAAGTTGTTGCAACTCACCAAATTGGACAGGTGAAAGGTCAATACCAAAGAGGAAGAGTTTGGAGGAGCTTAAAGCAATAGCAATGGGGAAAGCAACAAAAAGGGGCAAAAAATCTGGCAAAAAATGATGAATGGTTGAGATTCATTTCATCATAATATATGCCCTATCTTGCAAATTTAGTCATGGATAGATAAAATGCATTCTGCAAACCTCAGTGAGGGAATTCCTTTGGCATAATTAGAATAAATATTTGAATATTAATTCACTATAAAACCTTTTTTTAAATTTTAAATTCGAACAATCTTAGTAGATTACTTCTTATCCATTAGGATTTTCTTAAAAAATAGTATTTGCATTAAAAAATGAGTTGTTTAAGCACTGCAATCAATTGTAGATGTTTGTTGACATTAAGAAATAAAATGAACCCAAAACACATCACAAAAAGATAAGATTACTCTGGAGAAACCCAATAAAAGGAAACTTCAAAGGAAGATATTATTTTCTTTTTCCACTAACTCCTTATATAAGTACAAGCTTACTTTCATTTTCAAGGTTTTGAAGATTCTGATCAATAGAAATGGCACTCTAACACTTGGAAAATTGTTGTATAGCTTGTAGAATTCAAAAATTTAATATTAGAGTTTCCCTATTATAAGTATGATAATTGTATGCCAAACATTCATCCTAAGTCTTAAGATGTGTTGTATTTTATCCCCTTAAAAGATGCACCAAACTCATAGTGATAATTTCAATTGGACCATTTATTTGTAAATTAAAGGCAATTGATCTCATCGAACAATATATCCATCTTTTCCCACGATGTACTCTAAGCTTTTCCTAGTAACCTTGAATCCCTATTTGAAATGATAAAACTATATAAACCAAATTAATCCCAAACATATCATTTCTTGATAGAATTTTACATCTACTGAAAAAGCACATCTTGCTAGACAAATCTACTAAAACAATGAATTCTCTTCGGTAAACAAAAACCTCGTACATATTTCTTGGAAATACTCTCCAATGGCCTAGAAAGAACAAATAATGGCATACAAAAACCCAAATTTCTTCATGAGGCTTTATTGTGTAGCATAATAATCATCCCCTTATGAGATTTACACTATCATCTTGTACATTGGGCCATACATTCACAAATGGTCAAAGGCCGTTATTAGCCCCATTGGCTTTAAAAAAATTTAAGTATGAGTTTCCCTTGTTATCTAAATTTTTCCCTCCTCAAGCCACACACGTTTTTCCAACTTGAGGAGTACACTATCATGGACATAGTTGTCCTCTTAGGCTCAATTTCTACACTAATAGTCTTCCTTGGACCCAATCTACACTTTTTACCCCACATAAACACTAAAAATCATCTCCAAAATATGCATTATGCTCATGCTCTTCACCATATGCCTCATGGAAAAGTAATACAAGTTGATAAATTTTTCCCAAAAATGAATTTCATGATGATTTGGATAATATATCAACCAAATTTTTAGTTGCATCTCTCTTGTACCAAAGAACCAAATAAAATTGTTAATAGAAACCCATTTAATATTATTGATATTTTTGCTACAATTTGATTGTTCTTGCAAGCATTGAAGTGGTTTGCATTGCTCGTAAATAATAGTTTTTTTTCCTATTAAATATTTAGACAAGAGCATACAATTCTATATCTTGTGTGTAATAGTTCAAAACTGTCTTATGAAAAAAATTGAAATATAGCGAACAAGTTTGCCTCCTAGCAAAAAAATTAATAGCATAGCCACTAAAATGATACTTGCAAATTAGGTAGTGTTTAAACATGTACAGATGCTTTTTCTGATTTTTACTGATGAATTCTCTTTTATTCTTATAGAATGTAGAGCTGCTGCAAAAAATGGTGAACTATCTCAAACATTGGAAGGCCCGTAAAAAGATTTATGTCCTGATCACATTGGAAGGCTTATGACACTTTTTTTGAAACTTTTCCAATGTTTCACAAATTTTCAAAACAAGGAGTAGGGGGGAGCAGGGGGACACGGGGATGGGAGGACTATAGATGAAAATTTAAGGATAGTAGAATTATAATGTTACTATTTCCATAAATATATTTCAAGGTAAAATAAATAGTTGTGATGGTTTGGTCAGCTCTGCATTTAAATATAATTGCATCTTGGCTTCATTCTCATGCATCTAATACTTTTATCATATATTTTAAGGGTTCAATGCTTCTTTTGGCCTAAACAAAAATCTTATCACCCATAATAATTTCTAGATGCACCATGTGGGAAGAATCAAATTTTTCATTTAGATAGCAATGACTGTAAGGGAAATATCACTAAATTTAATAGTAATATTTGTTGGGAAAACAAACCCAAGTATAGTGGGCATAGATCAAATAAATTCGATAGCAAGAAGAGAGGCAAAATATTTTTTGTTTCATTAAATTAACCAAAAATATTACAATCCAAAATTTCTACATACAAAAACTCAGCGCAAAGCTCTATACATTCATTCATATAGAAATTGTGCATGTTTTGGTGCACTAGAGCAAACTGTGTGTTGTTGCAAACATTCCAGAGCACTTTCCTCTGTCAATGTCTTCTGCTACTGTAGGTTCTCCTAAAAATTCTTCTTCTATTATTTTGCTGCTCTTTGTCTTCTATCTCTTACATTCTTCTTTTCTTCTCTCACTGAAAAACATTCTATTCTATTCTTTTGTCTTTCCCAACCTTTTCCAAAATTGGCGCTCAATTCAAATTCACCTACCAAGAATAAATTTTCTGCCAAAATTAATTGGGACAACAAGTGTCTGACAATCTAGCTGGGGGGAATGATCCAAAACATATCTTATCTGTTTGTGCATCAAATGCACTTTCTCATTGCTGCTCAAGATTAGCTTTTCCAACACTCCCCCTTAATCTTGAGTCTTTTGTTTTACATCACCATTCAAAAGTTATGGAGCATAAGTTTTGGAGCATATGCACTTTTCCAAAGTTCCAGAGCAACTGCATTTTTTTTTGTTTTCCTGAACATAAGTTCTGGAGCATCTGCTCCATGTTTCGGAGCATTTGCTCTCCTCTGTGTTTTTCTGAACCAAGATTCCAACACATCTTTGTTTTTCTATGTTTACCAGAACTAAAGTTTTGGTGCATCCCTATATACCCAGCCTATCTCTTAGGCATTCAAAGAATTATTTTCACAACGCCTTTGTGAAAATATCAGTGAGCTTCTGCTCAGATCTACAAAAATGAATCTTGATCTCTCCATGCTCCACCAACTCTCTTATGAAATGGTAATGGATCTCTATGTGCTTGCTTCATCCATGAAAGACAAGATTCTTGGTCAAGGCGATAAAAGATACGTTGTCACAAAATATGGTTGTATCATCTTCTTTCTGCTCATTCAAATTTGCAAGGATTATTCTAAGCCAAATAACTTGGCATACTGCTGCATTTGTTGCAATGTATTCTGCTTCAGCTATGGAGAGAGAAACAATGGGCTTCTTCTTTGATGCCCATGATATTGCTCCTTAACCTATGTGGAATGCATATCCCGAAGTTCTTTTCCCATCATCTACATTTCTTGCCCAATCACTATTTGTGTACCCAACAAGCTGAAACTCATTAGTGGCGGTATACATAATTCCATAACCTTTCATGCCATTGACTAACCTTAAAATTATTTTTCTCGCTTGCTAGTGTGCATCCTTAGGCTGCTCCATGAACCTAGAAATTAGGCTTACCGCGTACATCAGATCGGGTCTTGTTGTTGTCAAATACATGAGGCTTCCAACCATGCTCTTATAGAGGGTTGGCTTAACATCTTTGTTGTTGTCTTCTTTGCTTAATTTCATACTTGTAGCTATTGGAGTTGAGGCTAGTTTGTTGTCCAACATTCTAAATATTTTCAAGATTTTATTAGCATAACTTTTTTGGGAAATAAAGATGCCATCTTCTATTTGTTGGACCTCTATACCTACGAAATATTTTAGCAAACCTAGGTCTGTCATTTCAAACTTATTTTCCATTGCCTCTTTGAAATCAGCAATGAAAAGATTACTATTTCCTATGAAAATTAAATCATCCACATACAAAAAAGCAATAATTATCTCATCATTGGCTACCTTAATGTAGAGTGTGGGCTCACTGCCACTTTTGTTGAAGCCATTGCTCAAAAGGTACATATCAATTATGTTGTACCATGCTCATGGTGCTTGTTTTATCCTGTAGAGAGCTTTGTGAAGCCTGTAGACTCTGTCTCATTTCACTGGAACTTCATAGCAAGGCGGCTGCTCCACATACACCTCTTCTTTTAGCACTCTATTCAAGAAAGATGAATTTACATCCATTTGTAGTACTTTCCATTTATGCTGGGCTACAATTGCTAGGACGGCCTGCATTGTTTCCAGCCTTGCAGCTGGTGCAAAAGTCTCAACATAGTCTCTTCCAAGCTATTTTGTATAGCCCTTAACAACCAACCTTTCATTATGCCTTTCAATCTTACCATCAATAGTGCATTTGGTCTTATAGATCCACTTAACTCCAATGGCTAATTTCCCTTTGAGTAAATAAGTGAGCTCCCATGTTTTGTTTCTCACTATAGTGTCCAACTCTTCATCAATAGAATTACACTATTTTTCTTCTTTCACGGCTTCTTCAAAATACATTGGATCACTATGAGAAAACAAAGCAAAATCCAAATTTTCATCAAAACCTTCATACCTTGTGTTGTCATAAATTTCGCTCACACTTCTTTTTTTCTATTGCATCAATGATGCAAGTGTAGGGTCTAAATTTATGGAGTTGCTTGATTGTTGTTCTGATGAAGAAGACTGATGTTGTATAGTTCTAGAGCATCTGCCCTGTTGAAATGTTTTGGAGTTGTTGTTGTTTTCTAAATTGTCACCTTGCTATAAGGTTCTAGAGAATCTTCCTTCTACAGCTTCTTGATCCTTAAAAGGCATTGAAACAAAAATACCTATGTTGCTATCAACTGTTCCATCCCATGATTCATTTTCAATGAACTCAACATCCCTACTAATCACCACTTTCTTGGTGATGGGATTGTACAATCTATAGGCTTTGGATTCTTCACTGTAGCCTATGAAAATGCATTTTTCACCTTTGTCATCAAATTTCTACCTTTTCTCCTTTGGCATGAGAGCATATGCTACACATCCAAATATTCTCAAATTCTCAACACTCCATTTGTATTTTGTCCATGCTTCTTGTGGAATTTGATCACGAACAATGTTTGTGGGGCACCTATTCAAGATGTAAACTATTTTTGCTACAACATCACCCCAATATTCATTTGACAAGACTTTTTCCATTAACATGCTTATTGCCATCTCTGTGATTGTTCTATTTTTCTTTCAACCACTCCATTTTGTTGTGGAGTATACTTGGCTATGAGTTGTCTCTCATTACCTTCAGACTTGGAAAAATTCATAAACTCTTGAGAGATACTCTCCCCCTATGTATCTTCTAAGGACTTTGATATAATGGGCACTTTTCTTTTCAGCCAAGGCCTTAAACTCCTTGAACTTATCAAATGCCTCTGATTTTTTCTTCAAAAGATACACCAAAAAATTTCTACTATAGTCATCTATGAGTGTCATTAAATAAACATTTACTCTTAGGGTTGGGGTCTTCATGGGACCACATAAATCTGAATTCACCAGCTCTAATGGTGCTCTAGCTCTCTTAGAATGCTCTGGTTGAAATGGTTGCCTATGTTGTTTACCGAGGATGCATGCTTCACACTTTCTATCGGGCTCTACAATTTTTGGTAGGCCCCTAACCATGCCTTTTTTAGCTAAAAGACTTAAACTAGAATAAATTAAATGCCCATACCTCAAATTCGAAAGCTTGGATGGGCTTTGGATGACTGATTTGAAGGCTAACTGTTGTGTGCCTTTTGACTATGCTCAGATTTGCATTTTGAGGGGAAACATTTGTTTTTTTTTCATTTGAACTATTGCCATAACTCTCTTTATTTTGTCCTTGTTTTCGATGATGCATTATCCTTTCTCCATCAACACTCTATAGACATTTTGGACCATCTGTCCAATGCTCAAAAGATTATGTTTCATTCCTAGGGCATAAGAGAATCATGAATTTGTCTTTCTTCACCATGCTTGGTTTGTAGGCACAATATGCCTTTTCCCTTGACTAGAACCTTCTCATTGTTGCCCATTTTGATTTCAGACTTGATGCTACTATCAATAGAGGAAAATAAATTTCTGATATCACTCATGTGGTTGCTACAACCGATGTCCAAGTACCAAACTTCAGTGCTGTCGTGTTCTGCTAGATTGCATGCAATGAAAACTTGTGAATTTTTTTCATTTTCAGTCTTGTTCTCATTCGCCATATTTTCATTTTGGATTCCTTGGTCACATTGTTTCTTCCTGCATTCACTTGTATAGTGACCATACTTGTGATAATAGTAACACTACACATTTCTCTTATCTTTCCTTTGATTTGAGCTGATATTCCTTATGTTTTGGAAGTCTGATTGGGAAGTGTTAGCTTCCTCTTGGTTGTTTGAGCCTCCTCTTCTGGAGTCGCTTCTGCCTCTACCTCTTACGTTTGTTTGTGCTTTGAAGGCTTGTTCTTGGGAAGAATTTGTAGACCTATTTAGGCGATGCTCATGGGTTTAAAGTGAACCCATTAACTCATCAATTGAAAATGTTGAGAGGTATTTTGCCTCTTCTATGGAAATAACCACTGGGTCAAATTTTGTAGGTAGTCTTCTAAGAATCTTCTCCACAATCTTTTGTTCTACCATAGTTTCTCCATTTATCCTTAACTAATTGATCAAGGTGGAAGCCCTTGTATACAAATCTAAAATGGACTCATTGTCCTTCATCTGCATGGTCTCAAATTCTCTCCTTTGCAGCTGGAGTTTTACAGACCTTAATTTCTCAGTCCCTTTGCAAGTGGTTTCAAGTATTTCCCATGCCTCTTTTGCATAACAAGTTTCTGCTATTCGAGGGAAAATAACCTCTATTAAGGATACCTCAATCAAATTGAGGTATTTTGCATCATTCTTTCTTGTCTCTTTCAATTGGTTCTTTTGGAGATTGCTCAATGCTGGATATGCATTTGGGTTAGTCACATCTATGAACCCATTTGCTACAAGAATGGTTTTAATTTTCTTTGGCCAGACATCATAAATTTTTCCATCAAAAATAGGTGGCTACTGCCAACTCCTAATATCTCCTTTGGCCATTTTGCTAAATGGGGGAAACTATAAATACCCAAAAAAAACCAAAGGGTTTTGCTTCACTTCCTAGAAAATTAGGGCTTTCCTAAATACCCAAAACCAAGGATTCTATCACAACACGTCTAGGACTAGAGCTAGGGATTTAAAACTAAATTCCCAGAAGGCTTAGGGCTCTAATACAAATATGTTGGGAAAACAAGCCCAACTATAGTGGGAAAAGAAGAAAACATAGATCAAATAAATTCAATAGCAAGAAGAAAGGAAAAATATTGTTTGTTTCATTAAATTAACCAAAAAGATTACAATCCAAAATTTCTACATACAAAAACTCGAAACAAAGCTCTGTACATTCGTTCATACAAAAATTGTGCATGTTTTGGCACACTGGAGCAAACTGTGTTGCTGTGAACATTCCAGAGCACTTTCCTCTATCAATGTCTTCTGTTGCTATAGGATCTCCTGAACATTCTTCTTCTATTCTTTTGCTTCTCTTTGTCTTTTGTCTCTTAAATTCTTCTTTTCTTGTCTCACTGAAAAACATTCTATTTTGTTCTTTTGTCTTTCCCAGCCTTTTCCAAAATTGGCGCTGAATTCAAATTCACCTACCAATAATAAATTTTCTACCAAAATTAATTGGGACAATAAGTGTCTGAAAATCCAGCTCGGGGGAATGATCCAAAAAAAATCTTATCTGTTTTTGCATTAAATGCACTTTCCTGTTGTTGTTCAGGATTAGCTTTTCCAACAATATTGGCCCTAACTTGATTCATTCAACTCAGGAATCATAATGGGATGTTTCACAAGGACACACATATCAAATATGGAAAGTTGGTTTGATTATATGAACTCCTTAATCTATATATTTAATGGTTTTTGGCCTAACTTGTGTAGTTCTAATAAGTGTATCTTAGAGTTTTGGAATCACTTGGGAAAGAAAAAAACTTTAGATTTTTTGAATGTGCATAGGGATTCTTTATAGAAAATTTTATGTCTGTTGAAAATAAAAATATAATTCTTCTTCAGGGTTATGGTTCTAGGAGAATTTTATTTTAAGTTTGAAGCCCTGGTATCCATCCTTTGACACCCTTCAAGATTATTTTTCTACATTACTAGGTCCATCTTCCTTATTTACCACTGCAATATTGGTGTAAATCTAGCCTTGAAGTTCTTAGGAATTCCTGGGGTATTTCAAGTAACTTTAGCATATTCGTATAGTTCTTACACTCGAATGTGTTTATGGAAATTTTGTTTGTGAGTTCCCAAAGAATTTTTAACCCTCTAAGATAACTAGAAGAAGCTTGAAGATATAAAGAATGATTTTATGATGATTCTATAAAATCTAATCATTTTATAGTTTGTCCTTGTAAAATGTATGAGCTTGAGGACCTGAAGAATGATTTAGTGTTGTGGGAGGATTTTTTTGATTCTACAGATAAGGAAGAATATGGTGTGGCCTCTAAACAAAGAACCAAGTGTCAATGAAAAAAGGAAATATATTATATTCTTTAGTAATGGATGCAAAGAATCATTGACTATTGGAGGCACCAAGGGTCGAATTAGTGCAGCCTAAGGTTACGGTTCTTAATATTGGATTGTAATTTTTCCCCTCCCAAGAATGATTGGTCAACTTCAAAAGGAACTAATACTCACAAGGGAAGACATCCCACCAAATGACTTTCAGATATTCCAAGAATTTGAAGAAGTTTTCACTTGTGCTAAGTTATGCTTTTGGTGAGACATTTCTCAATGAGATTGTAATGCCCCTCCATGCAACCCTAGAGGAAGTTGCAAACAACAACTTAAATAGGCTAATTTTTTTTTTAAGAACAATTAATAAGCAAGCTCACCAACACATGCCAACAACCTCTAAGGTTATGAGACAGAGGTTATATAGAACCTCAACAAAAAAAATGAAATTAGTCCATGACATTCATTTACAAAATTATATAAACACATACATTCCAATAAGAATAATTACATCAAAGCATAAAGAGAACTTTCCATTTCATTAATCCATAATTAACAATAAGATTACAAATCTCATTCCCCGAATGAGGCAAATCCAATAAATATAATTATGATTACAACTTCCACCTCGATAACAACTGAGGGGTAAATAATACAAGAACAACTGAAATGAAATAAAGTAAGAACTGATACTGAAACCAATGAGCTCTCCAATTGGAAGTCTCATCCAAATGAACATGAAGAAAGAACCCAATAGATTAGGTGCATGCCACCCAACCAAGTGGAACCCAAAGGGCCACCCCATGCTAGGAGATAGTAACAAGGAATCTTGGCCAAGACCATCTACCTCTAGACATAGGCTAACAAAAAATTGAACCCATTGAAACAACCAAGCACATGTACTTCACAAGCACAACACACGTACAACTCGGGTACAACATAAGTACAACTCTACATGGTCACATCAGGTATGTTACGGAAACCATACCCACAATAAACAAGTACCAACTATGGTCACACAAAGAGCCATCACACATCACATCATGAGTTACCCACTGTAGATCATCAAGATGGTGGTCTCAACCAATCCTGGGCCCTCATACATACTAAAGTGAATACAAATTCCAACTATTGTCCTAGACAGAGTGTCATTGCACAACTCGTCATGGGTTATCCTCTGGGATTCTTCCTAGGCTCAGACCCCCACAAGAAAAGGTTATCCTAGTGACCTTTACCGAATCTCGGCCCCCATACTCACTCATGCGGAACCAAATACCTTTCGTACAGACAAGATAGATGACCTTGCCATTCCAAGCCTTCCCACTCATCCCAAGTCTAAATGAGCACTTGTGTTTATGAGTGAAATAAAATTATCTTGGTTAGTGAGAAGTTAGTCCTAATCTTCTAAGTATTGTTTTAGTTATCACTTGATTGAATTAATTCCAAAGGTTATCTTGGATACCTCTTTTGGCTATGGCCCCTATAGAAGCCACTCTTCTATTGAAAACACACATACCAACCAAACAATAAGGATACAAAGGTGCAATAAACAAGATACCACGACCTCTCCTTTTCAGGAGGCAACATAAGTTCAAACCCTCTCCAAACACTTGGAGGTAACAAGGTAACAAAGTGCAACAACCAAGGTATTACAACCACTCCAACTTTACGAGGAAACCTAAAAGAGACTCACTCCAACACTGGAGGCAACAAACCACATAACAAGGTCACTCCTTACAAGGAGGCGCAGATCCCATAATCCGCTCCTAAACCAAGAAGGTACAAACATCCCCGTTCATGAAAACCAGGTACAAACATATACATAACCTCATGCACTACCCAAGATAATTCACAACAGGTTGACAAACACAAAACGACAACCCATAGAACTGAAAATCCAATTTGGAAGACTTACGAATAAAATACCCTTTAATCCATTTCCCAAACCAGAGCACGAAGGGAGTATTCACTGAAGGCACAAGAAATAAACTACCTTTGGATATTCTAAATCCATTCCTCATTACATTACGTAATTCATTACCTCGATAAAACTGAATTAAGAATTCATCTTTTCAGATAAGGGAGAAATTAACACTAATATTTAATTCCCTAATTGCTCTTGATAAAATAGGCATTATCAACTATAACACAGAACATTTCGCTTTAAAAATAACCGATTGCCCTTGCAAACTAAATCATTATAAAATAAATGAGTTAATTTCGTTATTAACACATTAATCTCAAAACCAACATTTTTCCTTTCCACAACTTATTGTTTTAAAATAAGATCAATATTTGGACTATAACTCAATATTATAAATTTTTCCAATTAAATTTAAATCAGATTAATAATTGGTCTTTTGCACATCAATTTAAATTTCACAATTAAATTTAAATCATGTATTCTCTAAATCAAATATTTAACTCCCTTGATTAAACTAAAAAAACATGTCTTGAATAAAATACACCCTTTTGGCATAAATATACTCGTAAAATATATACCCATTTTAAATATCTACACTATTATATATATATATAATATTATAATATTATATCCTATTATATTAATTATTAATATATACTATATTGTATATAATATATATTAATAAATTAATATAACAAATATAATAGAATATATTATAATATTTATATATACAATTTTACTTAACTAACATATTCTTTTTTTTAATAAAAGGCCAATCGTGCCTCGATCCATGTGCACACCCTAATCACCATGGATGGCTGGCTTTTCCCTGGCCGCAGATTCAACCCAGGTGACGAAATTTTACCAAGCCACACATTTTTTTTTTTGTAGGGGCCAACAACAGAATGGAGAGGCGGGGGTTTTAGGGTGGGCAGAAGTGGAGGCCCAGCCAGGCGATGACAGTGCTAACCCCGGCGGTGGCGATTGTGCCAAGCACAGTCGTCCACCCTTGTGGGTGGCACGACTATGCTTAGCACAACAAACCACCAGTGGCAGTGGTGGTTGCATTAGCACCAACTGCAGGGTGTTGTGGGGAGTGCACTGGGTGCAACTCCCTCCACCCGCCTCCATGGGAGGTGCGGTGGGGGTTGAGCCCCCAGCCCCCCCACAAAATTTTTTTTTTTTTTTTCTTAAAATAATTTCCACCTACGGAATTTTTGAAATCCATTCCCTTTCATGGGCATTTTTAAAGAAACTAGATAGCATAAACTCCCAAAAGGATGAATTTTTTAACAATTCTAAATACCTAAATATATATATATAGCAATACATATTAGGATCCAAACATCCCCATAAGAAATAATTGAGGAAAATAAATTTTAAATCCTTATTTACAGCCAAGAATCATTTCTTATATTTTATTTTCCAAATATTTTCCTTCTAATTTAAATGCAAGATTCAACATGGGTTTTATTTGTAGATCAAGCATACACTCGAATGTTTCCAAACAACAATTATATATAATAAAACAACTGAATTCAATGAACAAGGAACTCGATATCCTTGAGTTTGAGGGGATCCAGAAATGGTGCTCAACTCCCAACCTCATCTCCACAAATTTTCACAACCACAATCCAAAACCCACAAAAATGCAACAACTCTTCCTCTCCTCCATTTCAAATTTTCCAAAAACTTCATAATCTTCAAATTGAGAAAAGAAATTCAACCTTAAGGATAAAACCCTAAAATTTCAACAACCACCCTCATAAATTCTTCAAAACAGAAAATTAGAAAATATCTCAATTTCCTCAATTTTTGAATTCAAACTTCCAAATTTGACTTTTAAATCATTTCTTCAATTTTTCAATTCCCAATTTCTCAAATTGACTTTTATGCATTTTCTTTATTTTCAAATTCAACATAAATAAATTCACTTATTTCAACATCAAAAGTTTAATTAATTAATAAATACATTTAATCAACGATTAAATTATTTATTAATTAAATTAAATTAATAATAAATAAATTATATTTCAACATAATTCCATATTACATTACTCAACAACTTAAATACCTTAAGCCATTTAATTACCCCTTTTCTAACTTGCAATTAAATAACGAAGAGAGGGCACAATATTCAAAGCAACACAACCTGACAAACAACTAATGACATACAAGGACTAGGGTGATGACTTGGTATGGAAACCTGGCTACTATCTCCCAATCGAATATCGTTGGGTATTGAACATGCTCTAACCTATGAAACTAGGTTGAGTCAATGTCTTGTACCTGTCAACTTGCAAATCAAGTAACAACAACATATAGTATAAACAACATAAAATACACACCGTGAAGAGGAAATCACGGGATCGCAGGGCACTCGCAAGTGAGTGATGTGATGTTGTCCCCTTCACCAATACAGTGTAACTAACTAATGAATCTAACATATTTCTATAATCCAAAGCATAAACATCATTAATTTCGAACATCCATAATGCTAATCCAAAGCATGTCATAATGATAACATAAAAAAATTACACCATCACACCAAAATATAACATTTGCATCACTTACAGATAACGATCAAATAGCAACTAAGTTCAAGACAAAGTACAAACATAAAATAAGGCATAACCAAACAGAACATTGTTTGGTCAAAAGAGCAAAACAAAGGGGTCTTACAGATGATGTACTTTTATTGACAAATTCAAATCAGCCTTTATTATTTTTGAGCCTAGCGTTGAATGCCATTTTTTTTCATGCCTTGGATCTCTTACCCAAGTTAATATTAGCAAAAAAAAAGTCAATATGAAAATTATAAATAAATTGTACTATATAATATATAATATTTAAAAATTACTACTCTATATTATGTAAATATTTTTTTAATATTACGTAAATATTTTCTTAATATTAAGTAAATATTATATATTATTTATATCATGTATCACTACATTTCTGATTTTTTCCATAGAATACAATCAAAATTTTGGAAAAATTGTATTACATGAAGAGGAGATTTAATAGATTGTTAAAAATCTTGTAGGGCTATAGTTTTGTATATATA
The DNA here is from genome assembly GCA_007115665.2 of Sequoiadendron giganteum. Taxonomy (NCBI): domain Eukaryota; kingdom Viridiplantae; phylum Streptophyta; class Pinopsida; order Cupressales; family Cupressaceae; genus Sequoiadendron; species Sequoiadendron giganteum. The sequence continues at coordinate 604,931,701 of CM021101.1, forward strand.
AGCTATGATATATATGCACTATTAAAAAATATATGCATTAGCATTTGAAGGAAGGTGAGAGCTTACAGCAAGCTCAGGTAATGGTGAATCACATTAGATTGTGTTTTTCATGATTTCCAATATGTTGATATTCCAAAGAGTCATATTCCTATTTTTAGTGCTCAATCTAGGAGCTTTACCGTACATTATCAGTCATTTAGTTTATCTAGTATATCTAATTAAAGCATTACTTACTGCTATTGTCCCAACCTATAAGGCCACAATCCAAATAGGCAAGTGCATATTATCATTGTCCTATTGTCTACTCTTTAGAACATAACAATAGAAATATGAAATAATCTATGTGTTATCATTGAGAGGAATGATAGACAAGATGTGGCATCATTGGCTAGGCCTATCAATTAACCCTCTTATGGAAATAAAGAATCTTTTCTTTTCCGCTTCTGCATTTATAGTGCTTATTTAACTTCCTCAAATTTATTTAGTGTACACAAGACTTTTCTAGCATTTTACTATCTTATATTTATTCAAGGGTGCAAGTACTTATAACAAATGCTTATGCAAAATTTAAGATAAAGGGATGAGACTAAGTAGAGAGTAAGTCATCCCAAACGTATACCTTCAGCATAGACCCTTTCAATAGTATATGATTAATAAAAGATGAAATTTTCATTAGATAATATTAGTTAAAGGTCATGAATATCCTAAACGGAATAATAGCTAATAGAAAACATTATAAGATCTCTACTTTGTGTAATGGTAGTAAACCTTTGTAATATTTTAATATTTTGAGCCCACTAATCACTAATATTGTAATTCCACTCCCATAATGGAGATTCTTGCTTTTCTTATATTTTAATATAAATACTTATTTCTCCCGATCAATCTATGGAGGTTTCCATTGAATATTTATTAATATATGCATTTCAATTTCTTTATGAAAGTGGCACAAAACAATTATTTAACAGGCATTCTTAATTTTAAGCTTTTAATTCTTGTAAAATATTCTCTCGAAACATAGCTTTTTTGGTGAAATTTATTCTAATTTTGGTATGGGAGAGGTCTAAGACATTTAGAATTTATTTATACAATTTATTTGTCTCCATCATTTTGTGGAAATGCATGTGTTTGTAGCAACTTATACATAGTAATGGTTGGAGATTTAACAAGGATATGTAGAAAATTGAGGGTTTGGTGGACTCTTAGAGATTGAAGGGTTTAAGGAAGCTTGGAGATTGGTTAAAAGTGATAAAATAATGAAAATGGCATGTTCCATGAAGTTTTGTGTGGTCACAAAGGCTTTAATTTGGACTTTTTAGAGGGGGCTCCACCCTTCGACCCCACCTTGTATCACAATAGAGAGCACAACCCTCAACTCTACTAGATCCTCACTCTGATTTTAAAAAGCAAAAATAAAATCATGTTCTGCCATGTTGGATGGAAAAGCAACATTTGTTAATTATTTCAACTCTTTTCCCAATTAAATTGCAAGAAATTGAATTTCAAGTGTACTTTTGGTTTGTCGAGTCAATCCCTATCCTAAATAATGTTCCCATGGTTATAGAAATAGTTACAGACTTGTCTAAGATACAAGCACAAGACTCCTCATAGATGTATGGAAAGAACTTTGAGTCATGCCTTGTAGCTATAGAATTATCTGAATAAAGAAGTATAAAAGAAAAACATTGAAGCTATGAATTATTTGATAATTGTTTCAAAAACCAACTCCTTATAATTTGTTTGTAATATGTTTCGAACTAAAATGTTCATATGGGAAAGTTTGAACAAATTTTCATCTATTCAAACATTATAAAGGGACTTTTGGGATATTTACATAATTTCTATGGAAATAAGATTTAGTGTTGTTGGAAAAATTGTTGAATTCTATGGTAAATTTACTCTAGGATTTCTGCATCCCAAGTCTCTTTTGTTAGATTTCAATTTTTGCAAGTTTATGAAGCTTTACTAACTGTGGAGTTTCTTGTAGTTGAGTTGAGGAGGCTGATCACAATAATTATTTGATATTGCAGGTTTAATCAAAAAGCATATATTGGAATCCCTATTGGCACAAAATATAAACATTTTAGGCTTGTAGATGAGACAAGTGAAGTGGCAATAAGAGTTGGAGAATGCTTCATTATCTCTCTGCTTAGTGGTTGTGATACATGCAATTGTGTTGTACAAAGTTGATTTTAATATTTTTCTTGTGAATGTATTGAAAAACCCTATAAATTTCTACTATATTAAAGGATTATATGTTTATTGTCCATAATCTATTGTCTAATGTTGTTTGTTGTTGTATATGATGCTAAGTTTAAGGAAGCAAAAAACCTTTTAAATAATAGGAAGAAGTCACCAACTTATTTGTTTTTTCAATTCCCAGGCCACTTGAATGTTTGTTGTATTTTATTTTAAAGGGTTGTTTGTACTTTCTAGTATCTAGAGGTTTAGGTAAAAATTAAAAAGACATAGAGAAATTGTAACATGGTAGGCATGAAAGAGAAGATGTGGAGTTATGATATATTTTTTGTTTTCTATTCTTATATGTCCATGCCAAAGTCTTATATGAGTTTTTTATTTTGGTATAGGAATATAAATTAAGGTTACAAATATACCAAGTGCTTAATTACTAGGAGCCAATGGTTGTGATTATGGTCCTGAGGTGGGTTCCTTTTAACATCTTAAGATGCTACATTGTACTAATTGTTTTTTTCTCATCTCATTTTCTAAAACTCTTGGCAACTAAAGCTTTGAGCAGTTTCTATCCATTTTACATACTCTTCATAGTGGTGCATTGTATTATTCTTTGTAGTCATTTTGTGTTTATTCTTAGCATAATTCTTGAAATGCCTAGTGCCTTACTGTTATATGTTCATATTAATTTTTTTCTTTTCAATTAGTAACCTGCTTTTTTTTAACCTATTGTAGATTACAACATGCATCAAAGAAGGAACAAATATAATATTATTGCAAGCATATGATCCTCAGTATTTTGTTCTAGTTGTAATAATTATGCATCATCAGGCAGTATCATTGCAAGCTATGGAGGATCACAAAGGATAAAATTTGGTTGATAGAAGCTCTTTGTTTCACTTGGGAAAAGTTGTATAATGGAGAAATGGTAGTTGAAGGAATTGTTCCAGTTATATCATAAGTCCACATGCATTTCCTCCTAGATAAACATTTAGATAGATTTTTACTTTACCTTATCAAATGTAATTGTATCAAGTGGAAAATTTGTTGATGTTGCACCTTTTAGTCTTATCACCATTGAATTCATTAGTGAGCAACTTCACAGTCATATTGCAAATTAGTGTTCTACCATAGTCACTATAATGGGAAATCTCATAGAACCATTCAAAAAGGTAAAGGATGCTATATTGTAAAAATCTAAATGTGCTCATTATTAGATCTTGGCTGTATTTTCATTTTAATAAATGAATTTTTATTTTAATAAACATATTCTAAGACCCTTGTTGAAATCTTATTTTCAGGTTGCAACTTGTCAAATTGGAGAGGTGAACATACACTCTTTACTTTCATCTGACCATGAATAGTGAGATTTCTAAATAGGAAGTTGACATCCTTCTCATTTGAATCCTTCCAATCTTCTCTCAAGGGTTATCCGACTGGAATGGGAGGGCAAGGCTTCTCTGAATTGGGCAATATATACACCGTAAATAATATAACTACATTTACTATATATTTTCATATCTTTTCTCCCTTTAGTGTTTGTATCATTTGTATCGTATCTTGGATTTTTTTTCCATGGAAACTAAGAGTGCAATGAAGGATGTATTTCTTGGATATTTTTTGATGCATGTGTATGTTTTTTGTAATTCCTTTGGTTATGCAACTATTTTTTGTTTGTATATTCTTTTTTTTCATGCAATACAAAAATTTTTTTGAATATCTATGATATTTGAGCTTTATATGCATTATTTTTTTGTTGATTATATATTTTTTTCATGGTAATCCAATACAAAAATATTAATTTGAATATCTATGATATTTCAAGTTTATATGCATAAATTTGTGAGAATTAATTTAGATTTTATTTATAACTTGAATCATTGATTCACTCAAATAAATGACTAAACTATGACTAAATAAATGACTACTATGACTAAAATAAATGAATACAATGACCAAATATATGACTGGAATGACTAAATATATGACTACCATGACTAAAATAATGACTAAATATATGACTAAATTAATCACTAAATATGTGACTTAATTAATGATTAAATATATGACTGCCATGACTAAATAAATGACCAGTTAACAACAATTAATGACTAAATTAATGATTAAATATATGACTAAATTAATGACTAAATAAATCACTACCATGACTAAAATAGTTTAGTCATAAATTCGGTCACGTTATAAACGACCAACAATAAACTACTAATGGTCACGTGACCAAAATTAGTCATTTATATGTAATTTTTAGTAGTTTATTTAATCATATATTATTGTTTTTGTACTAGTGATAATAATATTTGTGAACAGAAAAAACCTTCAAATATTTTTCCTCAGAGATCTAGCACACACTTCAACACCTTGTTAGACATAAACGTGAAAAACATGAACATGCATGAGAAAATCTCAAATCGCAAACACAATGATCAATGTGGACACGTAACATAAATAGAGCATGAGCTCGAAACATTCAAAAACACTTTAGGAACATACACAACAATTTATATTGTCAGAAACATATTATCTTCTTCTATGAACACCATTTGTGGTAACAAAATAACTGTCAGAAAAAATTACTTTATAACTCAACCTCAAATCTTCATGCACACCTCTGAAAATGATGGAGTATAAAATTCATACACAGGCAAACAAACCCTTTAATACACAACTTCTCATCATCAACATATTGAAATTTTAAACACACTGATCTTCATTACTTCACACACAACCTGTAACATATTTTATTACAATTTTCTCAATATCCTCGATATATACACTTAAAAAAATTAATGCTAATAGTATTGAAATCAATGAAAATTGCATATCAACAATATAACCACAACATCCAACACCACTAACCTACATTGAACTCCTTCTCTATCAAAAGTACTCAAGCTCAATCTTTCTTCTACTTTTTCCAACATCATGTTGAAAGACCCACCACCAACCTCCAATAACATTGCATTCTCTTTCTTTTCCCCATTCTTGTGAGGGATTATGCCCACCAAATCTTACCCTCCTCTGGAAAATACACTACACTCTTTTCTCCTCCTTCGTAGTTTCAAACCAAAATCTAATTGTCCATCTCCACAATAGTCCTACAACATCTTTCACTATCTCTATGCACAAAAACACAACATCTAAAGCATGCTCTTATTCTCTATCCATCTCTTCTTCTACCATGTCATTTAAAAAAAATATATCATTATCAGGATTTTTTTTTACCTTAGTTATATCATCCACATCCTTGTCAACTACAAATTCTTGTTGTTCTCTCTTCATTGCAACAACGAGCTTCATCATCCAGTATTCCTTAATCAGTAGCAATTATGGTAATAAATATTCTTCACCATCGGCTATGACCTCTTCACTAATCAGTTCAATCCTTTATTCTTCATTCTTCATGCCTTCCTTGAATGGTATTTCTCCCCAACAACATCTTCATTTGCATTGATAGGAACTACTCTCACTTCTTCCTCTTCCCATCTCATGTCCTCACCCTTCTTCACCACTTTCCTCACACTTTTCACAACAATCCTCTCCAATATCTCAATCCTCACCTCAATATTTCCTAGTTCTTCATGAACTATATATCCCATATTTTCAGTCATCCTATCCTCCAATTTCTCCCAATACTTCTTCCATAATAGTATTCACACAAGTCTCCTCATGACCCAACCCATCTTCATCTATTGCAATTTTACCTCATTCTGTCTATCATCACACTTGATATACAAAATAAATTCTTTCACAACTTCAATATCTCTCATTGCTCAAGACTTCACTTACTTGCAATGACCCTCACGAGATTCTTTTCTACCACTTCACAAACTTTCCTCTAGGTGGGAACTGGCTCATAATTAGTGATCTATTCACATGCTTACTTGCATGTCCCGGTGGATCCTCTCGATGATTAGGATTACCCACTCTGATACCAATTCAAGCAATAAAAAACCAAGTCTTCTCCAAACAAGATGAATCTTGAATTCACAATTTAACAATCTCCACAAACAAAAGATCAAGTTCCCAATCAACATCGATTAATGAAAACCATCACCACCTTTTCATAGTCAACTAACAATTCAATATGAAAATTTCATGTGTCAAGTGAATCAAGTTATAATTTCCATAATATGTTTTCAAGGAAACAAAAACAATCAAATTCAAACAAAACTTAGATTCAATATTCAACTTTGATTCAATTACAATTTTCACTATATAAAGTGCAACCTCTTCTACATTAATTTTATAAACATTAGATTACTATCTCCATTATATAGTGCCAATAATCTCCCATTATACTATTCCTCTAATTCTTCTTATACCATAATCTAACCAATGGTGCACTCCTTCAATGTCTAAAATTTGTAAGTTCCTTTAGCTCACAAGGTATCATAGCACCCTCCTTGCCATTCCCTCAAACACATTTGTAGCCTTTTATTCTTTCCTTCATCCAAATTTTCCAACCAATTGCAGATATAAATCTGCCTTGAACTCTAACAAAACTCTCCTTCCTTAGTGCAACTTCTAATCTCTTTTAATGTACATTCACTCAATATTTTTTCCTTATCTAATGCAACACCTACCTCCAATATACTCTACACCCCTCTACCATTTTGACTTTTCACGAGGCGCTCCTAACTTATTTTTTTTGCCCATGTTTCCTTCTTCAACTTTGCAAGAAATTCCTCCTATCACATGTAGGCATGGCCTCCTCTTTTGCACGTATTATCTATACTCAAAAAAATACATTCTTATGCTCACATCCCCTCTTTGCATTTAAGGTGTTTCCTCTCCCCCTTCTAGTCACATCAACCCTCCTATTATATGAATTTTATTATTAAAAATGGTATAATAAAAGTGGTGCACCTCCTTTTTACTTGCACATTATCATTTTTGAAAGAAAGTGTCCCGATTTGAAGACCTTGACCCTCTGCTCTACATAGTAGTTTGTCTTTTTCCCTTTCAAATTCTTCTTGTTAATATAATGCATGTTCAACACTGCAAACCATTCATATGGTTTTTCCTATAGAGGCATGGGCTAGACCTTTATGCTTTCAAATATTTATCATATCATCTTATATGCACCATATCTGGATTTCAATTAAAATGGAACACTAGATGGCACCCCTTTATTTAAATTCAATTTCATTGAAAGATCTTATTAACGTATAATGATATGAATTCACTATAAAATCTAGAAATTTCAAATTGTAATATGAAATTTTGTCAAATTTAATTGACAATATCATCTCTTAATCATCTTCAAATTGACCACCTAGTTCAAATGAAACTACATTCTAAGAGTGAACACCAAAACTAAAACTAATCTGAAATGAAATATATTTTGTTGATGCAAGATCGTGCATGTAACCAGATGCTCCTACAACAAAATATCTATGATCAATTCTACAAATGTTTAGATTCATAAATTATCTTTGCCATCAATAGTTCAATATTTTAGATTCTTCAAAATTTCTATGATCAACACTATAATTATTTAGAAATCGCAATGATTTTTGTGATAAGTAGTATAAATTTTTAAACTAAAATATGATCTATACGATCAATGCTTAAAATTTTTAGATTTAGCAATGATATCTATGATTGAAAGTATTTATTTCTAATTCAACAATGATTTCTATGATCTGTTGGGTGTCAAAATGCAGGTTTGAACCACGAGAGGCTACCAAGCTCTCACAACGCTTTTAGCCAATGTACAAGGCCAATTGATGCAATTGAACCTTCTTCTCTTTAGGTTCTGCTAGACCAAGGTGGGTGAACCTATGTGAATGATGGAAATTGAAATTTACTTCCTAGTGAAAAAAATCTACCCACAATGGAAAATGGAAGTGGATAGACAAAATCACTATAACTACTCCTACTCCTACTATAAAAAAGAAAGGATTTGAAAATGTTGTTTGTATATGAAATTAATTCTCTAGGTTGTGGCAGATCAATGCCTTCTATCCACATGGGCAATCGAGTCAAAAATAAAAATGATATGTGTTTCCCTCTTTGGATTTATTCTAGTTGTTAGGCACTTTGAAAATGAAACTATACGACTGTCATAAAAATTCATTTATTTATGACTTGCATAAATTGTGTTGGGATGTTTCTTAACCTAGTTCTTCTTTAACTCCGTAAAAGAAATCTTTAAATTATTGTGACTTATTTAAAAGAGTTTAAATCTGACATGCAGATGCCAATCAACTAAATCACACAAAATGGGAATACATTCTGGAAAATCAGAGATATACTTAATATGCTAATTTAAATAATTAAAGAATCTGAAGTTGGAGAGAACCAGATAAAAGAAATTGATTTAACACAACATAACAACTGAACAAAAAAAGAGAATATCACCAATGAAAATTCATTATCTTCATTGATCTATTTCAGGTAGGTCTGTACATTATCCCCATTCCTAGTCTTATTTTTTGAGAAATCCAATTCTACTCTAGCTACTTCTTATTTTTTTATCTTTCGGATATTATGAAATATTTATACATTACAATCCAAGGGTGATGACCCTTCACTTTTTGTTAGAACCGCTTGATATTCATTAATCAGAAAAATAAAATATTTGATTAAGTTGCCTTATTGGAAAATCAAATAGTTTCAACTATAGTTCTACCTTTTATTTTTCACTTTAATACTTTATATATTCTCCCACTTTAATTTTTATTTCCATGTGGCTTTCTTTATTTCTTTTACTGCCTCACCACAGTTTATCTTTATCTCTTCATGGTGCCACGGTATCTTGAGTTTGACCACTTCATTACTTACTTATTTACCGCTCAACCATCGAATTTTTTTTAGCCACCAACGCTATGGTGGTGTTCGTCATACTAATCACCTTACCGTGGTCTATACTTTATCCTTTTGCAGTACTATGGTGTGACCACAAACCACTTCCCCCTCCGTTACCTTACTACTCCAATCCCTTCTCTCGCCAATCATGATGTGGCGATATCACCTTTGCTACTGGCTAATACTTTACTGTTGTCACCGTAGTCTCCTTGTAAACTAGTGGTGGTACCGTGGTGACCGCTACCTTCGTCTATCATTGACCATTACCTGTTCATCACACCACCGTAGTCTTCCTCCTGACTGGCCATGGTATAGTAGTAGCCATTCACTAACAGTTTACCACAACACCACGGTGTATGAAATGATGGCTGGTGGCAATGCGGTATACTGCTTTGCCTGCCTCTACTAATTGTTTACTGCACTACCATGGTGTATGTGTTGACTGCGTGCGGTATGGCAGTAAACATCTTATGCTTGCTCCTTAATCGCTACTGACATACTATGAGCGTATTGTGGGAGGGCATCGTAAATCATTATGATATATAAAGGTAATAAAGGTTTAGCAGTGGTAGCGGTATAGAATATTTCAACTTAGTAAAAGGTGGTGACATGAATTTTTCATGAAAAGATATGAAAACATTATGGAATCAAATGGGGGAAAAATATGAAGGCTATATAGGCCAAAAATAAGGTAATGTAGCAAGGAAAATATATTTTTAGCATTGTAGAGGATGATAAATGACTATTTTATGAGAGATAAAGTTAAAACGGTAGGTTCAAAATAGGAAAAAACCTTAGGGTTTTGATGGAATTTTTGGGAAATAATAGGAAAACCCTAGGAAATTTTATTGAAATTTTTGGTTCTAATAGTGGCTCCTATTGGGGATGAGTGATTTTGCAAATCACTATAAGAATTGAAATATCTTTAGGAGAGAAGACTGAGCAAAGGATGAAAAATGAAGGCAATGGAATATGGAGGGAATGAATCAAAGCAAGGATGAAAAATGGAAGATGGTAGATGGAAAACCCTACACTACTGTACATGGAAAAAAATATTTTATCAACAAGGGAACTTTTGAGAATGTCCATGTACTGGAAAACCTAGACCCTTCAAAATTTCTAAAACTACTATGCATCGAAGAGAATGATTAAACAGGTTTGTTAAGAGTTTTCCATGCACTGGCAATCCTTAATCCTCTATATCTTCTATGGTAAAGGAAGGCCCGAGGCCACCCAAAAATAAAAACCCGCACTTTCCTCTTTCATAGACCTTATTTTGATTAAAGCTCATCGGGTTTCTTTTGAAACTATCCATTCCACCTGCCCTGCAACATGCACTGCCATTGAAAACCTTTAGGAAATCATTCCATTCAACTTGATTCATATTCATTTCACCACTCTACATTTTATCATTCCTACTATCATATGAAAAATATTTATCCCCTTCAACATACAAAATGTATCCACATTCGACAAAAAATTCATAGGCATGCTCACTGTCATATGTTGCTGAATGATCTAGCAGTTATACTGGGACAAGAAAATCTGAATGCTTTTCTTGGAAATCAAAAATTCTATCTCATCAATATTTTCTGAAACAATCAAATCACTTTCAATTTCTTTCCTATCACCAGTTAGCATTGACATGTACATTTGATCCATATAGTCATCATTATACATACTTGAATCAAAAAATATTGAGCATTCATCATCAATGATATGCAAAACAGTATCCTTCTCTTGTAGGAAAAAATAATTCAAATCACATACCTCTTCTTGGACATAAATGGATTCATGATCAACTTCAATGATTTATTCATCAATCTCAGAGATGCACATGGAGTCATATGAATTTTTACACATAGTATCTTCACTGTCAAAGCATATATAGGCTAGAATAAAAACTCTAGAATCATCTTTATGTGCATACTTCTGTTATTCAAGAGTTAATAAATCTGAAACTTTCTCACTGCTGAGTGAACAAGTCTCTACTTCCATATCTTCTACCATGTCTCCAACCTCTTCTTGATCTTCATAAGGACTACAACAATCATCCTATTGTAGATTCACAATTTCTTCCTCATAATTTGAATCACAATTTGTTATGCAAGAGAGACTCTCCACACCTTCACTTTTGGATGGCATGGTACCTTCTTCAATTGCAGCTTCTGAAACATTGTTGATGTACACTCCAAATGGTGTGTCCCTATCATCTTCAAAATCTGAAAAATAGTCATTAGAAATCCTAGTAGCACATGCTTCATTTGTTTTTTGCATTGTTTGAGCTTCCATGATATCACTACTAGATTTATTATTTCTAGTATCCATGTACCTTGTCCCAAGCATGGAATAAATAAATTTATTTACTACATCAAGGGCTTTATGTTTTAATGACTCTAACAAATAAATTGATTTAGGTTTTGATGCTCTTAAAAATTGTGCAACAAATGTGGGTCTTGTAGGCCTAACATGAGGAGCTAATTGCATACAGATGTCTGTCATCCTATTGTACAGAGAGTTTACATCTTCTCCCTTATATCTCCTTATGTCGAAAAAGGCATCCACAAGACTTTTTCCTTTCTCTTGAATTTGAATATACTCATCAAAAGTATTTTGTTGTGAATAGAGTACATTACCTTTATTACCAAAGTTCTTAGTTTCATCATGTGGTATTTGTGGTTTCCAAGATCTCGTGGCATTTGTGTCTTCATTCTCACTACATGGTGACCTATTTGGTTATGTACTCGGAGCACATTTGACTCCCAATTGCCACAATTGTTGGTTCACTTGTAGCATCTATTGTTCAAATTGTAGTTTTTGTTGTCTCAATTCCCTCAACTCTCTTGTTGACTGTCGTCTTCTTTCTTCTTCTGCCATCTTGACAAAATATTACTACTTCACAACACTCATGCATTATTTATCAAATGAAATAGATTTGCCACCTAATTTTCCCAAAATTAGGAAAATGAATTTTTTTATATATTGTTTTGGTTTGCCCTAGTGGAATCCCCAAACAAAATGTGAGTCTTTGTTGACTCTATAAATGGAAAGACTGGAAATGTTTTGGAGTAATTCCCCAATGCAGTCACCAAATTGGTGGGTCTCAAAAACGTATGTTTAAAATCTCCATTTCTAGTCTTATTTTCTAAGAAATTCAATTATACTCTAACTACTTCTTGTTTTTTTATCTTTCTGATTTTTTGAAATATTTATACATTACAATCCAAGGGTCATGACCCTTCACTTTTTGTTACAACCACTTGATATTCATTAATCAAAAAAATAAAATATTTGATTAAGTTTCCTTATTGGCAAATCAAATATTTTCGACTATAGTTTTTGCTTTTATTTTTCACTTTAATACTTTATATATTTTCCCGCTTTAATTTTTATTTACCCATGGCTTTCTTTATTTCTATTACCGCCTCACCATGGTTTATACTTTATCTCTCTATGGTGCTACGGTATCTTAAATTTGACTACTTTGTTACTTATTTCTTTATCGCCTAACCATTGACTTTCTTTTAGCCACCAGTGGTATGGCAGTGTTCATCATGGATCGTTCGCATTGCTGCTAATCACCTTACCGTGATCTATAATTTATCCTCCGGTGGTACTGTGGTGTGACCGCAAGCCACTTCCCCCTCTATTATCTCGCTACTGCAATCCCTTCTCTGGCCGGTCACAGTGTGGCAGGATCACCTTCATTTCTGGCTAATAGTTTACTGTTGTCACCGTGATCTCCCCGTAAACTAGTGGCAGTATTGTAGTGACTACTACCTCCATCTATCGCTGACTGTTACCTATTCACTGCACAACCACAGTCTTCCTCTTGACTAGCCATGGTGTAGTAGTAGTTGTTCGCTAAAAATTTACCGCACCACTATGTTGTATGAAACAATGGCTGGCGGTAGCACGATATACTTCTTTGCCTGCCTCTGCTAACTGTTTACCATGTTACCATTGTGTATGTGTTGACTCCGTACGGTATGGCGGTAAACATCTTATGCTTTCTCCTTAACCACTATCTCCATACTATGAGCCCATTTTGGGAGGCCGTGGTAAAGAGGTAAGATATATAAATGCTATAAAGGCTTAGTGGTGCTAGCGGTATAGAATATTTCAACTTAGTAAAAGGCAGTGACATGAATTTTTCATGAAAATATAAGAAAACATTATGGAATCAAATGGGGGAAAAATATGAAGGCTATATAGGCCAAAAATAAGGTAATGTAGAAAGGAAAAGATATTTTTAGCATTGTAGAGGATGATGAATGACTATTTTATGAGAGATAAAGTTAAAACGCTAGGTTCAAAATAGGAAAAAACCTTAGGGTTTTGATGGAATTTTTGGGAAATAGTAGGAAAACCCTAGGAATTTTTATCGAAATTTTTTGGTTCTAACATGATCAACAATATAATTTTTTATATTTTCCAATGATAGTTATGATCAATTTTATAACCTTTTATACTTGTCAAATTCAATCATCTATACTAATTCTAGGCCTCTAAATAATTCCATGTGCTTATCCCCTTTTATTTTTTATAGTCACAATTATTTCATTGTTGGTGGGAGAATTTAGTAGTTTATTCCAACACCCCCCTTAATTTTTGGCACTAGTTTCTTGAGAATCCCAAACTCTATCTTAGGTGTTCAAATTTCTCCTTTGCTAATGCCTTTGTAATTAATTCTACTTGCTAATCTTTGTTCTACAAAAGTCAAATATATTTCTCTAGTTCATACTAGTTTTTTCATTCAATGGTACTTGGTAGTAGTATGATTGCTATAATTTTAATGTATAAGCAGACACTAGATTCCTCCTTTCTTTGATAGTATATTCCTTTGACATATCTCTTTTTGTATTTGTTTATTTTGGACTACCCTGAAACCATTTCGATAATTACCTTTTTCATAGTGCCTAAATTAATTATATATTTGTGATTTTAATTATGATAGTTTCCATCTCTTTTTACTTTTCTTAGTTTTTATTAGTTTCAATCTTCTTTTCCAACTCCTACACAATGATCTAGAGTTTAGTCATTTCTTTATTTTCCTTTCCCTTAGAATCATGCTCCCTAGTTGATGGAGACATCCTTTCCTTATCCTTTTCTATATCATCCTTAGACCATAGAAAAGGGGAAACCATATTTTCTATCTCTAGCACCCTATTTTCATCATCATATTCTTTCTCATTTTCTTCATTCATATCTTCCTTTTCCTCTTTTTCTTTCTCTACTTCATAATCCTCTCAAATTTACTCCTCACCCCACTCATATTTTTGAGGAATAAGTTCCTTGTCAGTGTTTTCCTTATCATTTGTGTTGGGAAAATGTGTCTCAACCTTACAATTACATAAGGTACTATTGATACATAGGGTACTATTACTACATAAGGTATTGTTGATAATGGGATTATCTCCTCGAAAGGAGATCACCCCCTAATAAGGGGGTCCAAGGGCCACATCTTGGAGAAAATTATTTAAATTTTATTATTGTAAATCTAAATTATACATCATTAGGTCTTAGATTGTATGATTGATATGTCATTGAAATGAAATAAAATGGTTTCTTTATGGTCTATGACATACAACAACACATTTCAAAATCATTCGTTCAAGGAAAACCCTAGAGATCTCAATCTAAAGTATGCAAAGGAAAGAAAGATCTAGAAATAGGGTTCTCCTAGGGTTTGATTATAAACTAAAGAGGGGTTCACCACAAAGATAGGGCTTGGAAAGACTAATTAAGTATAATTCCAAATTCTTAAATGTAATATAATGTAATACTTCACTAAATGACCTAAAAATGCAAGTAAAACAAAATAGAAAGTTGAGAGATGAAAAGCATGCACATGGAAACCTAAAGAGGACAAGATAAAGCTTCAAAATTCTAAAAAAAATGAATTTAAAGTTGAGTGGGACTCACACTCCAAACTAGAAGATTTAGTCACATAGTAGTGTTTTTGAGTAGGAATAGGTTTATGGTAGTGTAGATTTAGGATCTGCAAAAATTTGGAAAGTTTCATATACTGGGACTCATACACCAAAAGTGGTGTATCATTCCAATTAGGGTTTTATAGAAATTCAAAGTTTGACGCTACTCTTCAATATCTATTTTGTCCTTTCCACTTGATTTTCGGATCCGAAACTCTTATTTGGAACCTGTGGGTGTCTTCAAATGATCTCCAATGCAAGGTGACAAATTTAAACACTTTTACAACTTTATCCAAACTTTATTTTCAATGTGTCTTCAATCTAGACCTAGAAATCACACACTATAGATAGGGAAACATGTTGTTTTGTTACTAGCAAGGGTTTTTCCTTGGCCATACCCTATTTGCGTAATCAAACCTTGTAATGAAATCAAATAGGGAAAGAGAATGATGAATGAACAAAATATAATGTTGCAACTCACCAAAACCTAGTAATAAAGTGCTACAAACATGTATGAAGTGGCTCCAATGGATGTAGATGTTTAATCTTGCTTGGATGTGATAGATCTTGAATTGAATGCTATCTTGAATCATGAAACCCTACATCATAATTGTTAGCTCAAAAATAAACATGATGGATAATAAATTTGACATGATACTTTATGCTTGAATAATGCAAGCTAAAACACTTGATAATCAGACCTTGAATGCTCTTGTACACAATTTGATCCTCATATGAAATCAAATTTTCTAAAAAGATGCTCATTCAATTAGCTAGGTAACTTAAAATCCTACACCACATCATATCTAGGAGAATAAAATCCCATGAATAATTTCAATTAAATTTAATTTTGGGCCACATAGGACTCATACCCCAGAAGTGGTGTGTGAGTCCCATTAGGAATAACTATGGGACACATTTTCCAAAATGGTTTGAATGATGTAAAATCCAGATTGGGACCCAAAATCCTAGGTGGGACTCATCCACCCAAGGTAATGTATGAGTTTTAAATCACTAAATATAGGCCACACAACCTAAAATAATTTGAATTATGATTGGATCTTGGTTTATGTTAGGTTATCCTAAAAAAGATGCATTAAATGGGGCTTGTGGATGTAAAATTAGGCCAATTGAAGCATAAAGAAGTCCAATTGTTTAATAAACCCCTAGAAATGTGTGAAAGTGTGTTACAAGACTTTCCAACTCTCCAAATAAGGCACCAATAAGATCATTTACTTCACAAGGGCCCAAGACCTAATGTGAATATGTTAGACACATTACAACACTAAATCAAGGCCATGTTAGGGAGTACTTTTTTGGTCATTAAATCTAGCCCCCACTTTAGTGGGAGAATTAACTTGCTTCAAACTCACACTATAGTAGCCCAACACACATCAAGAGGGGTCAAAATGTAGTGATGTTAGTAAGATAGGATGACCATGATCAGGAGTGTTGCACAAGCCTCCAGGACCAAGGTCCTATGGAAAACCAACATAGGCACAAAATAACACATATGAAGATGATATAAAGAGAAATAGCAAGGAACAAGCATACA
Source organism: Sequoiadendron giganteum (assembly GCA_007115665.2). NCBI lineage: Eukaryota > Viridiplantae > Streptophyta > Pinopsida > Cupressales > Cupressaceae > Sequoiadendron > Sequoiadendron giganteum. Next base: position 604,948,213 of record CM021101.1, read on the forward strand.
CTTGCAAAGAAAAATTGAAAATGAAAAACAAAATAAAAGAGTGGGGGTGGATCAAGCTTCAACGATTTCTCCATCATGATGTAGATCGGATTTAGACTGTTTTTCCAAAACGTGCATGCTCACTTTGAGGCAATAGAACTATAGGCTATATATTGTGTGATTATCCAAAGAGGTGAGCCACATACACACATGGTCGGTATGTTCTCACACACACAAGCAAGTGGTTATGGAAAACTCATGCCTTGGATCGGATTCCCATCCAACCATACCAAAAATATACCTCTTGATAAATTTGATAAGGTGCCAAAACAAATGAGCTTCAAGCTTCATTAGGCAAGCAAAGCTTTGTATTCTTGAAACTCATAAACAAACAATATGGCTCCATAGACATGCAAAGTATGTTATGCAAGGTGGCCATATAACCAGAATTGCAAATACAAGAATATTGTAAAGAACATTAGAAGGAATCTTTCTTAGTTTGTGTAAGGTCTTTAACTTAAGGAAAGACATGCCTAATGTCTCCAAGAGAGGACAAATCAAAGAATAAAATATTCAAAACTTAGGGGATGTAGTATGTCACATGAAGCCACTAAGAGGAATATAATATGATAAGAGAGCTAACCCTCTCTAAAGATAGAGCACCCAATTTCAACCATAAAGTGAAATATGGATTACATGAAATAAGAAGACTACACCATGAAACATGAAAAATGCAAAAGAATAATGCCAACGTATGCCCCCACCTTAAAGAAATTTATAAACACCATGTTGTGAGCAATTAATTTAAAGTAGAAAATGATACATGTGAATAATAGAAGACATGAGAGATAATTTTGAAAGCCCTATGCCAATTCATATGTTTCCAAATAAAGCTACACCATGTGTAATACCCCTCCATTTTGGCTCTTTGCTATAGAAAGTACCCTTCTTTGCCATGTTTTGTTTTCTGGTCACTCAGATACTTTGATATAGTTTATCATGATTTTTGTATTTAATGCTATTTATAGAGTGACATGGACTATTTATGGTGGTGTGATGTACCTTATTTGATGTTTTATTTGACATGATTTGATTAGTATAATGATGGTTTGGTATAACATGAGTATTGTACATGAGTGATTTATTTATGATAAAACTATCAGTTCATGATAAAGGACAGGATTGCATCACTCACTTGTGAACACCCTGTGATTCCATGATTTCCTCTTCATGGTGTGTTTTACTATGTTTCTTATATACATGTGCTATTGATGCGTTGTTTATAGGTTTGCACGTATAGGACATCGACTCCACCTCGCTTCACAGGTTTGAGCATGTCGACTGAACGATAAAGTTGATTGGGAGATAGTATCTACGTTACTTGTGTTAGGTCTACAGTCTAGAATCAATGTGTCATCAGGTTTAGTTAGTTGTGTTTCTTTAATTATGTTTATTATTGCTTTATATTATCAAGGTAAAATTCTTTAAAAGAGGTTTAATTAATTTCATTATTACAAGTTGAATATTAGATTATGCTTATTTTAAATGTTGAGATTTTAGATTTAATAAATTAAGTAATTTAATTAAATCAATAAAAGGATAATCCTTAGATTATTTTATTTATTGATAAATTAAATTAATTAATTTTTTTATATTTCAATGGGAAATGTTTTAATCATTAAAATATTTAATTTTGATTATTATAAGATTTTATTCCAAAAGGGTTGTTGAAAGATATTTAGATTATGCCAGCAAGTGTTAGAAAAAATAATTAATTTTCTAAGGAAATTAATTCTTGGGAGATAATCTTGGCTTTGGGTGAGGAAGTGGAAAGCTTCTTCATGGCAAGGCACGAGATATTTTGCATGTTGGAAATTTGGGGAAAAGGATTTTTGCTGCGATCAGGAGATTTTTTTTTTTAAAGGATTTTGGCTATAGAATTTGTTTTTGATATTTTTGCATCCTTAGAATTTGTTTGGAAAAATTCTTGTTGTGTTGGAAGTATTTTTGTGCTCAGGAAATCAATTTGCTGGGAGGAAGCCATTGTTGGCTAGAACATTTGCTTTAAGATAAGGAGGAGGCTCTGCACCAGAATCTTCATATACTCAAGAAGTATTGGTTCACATGTTCTTCTCTTTATTTTGTTTTGTAAAAGTTTTTATTGGAGAGGTTTCTAGATTATAGTATTTGTGAAAAGATTGTCTAGGGTGAGAAAGTTTGTACTTTCATAGTTAAATGCTCTGTAAATTTAATTTCTTTGTAAGAGGCTATTTCTTTTGTAGGTAAAATTATTTGTGGAAAACCTTAAATATTGATTGTCTAGTAATTTAGAGAAAATTAGTGAGACTAGGAGAAATATTTATTAATCTGGAAATTAAATTCCTCTAGAAGAAATTTATAATTTTCCTGTAAGAGAAAATTTACCTGTAGCTTGTCTTTTCTCAAAAAAAATTTCTCTGTGTTTTTAAACTATAGGAATTTTATTATAATTCTTCAAGATTTATTTTCCTTTGTGTTTGGATTTGAGAAAGCAAGAAAGAATCCTTTGTTAATTTTTTTGGGAAAATTTTTACTTGTATATTCCCCTCTCTATAGTTGGGTTTTTTTGTAAAATTGTAAAATTTTGATGTAGAAACACTTTCTGAAAAAAAAAAATCCCAGTTTTAGTATATTAGTGTTTCAATTTATTTTAATAGATATATATAGATATATATCTATATATATACATATATATAAATAAATATATATATAAATATATTGTGAGGCCCATCATCAGTTGGACTTATGGATATCATATTTTGGGTTTTATGCTCATGATCACACTTTGATAAATTATACTTTTATCTTATATGTTATGATAGATGGTGGAGAACATTAAAATTGTCCATTTTTGTACATGTTAGACTACTAATTTTATGGAGCATAATTTAATGAATATGCTAGTTATGATTAATTGTTTTTAGTGACATCTTGAATGATTTGAGAATTTAAATAACATGCTTAGAGTAGAATATGTGAAATTGTATTAATCAGGTGAATTTTGAATTACCATGCAATGTGAATGTATATTTGATATTACATGATTATAAGTGAATAATGGAATGACTATGCAATGAGTATGAGCATTGTGGATTAATGTGATATATCTTGTAGTCCATTACATTATGATGCGTACTTTGATTTAAATTTTGTTGGAAAATGGACTAATGTTTCATGAAGTGTGCAGGTAAAGGTTTCCTTAGCCATGGGAGTTGGAGGTTGCTAAATAAACCTTGTTGTGTCATCTTATTAGGCTAGAGTCTTATGTGTTTAAAAAAGTTGTGTAACTAGTTATATGGGGTAAGGGTGTAAGAGGTAACCAAATGTGATTCAAAACGAAAGTGATAATTTCGGATTTCTTATTTAGTGCAGTTTTAAGAGTCAAGTTTGTTCTGATTTTTAATTAATAGTTACTTATTTTACACCCCAGGTCTATGACCTAAAGGTTGGGGGGTACTCTTAGGCTGTAAACATGGTCATATCTCATTAATAACCCCTCTTACATTGCTTGTAAGAGGGGTTGACGAAAATGAGGGTATGCAGCCCATGAGAAGGCCATGCCTCATAAAAGAAAGGAGGACATGGTAGTTGGGGCTGTTGGGAGAAGGATTTAAGATATATTTGGTTAAGTGTTGGGCATTCTGTTTTTAGCAAAGGAAGAAGAGGAGAAAAAGAGAGCCGGAGGAGCTGGAAAAGAAGGATTGGAAGGGAGAGCAAACAGCAACTTAGTTTCAAGGTTAAAGGTAGGATCTTCACCCTCTTATTTGGTGGAATGTATAGGTGTGTTAAATCAGTGTGGGGCCTTGTTATTTGGCTGTTTTTTTACCTTTTTCGTTGGTTGTCTACTTGTGTTTTCTGAAACTGTTTAGTTGTGTTTTCCCTTGGTTGTTTAGCTGTGTTTTCTTTGGCTGCTTAGTTGTGCCTTCTGTTTGTGTGGTTTCTTAGCAGTTGTGTAAGCTGTAGGGTTGGCTCCCCAGCATTGGTAGTGAGCAACCCAAGTGGGGGATTGAGGGGGAGAGATCCCCATGTGGGCATATGCAATTTATTCTATTGTGAAAATGTGGTGTTTGCAGTTGTGGAGAGGAGGGTAAGAGTACCCTTCCTATGAATGAAGAAAAAATAAATAAATAAAATAAAATGGGAGATAGGTGAAAGGAGAAGGTTGTTAAGTTGGGAGTTTCTGTGAATCAGTAAATGAGTAGTTTGCCCTATGGCTGTGATCCTCCCAGCCTCTCCCCATAAGACCATTGAGTTGGTTTTTTTGTTGTGCTTCCACTTTGCCTTATGAATGTTGGTTGGGTGTGTAACTAAGTAAAATTGTGTTGTTGTTTGGGAAAAAGAGTTGTTTTTGTGTGTTACCCAAGTCTGTTTAGCAGCCTCCTAGCTTGGGGGTGGCTGGTTTTCCAGCCTACAGTTGGGTGGTGAGCATCCCATCGCTTGAAAAGGTTTGGTTCTTATATGCAGATTGGAAACTGGAAAAAAATTACAGATCTTGAAGGTTGTCCGTTCATGTGTGGTGTTGTAGTTTCCATTTTTTGAAGTCATGTCAGGCTGTGTAGATTTACGAGTTCCCTTGCTGCTAGTTGTGGAATCGAAACAAGAAATGTACTTTGTTCAAAAGATGTATTCAACTTTTCAAATTTTTAAATTGTGATCAGAAGGATGTATTTTGCTTTCAAAAAAAAATATAGCTATTATGTTTAAAGAGGCATTTTGTTTCAAGCAATAAGTACTTTTCCAAAATTTGCATTTTTCTTTCAAGCAATGTAACCTGTTCAAGAGAAAACGAGTCTGCAAATTGTAGGTGAAATGCATTTTGTGTAAATAATTCTAAGAGATGTATCTGTGAAGAGAAATGTATTGTTCAGTTGCAAGAAGTGTATGTTATCAAAAAAAAATAAAAAAATGTGTTCCTCTGTTTTAGCTAAGATTGTATTTTGTTAAGGAAATGTACTCTATTTCAAGAAAATGCATCTTGTCACAAAAAGAAGTGTAACTGGTTAGAAAAGGAATGTGGTACATTTAGAGAAATGAAATAAGTCTCAAAGAATACACCCAGATGCAAGAAGGTGCTTTTAATTTGAGTATTTTGTTATCTTTTAAAATTAAAAAAAAAAGAAATGGCACTAGAACCCATTGTTGTTCCGGGAAGTAACCACCCCATGACTGTTTTTTTTAAGGAGGCATCATGACTTTTTTTTTACATGAACCTTGATTGCTGTGATCATCGTATTTAAAATGAGGAAGAAGAAAAATTGAAGAATGCTAGAAAAAGAAAAAAAGAAAGAATTGAAGCAATAATAACTTAGGAATCTATGTTGTTTTCTGGGTGTTTGATTAAAATTTGTAGCTTCATGTGTTGAGTTAACCTCGTATAATGCTTGTTTCATTCCATGTATGAGGAACAAACTAAACAAAAAGAGAGTAGGGGAATGTAGTGTTCTATACATTTCTCATCTGATGTAGACAAAAACAAAACATACTACTTTATGGAATATTATGGAATATAAAAAAAGAGAAGAGGATGTGTATTTTAATATAAATTTTCTACACATACTATTGTTTCTTTTATGGGAAATCTGAACAGATAAACCCAGGTTATTCAAGAGTACTCTCTCTGAATATTGTAGCAACAAGCCTTCTGTGAGAACAAAAACAAAATATAGTCATTGAGGTTGGTTCCTTTCGTTGATGGGTTGTGGATCGGTGGGATCTACAACAGAAACCAGTTCAAGCCGTTCCATCAAGCTGGGCATGCGGGAAATCAACCCCAAAACAAAAAAAAATAAAAAAATAGAGAAGTGATTAAATCTTCTGCTAGTGTTCTGGAATGCAACGAAAAGAATAATAAACAAATGAAGGAAGACACGTTCTCGGAGGAGGCACGACTCATAATAATAAAGTTAGCATATATTCTAATTAGGATCCAATATAACGAGAAGAATGATAAAATTAGTAAAAACATGGTATAGTTTGGGATGCAAATAATGTAACATTGTTTTGGTAACATTAGTTTTATTAATAAGGAACCATAGGGTTGGTGGATCTAATAAAATTAATATTGTAGTGTGCGGGTAAAGGCTAACATTAACCCGATCATAAACCTTGAAAGATTTGGTAGCTTGAGTCAACTTACCCTCTTCTAACGATGCTTGTGGTTTACTTCACACATCCAATCCCACTCACGCCTCTCTCACCCCGCTCTCAGGAGTGTGTTCTTGAGGGCATTGCTCAGGGAGCTTGACGAATGAGTGTGGTTAGCACACCATGTTTAGTCATGGTTGGTGGTTATTAATAATTTTCATATTGCAGTTTAAAAAACAAATTGACGTGTTGTGTCCAAAGGTGTGAAATTTTTGGGCATGACACATGGTATCAGAGCCTAGGTCCCAACACTGGGAGCTCTGGGCTTAATTATGTTACGAGTATTTACACGTTAACAACATTGTGCAGGATGGATAGGATGGGGAGAGTCCAAGGTCGTGGTCGTGGTCGTGGACGTGGTGCAGGAAGGGGACAAGTAGACTCATCACCAGCAAGGACCCACGTTTCTGAGGCAAGTCAGTCGGACCCTCCACCGAACCTTAACTCCCAAATCCTCCATGCCATAGAGGATTTGATTGGAGTTATTCATGCAAGGCTACCATCAATAGCAGAGGACCATCAACAAGAGCATTCACATCACCCCTCTCAGGCACGCAGAGATGAGTATCGTGAGCGCAGTAGGTCTCCCCCTCGTGGTCATGCAGAGCATCGCGAGGATCGAGAGAGGGAGTCAGAGTTAGTGCATTTGGAGGTACCCCTCGAGGTGCCACCGCCAGAGAGAGCTGATAATGTTAGGGCACCCAGAGATGCAGGGGGGGAGATTCGTGATTTCCTTCAGTTGTTGCCACCTAATTTTTGGGGAGCCACAGATGGTGCAGAGGCTGAGGCCTGGTTGATACAGTTAGAGAGGTGCTTTGGGTTGCGTACATACTCAAGCAACTTAAAGGCATGTTTCGCAGTACATTTGCTTAGAGAGAATGCATCCATGTGGTGGCGTCAGGAGGAATGCAAATACCACCTCTCTCTTGACACTCTTACATGGGAGACTTTTCTGGAGAGATTCAGGGCTCATTACATATCAGAGCATTTCAGGCAGCGTCGTATAGATGAGTTTCATGATCTTCACCAGCGAGGGATGACTGTTGTCCAGTATGAGAGCAGGTTTCTTGAGTTGCTTCAGTATGTCGACTACATCCAGGACGAGAAACTTCTTGTCAATCATTTCGTTAGGGGCCTAAATGCAAGAATTTCAGGTCCTATTCGTATGGCTGCTCCAGAGAGCCTTCAGGTCGCTGTAGAAAAGGCCATTATTGCAGAAGAGATTCAGGGAAAGACCCAGGAGGCACACGAGCGGTTTCGAAACCGCAATCAGGCTTCTCAGTCACAGGGTTTTCAGAGACCACCCTTCTCTCCTAAGGGAGGGTCGAGACCTTCACCACTACCACCTAGACCACCACAGCAGCAACAACAACAATAGCAGAGTCAGAGGCCTAGGCCTCAACAGGGCTTCCAGGGTGGTTCCAGTAGGGGATGGCAGGCACAGGGATCACGACGAGATCAGCGTCCTTAGGCACGGGGTGCTACCCCTGCACGTTCACAACAGAGTTTTAGAGGAGGATTCAATGGGTCTAGCAGGACTGGAGGTCAACAGGGTAACAGGACTCAGGCAGTACAAGTTCAGACTCGAGGACCATGCTACGTATGTGGTGTAGTAGGACACTTGGCTAGAGAGTGCCCCCAGGGTTTTGCTTCTAGAGGACAGCACCCAATAGGGTCAGAGCCGACAGTAGGTGATGTGGGTAAATCCCATCAAGTCTTTGCGGCGGTCGAGAACCGCCAAGCTGAGCATCAGGCCACAATTATTGAGGCCCTAGGTATGATTGGTGATGTGCATGTTTCCGTTTTGTTTGATTCTGGGGCATCAGATTCTTTTATTTCCCCATCTATAGTGGAGCATAGCAGGCTAGTGGCATCTAGGCAAGATGATAGGTGGGAGGTTGAATTAGCCTTAGGGGCTAAGGTGTCGATAGATTCTGTAGTGAGAGGATGTTCGCTACAACTTGGAGGCATGACTACTTCAGTGGATCTTCATGTCACTCCTCTAGGTTCTTATGGAGTGGTACTAGGTATGGATTGGCTCGATGGACATTGGGCTAAGATGGATTGTCGTCGAAAGGCGATTGAGTGTGTAGATGATCAGGGTGCTCCAGTGGTGATTACAGGAATTCATAGACCTATTTCCCTTCGCATGATTTCCGCTATGTAGTTGAAGCGGTGTCTGTGAAAGGGGTGTCAGTTGTTCGCCATTTCGATTAGTGACAGAGATGAGGAGAAACCAGAGGCATCGTTGGACGATCATCCCATTTTGAGAGAGTTTGCATATGCGTTCCCTTCAGAGCTTCCAGGGACGCCACCTCGTCGAGAGAGAGACTTCCATATTGATTTGGTGCCGGGGGCAAAGCCTATTTCGAGGGCACCCTATAGGATGACCACTCATGAGCTTAGTGAGCTCAAGCTTCAGTTGGAGGAGTTATTAGAGAAGGATCATATTCATCCTAGCATCTCACCTTGGGGTGCTCCTGTTATATTTGTTAAGAAGAAGGACGGATCCCTTCGACTGTGTATAGATTATAGACAGTTGAATAAGGTGACAATCAAGAATCGTTATCCGCTTCCGAGAATTGATGATTTGTTCGACTAGTTGCAAGGTGCTAGGGTGTTTTCAAAGATAGATCTTAAGTCTGGATATCACCAGTTGAGGATTGTTGAGGTAGATATACATAAGACAACTTTTCGTACCAGGTATGGGCATTATGAGTTCACAGTGGTACCCTTTGGTTTGACGAATGCCCCTGCAATGTTCATGAGTCTCATGAATGGGGTATTCCACACCCTCTTAGACAGATTTGTGATTGTGTTTTTGGATGATATTTTGATATATTCTCGTACTGAGGAGGAGCATGAGGATCACTTATGACAGGTTTTGCAGTGTTTGAGGGAGCATCAATTGTATGGTAGCTTGTCAAAGTGTGCATTTTTCCGTTCAGAGGTTCACTATCTGGGTCATGTTATATCTGGCGATGGTATCTCGGTAGATCCATCGAAGATTAGGGCTATCATGGATTGGCCAGCACCTACTACAGTGACAGAGGTTAGGAGTTTTATGGGATTAGCTGGATATTACCACAGTTTTGTTGAGGGCTTTTCTAGGATTGCACATCCTATCACTTCCCTTCAGCGAAAAGGGAAGAAGTTCGAGTGGACTGAGCAGTGTGAGAGGGCCTTCCAAACCCTCAAGGAGCGTCTCACTAGTGCTCCTATCTTAGCAGTAACTGATCCTTCAGTAGAGTTCATGGTTTGTACGGATTCTTCGATTGATGGGTTAGGTGCAGTACTCATGCAAGGGGGTAGAGTGATCGCGTATGAGTCGCGAAAGCTCAAGACCCATGAGCTGAACTACCCTACGCACAACTTGGAGTTAGCAGCGGTGGTTCATGCTCTAGTCCGTTGGAGGCACTTTCTTTTGGGTCATCACTTTGAGTTGCATTCAGACCATCATAGCCTTCAGTACATCTTCACACAGTCAAATCTAAATGCTCGTCAGAGGCATTGGATGGATTTTTTATGTGAATACGACTTTGATGTGCATTACATCAAAGGGAAGGAGAATGTGGTAGCAGATGCATTGAGTAGGAGGCGTCATGAGATATCATCCATGTCATTGAGCATAGATCTCAAGAGTCAGATATTACAGCACTTACCAGAGGATGAGTGGTACCTAGCAGTACAGCATGAGGTCCAGTCACAGAGGGCCCTTAAGGGCAAGTTTTCAGGATACACACTTGAGTCTGATGGGTTACTACGACACAGAGGTCGCATCTATGTACCTAGTGCAGGAGATCTTCGTACAGTGGTATTATCAGAGGCACACAGGGCACCATATGCAGCACATCCAGGGGTGAAGAAAATGCATGCCGACCTTAGACAGTTGTATCATTGGGCACGTATGCAGAGAGATATTGCAGAGTATGTGACCCGATGCCTTGAGTATCAGAGGGTCAAGGCGGAGCATCAACATCCAGCAGGACTAATATATCCGCACGATATCCCTGAGTGGAAGTGGGATACTATTTCTATGGATTTTATTGTTGGTCTACCTTTGTCCTATCGTCGCCATGATGCCATCATGGTGACAGTGGACAAGTTGACCAAAGTAGCTCAATTTTCACCCGTGTGTACTACCTATACAGCACCAACAGTGGCGAGGGTATTTCTTGATGACATTGTTAGATTACATGGTGTACCTCACAAGATCATATCAGATAGGGATTCACTTTTCATGTCAACATTTTGGAGGTCACTACAGCAGGCGTTGGGCACTCAACTCAACTTCAGTTCAACATATCACCCCAAGACAGATGGGCAGACAAAGAGGGTGAATCAGGTTCTTGAGGACATGTTACGCATGTATGTGATGGACCAACAGTCTCGATGGGAGGATTACTTGTATTTGGTTGAGTTTGCCTACAATAATGGGCATCATAGTTCATTGGGTATGCCACCATATCAGGCATTGTATGGCAGGCCTTGCAGGACATCACTGAGTTGGGATCGAATTGAGGACAAAGTAGCGATTGGTCCAGAGATGTTATAGGATATGGAGTGATCAGGCAGCATCTACAGGAGGCACAAGACCGTCAGAAGAAGTATGTCGATGCTAAGAGGATGGATCGTAGCTTCTCAGTTGGTGATCGTGTGTTCTTGAGAGTGCGGCCACATAAGAGTCCAATCCATTATGGAAAAGGCTCTAAGCTCGCACCTCGTTTTGTGGGACCAGTTGAGATTTCGGAGCGGATAGGTCTAGTAGCGTATCATCTAGCCTTGCCACCTAACCTGTCATGCATCCATGATGTGTTTCACGTGTCAGTTTTATGGCGATATGTTCATGATGATTCTCATGTTTTAGATTGGAATGCTTTGCAGGTAGAGGCGGACGGGCAAATGGCGTTGGAACCCATCCGCATTTTAGCTTGCCGGACATTGGCCCTACGAGGTCGAGAGTTGGACCAGGTCCGGGTTCAGTGGGACCATTATGATGAAGTCTCAGCCACTTGAGAGGACACATCACATATGAGGGCCTTATATCCCCACCTCTTTGATGACTTCCAGGAGGAAGTTCCATCCTAGGGGAGGAGGAAGTGAGGCCCATCGTCAGTTGGACTTATGGATATCATATTTTGGGTTTTATGCTCATGATCACACTTTGATACATTATACTTTTATCTTATATGTTATGATAGATGGTGGAGAACATTAAAATTGTCCATTTTTGTACATGTTAGACTACTAATTTTATGGAGCATAATTTAATGAATATGCTAGTTATGATTAATTGTTTTTAGTGACATCTTGAATGATATGAGAATTTAAATAACATGCTTAGAGTAGAATATGTGAAATTGTATTATTCAGGTGAATTTTGAATTACCATGCAATGTGAATGTATATTTGATATTACATGATTATAAGTGAATAATGGAATGACTATGCAATGAGTATGAGCATTGTGGATTAATGTGATATATCTTGTAATCCATTACATTATGATGCGTACTTTGATTTAAATTTTGTTGGAAAATGGACTAATGTTTCATGAAGTGTGCAGGTAAAGGTTTCCTTAGCCATGGGAGTTGGAGGTTGCTAAACAAACCTTGTTGTGTCATCTTGTTAGGCTAGAGTCTTATGTGTTTAAAAAAGTTGTGTAACTAGTTATATGGGGTAAGGGTGTAAGAGGTAACCAAATGTGATTCAAAAAGAAAGTGATAATTTCGGATTTCTTATTTAGTGCAGTTTTAAGAGTCAAGTTTGTTCTGATTTTTAATTAATAGTTGCTTATTTTACACCCCAGGTCTATGACCTAAAGGTTGGGGGCTACTCTTAGGCTGTAAACGTGGTCATATCTCATTAATAACCCCTCTTACATTGCTTGTAAGAGGGGTTGACGAAAATGAGGGTATGCAGCCCATGAGAAGGCCATGCCTCATAAAAGAAAGGAGGACATGGTAGTTGGGGCTGTTGGGAGAAGGATTTGAGATATATTTGGTTAAGTGTTGGGCATTCTATTTTTAGCAAAGGAAGAAGAGGAGAAAAAGAGAGCTGGAGGAGCTGGAAAAGAAGGATTGGAAGGGAGAGCAAACAGCAACTTAGTTTCAAGGTTAAAAGTAGGATCTTCACCCTCTTATTTGGTGGAATGTATAGGTGTGTTAAATCAGTGTGGGGCCTTGTTATTTGGCTGTTCTTTTTCCTTTTTCTTTGGTTGTCTAATTGTGTTTTCTGAAACTGTCTAGTTGTGTTTTCCCTTGGTTGTTTAGATGTGTTTTCTTTGGCTGCTTAGTTGTGCCTTCTATTTGTGTGGTTTCTTAGCAGTTGTGTAAGTTGTAGGGTTGGCTCCCCAGCATTGGTAGTGAGCAACCCAAGTGGGGGATTGAGGGGGAGAGATCCCCATGTGGGCATATGCAATTTATTCTATTGTGAAAATGTGGTGTTTGCAGTTGTGGAGAGGAGGGTTAAGAGTACCCTTCCTATGAATGAAGAAAAAAAAAAAAACAAAATAAAATGGGAGATAGGTGAAAGGAGAAGGTTGTTAAGTTGGGAGTTTCTGTGAATCAGTAAATGAGTAGTTTGCCCTATGGCTGTGATCCTCCCAGCCTCTCCCCATAAGACCATTGAGTTGGTTTTTGTGTTGTGCTTCCACTTTGCCTTATGAATGTTGGTTGGGTGTGTAACTAAGTAAAATTGTGTTGTTGTTTGGGAAAAAGAGTTGTTTTTGTGTGTTACCCAAGTCTGTTTAGCAGCCTCCTAGCTTGGGGGTGGCTGGTTTTCCAGCCTACGGTTGGGTGGTGAGCATCCCATGGCTTGAAAAGGTTTGGTTCTTATATGCAGATTGGAAACTGGAAAAAAATTACAAATCTTGAAGGTTGTCCGTTCATGTGTGGTGTTGCAGTTTCCACTTTTTGAAGTCATGTCAGGCTGTGTAGATTTATGAGTTCCCTTGCTGCTAGTTGTGGAATCGAAACAAGAAATATACTTTGTTCAAAAGATGTATTCAACTTTTCAAATTTTTAAATTGTGATCAGAAGGATGTATTTTTCTTTCAAAAAAAAATATAGCTATTATGTTTAAAGAGGCATTTTGTTTCAAGCAATAAGTACTTTTCCAAAATTTGCATTTTTCTTTCAAGCAATGTAACCTGTTCAAGAGAAAATGAGTCTGCGAATTGTAGGTGAAATGCATTTTGTGTAAATAATACTAAGAGATGTATCTGTGAAGAGAAATGTATTGTTCAGTTGCAAGAAGTGTATGTTATCAAAAAAAAAAAAAAAAATGTGTTCCTCTGTTTTAGCTAAGATTGTATTTTGTTAAGGAAATGTACTCTATTTCAAGAAAATGCATCTTGTCACAATAAGAAGTGTAACTGATTAGAAAAGGAATGTAGTACATTTAGAGAAATGAAATAAGTCTCAAAGAATACACCCAGATGCAAGAAGGTGCTTTTAATTTGAGTATTTTGTTATCTTTTAAAATTAAAAAAAGAAAGAAATGGCACTAGAACCCATTGCTGTTCCGGGAAGTAACCACCCCATGACTATTTTTTTTAAGGAGGCATCATGACTTTTTTTTTTACATGAACCTTCCTTGATTGCTGTGATCATCGTATTTAAAATGAGGAAGAAGAAAAATTGAAGAATGCTAGAAAAAGAAAAAAAGAAAGAATTGAAGCAATAATAACTTAGGAATCTATGTTGTTTTCTGGGTGTTTGATTAAAATTTGTAGCTTCATGTGTTGAGTTAACCTCGTATAATGCTTGTTTCATTCCATGTATGTTTCTCATCTGATGTAGACAAAAACAAAACATACTACTTTATGGAATATTATGGAATATAAAAAAAGAGAAGAGGATATGTATTTTAATATAAATTTTCTACACATACTATTGTTTCTTTTATGGGAAATCTGAACAGATAAACCCAGGTTATTCAAGAGTACTCTCTCTGAATACTGTAGCAACAAGCCTTTTGTGAGAACAAAAACAAAATATAGTCATTGAGGTTGGTTCCTTTCATTGATGGGTTGTGGATCGGTGGGATCTACAACAGAAACCAGTTCAAGCCGTTCCATCAAGCTGGGCATGCGGGAAATCAATCCCCAAACAAAAAAAAATAAAAAAATAGAGAAGTGATTAAATCCTCTGCTAGTGTTCTGTAATGCAACGAAAAGAATAATAAACAAATGAAGGAAGACACCTTCTTGGAGGAGGCACGACTCTGTGAGAGCCATGACCCCTATAAGGTCGCGGCGCCTCCTCACGGACCATTTTTCTTCCCCTGCTCCTTTCCCCCTCTCTACCGCTGCCTCCGGTAGCGGACACTCTCTCTCCGTCGTGTGTTTCCCTTTGCTGCTCGCAGTCGTTGAGCAACTCCAAACCTGCAGAAGCATTTTCCATGGCAGCGCCCAGGCAAGGAGTGCTACACGGGAGAAGAGAGGAAGTTAGGGTGAGATAAAAATTTAGGTCAACATAATCTTTGAGTGGAAATATTAGAATTTTCCAAACGTGATTTCTTGGCAAAAGTTGCATCGACCGCACCCTGCCTTCTCCAATTTTGGCCTATGTAAAAAGCAATCAAACAACGTAAAAATAAAAAAATATATATATATATATATAATAATGTGGCTATGGTTCTAGTTGTAATCGTTCACAAGAAGTAAGGCGTAATAGTGCTGATAATGGAGAGGAAATAGTGCTCACTCATTTCCGTAGAAATCGTAAAAGCTTAGAGTTTCTTAAAGAACGTGGGGAGGGGGAAGGGCATGTAAAGTGAATCTCATATTAATCTGCAACTTACCAATATTAAAGTCCTTGCCAATAATGATACGTGGAATTCTATATTAGCTTTAGGCTCACAGAAATATTAAAAGAGAATTAAGGAATGCATACTAGAATCATCCCACTAAATTGTATGAGCCTTGGGAGTGATAACAATAATAATTCCTAAATAAGGAAAAATAAATAAATAAAATAAAGAAACAGTAAAAAAATAAATAAAATCAGCACCCATTACCTTTTTACTTAGAAAAGTCAAGAAAGCTTAAAAGAAAATATAGGAGCATTATATTGTTTTAATAATTTAAAATACATATGGTCTTTTCTATTTAAATTTTATTATTTTGGTGATGAGTGGGGAATTTTATTTGTTTTTGGTAGTAATAAACAATTACTTTATTTATTTAAATATTTAAATGATATGTTAATTTGATTATGACTTAGAGAACTAGGATGTCAATAATCAATTGGGTTAATTTTAAGTAAATTAATAATAATAATAATAAAGTTAGCATATATTCTAATTAGGATCCAATATAACGAGAAGAATGATAAAATTAGTAAAAACATGGTATAGTTTGGGATGCAAATAATGTAACATTGTTTTGGTAACATTAGTTTTATTAATAAGGAACCATAGGGTTGGTGGATCTAATAAAATTAATATTGTAGTGTGCGGGTAAAGGCTAACATTAACCCGGTCATAAACCTTGAAAGATTTGGTAGCTTGAGTCAACTTACCCTCTTCTAACGATGCTTGTGGTTTACTTCGCGCATCCAATCCCACTCATGCCTCTCTCACCCCACTCTCAGGAGTGTGTTCTTGAGGGCATTGCTCAGGGAGCTTGACAATTGAGTGTGGTTAGCACACCATGTTTAGTCATGGTTGGTGGTTATTAATAATTTTCATATTGCAGTTTAAAAAACAAATTGACGTGTTGTGTCCAAAGGTGTGAAATTTTTGGGCATGACATATATATATATATATATATATATATATATATATATATATATATATATATATATATCTTGTTGAAAAAATTGTAAAATTTATGAGTATAGAAGATCGTCATACGGAGAACCAAAAGAATGAAATAGGCTTTTTATTTTTAAGGAAATTCATATTTTTTAATATAGTTTGGGTGGGGGTTAATTCCCCCCACTATTCCCCATACATGGGGGGGAGTGTGTTGCCCATGGTAGCACCCTCCATTTAATGGAGGGTCCGGATGACTATACATTTGTACAGTCCGACCTCCCTTATTAAGGATTTCCGTAGCCTTTGAAAAAAATACTCTCCCTTATGTGATGTGATATGTATTTAAATTGGATTTCGATTTAAATAGATATTATATATATATATATATATATATATGTTGTATATTTATTTAGTAGGGTTATGTGGTAGGGAATTACACCATGAAAAGGAAAAGAAAGAGAGGTTCCCCCCAAAATTAAAAAAAAATAAGGGATCTATAGATTTGGGGTCATTATGTTCTTGCTACAATATTTTTAGAGAGATCAAAACTATCATCATTCCCCAAATTCTCATAGAACTAGAAGAATGACACAAGGAGAGCAAAAACAAAGAAATTTTTTTTGGGTCGACATGGAAGAAACATGGATTTATTGAAACCTTGCATCATCCCAAAAGGAAAGCACATGACAAAGAAAATATAATGGAAAATATTTTAGGTCAACATGGAAGAGACATGAATATCTCTATTGCTTGCATCATACCCAAAAGGAAAACACAAGACAAAGATAAAAGGAAAAGATAAAAGATTTATGACATAGAGAAGAATCAAGGTACAAATATAGGAATATCACAAAGAGAGAGATATACATAAAAAATAAATAGTACGGGGGATCACGTTATGCAAATGCAATCACACAAATAACATGAAAAGGAAAATAAAGACAAGACTAGTAAGGCACATTTGATTCAACCTATTAGCAAGTCGTCTACATCACAATCATGTTCATTGCATACAAAAGGAAAACAAGTAGCCAAAGGGATGTCCAATAATAAATGCAATACTAAGAAAAGGCTATATAATTCTTTCCCCAACTAAGTGTAAGACAAGAGTGTTTTGAGGTAAGTGATTGGAAGAAGCTCCTTGCATCTTGAAATGGTTTGTAATAAATGTATGACATGTAATAATGAGAATGAACTATTATTCTTCAACTGTTACATGGAAAAGAGCATAAGGGTCTCACTTTAAGGGATTATTTATATGATATCAAACTTTTTAAATATATGTTTTAAACTATGATAGTCATCAGTAATATGTCCAAGAACTCTATGATATTGACAATGTGGAATATTTGCATCTTTGGGATATAATTTTGGCTTTTTTCTCATGGGTAGTAATGTTATAAGTCCTTGGTTTAGAAGTATTTGTAATGTTCTTTCAGTGGTAGATGGTAGAAAAGGGAATTTTAGTTTCTTTAGTTTGTAAGGCCTGTGTTGCTTCCTGGATTCACCAATTTCTTGAATTGACTATTGAGGAGGACCTAAGATAATCATATCCTCCATATCATTGTTATGAGTCATGGATTGTTCTTGAGGAAGGAGGACATTCATATCAAGATGAGCATCTTGATATCCTAACTCTTTAGTATTTTCAATTGTTAGTTATTCTAAGAGTTGATGAATTTCATGTTCATTTGTTGTATCACATCCTTGTTTACTCAAGATTGTGAATCCTTTTCCATATGTCTCTTCTAGGTTGATGGGAGTGTCTGTCACTTTGTTAACATAGAATGGTTGAGTATTTTCTTGCTTAGAGGAACTAGGTTCACCTATTTTAGGGAACTTAGGTTCAAATCTTGTATCAATTTTAGGATGTAAGTAGCCAAACATCTTAGGTGGTGGTATTATAGGGGGTGTTGGTTGTTTCATTGATGGATAAAAGGATGCATTAGCTTCAATGTTAATAAAATAATTTAGGAATTTATTCATATTGTAATCATCTTCTCCAATGATGTCAACATCAGGAGGATGACATGCATTAGGAGTTGAGTAAGCATGAGTAAGTTCAATGTCATTAGGTTCATTGCCAAAATCACAACTTGACAAATCCAATAATGATTTCAAAGACATCCAAAGCTTATCAAAGCACATATCCATGATAAAATGTAATTCAAGTTTCAAATTATAATCAAGTTAATTATTCTATGCAACAATCTGAAATGAAATTCTCTAGATGAAATTTTTAATTAAAGCAATGAACGAGATGGACCAATTGAAACTACATGCAATGGATTGAATGAAACAAAAAGCCTGTAAACTAGAACTGAAAACTATCAATAGAAAACGTAAGCTGAGAAACATAATTTTAAATTTTGTAAAATGTAGTTTAAAATTTGTACTTGGACTAAATTTCCTAGAGGGGCATATGAGTCCCAATGAGGGTTTTTTCGATAATTTTCAAAAAAATTTAAGTGATTTTTATGATTTTTAGTTTGTATGATCTATAGACTAAATGTAAATGCAAATTTCAAATTATTTTCAATGATGAAAGATGCAAAAATGCAACCTATATGCACTTTCACTAATGCAAGATTTAGAAACCCTAGAATTCTAATTAACTAATGTAAATCCTAATGCAATGTTACTCCAAGAAAGATATAGGATGATGATGCACTCCAGATTAGAATTAAGATGTTTTAAATGCAAGTTCACCAAATTGAAATGAAATAAAATCATTTTATTTATAGTTTAGGATGTAGAAAAACACATTTCACAATCTTTCATTCAAGGAAAACCACAGAGATCTCAATCTAAAGTATGCAAAGGATAGAGAGATCTAGTAATAGGGATATCCAAGGGTATTATTATAAACTAAAGAGGGGTTCACAACCAATATAGGTCTTCAAAAGACTAATGAAATATAAATCCAAATTTTTAAACCTAATGCAATGCAATACTTCACTAACTGGCCTAAAAATGCGTGAAAAACATAATAAAAAGTTGAGAGATTAAATGTGTACACCTGGAAACTTGAAGATGACTAAATGAAGCACTAAAATTTTGAAAAAGATGAATTTAAAGTTGGTTGGGACCCATACGTCAGACTAGGTGATTTAGTCGCAAATTAGGGTTTTCTTGTAGGAATAGGTTTCAGGAAGTGTAGATTCATGATCTGCAAAAATATAGAAATTTTCCTATATTGGGACTCATACGCTAGAAGTGGTGTATCAATATAGTTAGGTTTTTCTTAAAATTCAAATTTTGATTCTTCTCTTCAATATCTTCTCTTTCCTTTCCACTTGATTTTCATATCCAAAACTCTAATTTGTAACCTATTGATGTCTTCCAATGATCTCCAATGTGAGGTGACAATTTTGAACACTTTGACAACTTTCTCCAAACCTTAAATTCAATGTGTCTTCAAACTAGACCTACAAATCACACACTAAGGAGAGGGTTAATTGAAAGGGGTTTACCTTGGTCAAACCTCATTTTGGTAAATCAAACCTCATAATGAAATAAAATAGGAAAAGAGCATGATGAATGAATAAAATGTAATGTTGCATCTCACCAAACCCTAGCAATAAAGTGTTACATAAATGAATGAAGAGGCTCCAATGGATATAGATATTGACTCTTGTTTGGATTTGATAGATCTTGAATTGAATGCTAGCTTGAATAATTAAACCCTACATCACAATTGTTAGCTCAAAAACAAACATGATGCATGATTAATTTGACATGATACTTTATGATTGAATAATGCTCTAAAACACTTGATAATCAAACCTTTAATTATCTTGAATGCTCTTGTAAAAACTTGAATTCTCTTGTGAACTGAAATTTTCTGTAAGGAATCTCATTCAACTTGCTAGGTCATTTGATTGCTTGCTCGGCCAAAAATGAGTGAAATAACCTTGTATTTATACTTGTTTATGCTTAATTTCTCAAAATTACAATGCTACAAGCTGACATCAAATCTAGGAGAATAAAATCTCACCAATAATTAGAATTAAATTTAATTTTGGACCACACCAGACTCATACACTAGAAGTGGCATATGAGTCCCATTAGGTATAACTATGGGAGAAATTTTCAAAAATGCTTAGAATGTTGTAAAATCCAGATTGGGACCCAAAAATCTAGGTGGAACTCATATGCGCAAGGTGGCATATGAGTCCAAGATCACTAAATTGAGGCTACACAACCTAAAAACATTTAAATTATTGTTGGATCTTGGTTTATGTCAGGATTATCCTCAAAAAGATGCATTAAATGGGGCTTGTGGATGTAAAATTAATCCAATTGAAGCATAAATAAGCCCAATTATTTAATAAAACCCTAGCAAAGTGTTAAAGTGTGTTATAACACTTTACAACACTCCAAATAAGGAAACAATAAGCTCATTTAGTTCACAAGGGTTGAAGACCTATTGTGAATATGTTAGAGAAATTATAACACTAAATCATGGTCATGTTAGTGAGTAATTTTTTTATCATTACAGTCATTAGCATGACTTTCCCTAGAACACAACCCTATTTAATAAGGGAATTGTATTATGACTATGTATTATGATGTATTATGAGATTCTAATAGTGTCTGTGTTGTCTATGCATACCTGGTTTGTGATACTCTTGAGAGAATCTTTCTTTGGAAGTATATTGTAATCTTTGTGATTTTTGGATAATATATTAGGAAGCTTTTGTAGTGTGAGGTTTTTTTCTCAAAAGGGTTTTCCCCATGTAAATAATTGTGTTGTATGCATGGTATTTATGTTTAATTATTTTTAAGTTTTTATAATTGTAAATGATCTGTAAAGTTCTATATTATCATCCTCTCAAGATTAGTGTAAGAGGTTATTCTGCTACCTTAGCTTCCTTACAAGTCGTATCAAAGCCTGGTCACTTTTATTTCAGTTGTGGGTTGTTGGATTTTTTGAACTAATCTAGATTTAGTGGGAGCCTCTGTAGAAGATGCTTTATGATCTTGTTGTAGGAATTTTTTAGATTGCAAGTTCATTGAGGAGAATAGGGGTGGATAAGTTTTCTAGAAATAAGATTTAAATATGGAAGTTAAAGATAGATGATCTATTGGTAGATTAGTATTTGCGGGATGTTGATGAGAAGGTTTCAAGCCATAAAAATCCTACTTTAGCTACTCAATACGATGTTATGGACCATAAATCCAAGGGTATAATCAAATTATGCTTGACGAACCCTATTTTAATAAATATCCATGAAGAGGCCTCTAGATATAAACTATGGAAGAAGCTTGGTGATATGTACATGACAAATTATTAGTGAACAATATTTTCTTGAGGAAGATAATGTATTCCTTGAGAATAGATGAGGGTGAACGAATTACAAACCACCTAGAAGCATTGAAAATGTTGGTTTCTCAGTTAGCATCAGTTGGCATAAAAATGGATGAGAAGGAGAAATATCACATATTATATTGTTTTTTTCCTAATTCATGGGATTATCTTGTTATGAATATTGGGAATAATTGAGTTATATTGAAGATTGAAGATGTTGTGGGTTCTCTACTTTTTGAAGAGATGAGGAAGTAGGTATGGACATTAGTACTAGGGAGGCCCTAAATTTTCATGCAATACCTAAGGAGAAAGGAAAAAAGAATGAGAGGCATGATAAATCCATGTCCAAGGGGAGATCCAAATCTCTTGGAAAGTCCAAAGTTACTTGCTAGAACTATGGTAAGCCTGCACATATTTGTAAGGACTGCAAAGAAGAAAAGAAGAAGAAAAAGAATAAATTTTTTTGTGATTATTTTTCCGAGAAGGAAGATGGTGATGCATTCATTACAAATTTTTTAACTCATGCAAGTAATTATGCATGGTAAATTGACTTAGGTGTATCTTTCTCTATGAACTTTACTATAGATTTGTTTTCTAAATATGAAAATTTTATGGAGGTAAGGTTTAATTGGGTGAACAATCTTATTTAAACATTTTTTTCCATGGTAAATTTGTAATCAAGTTTCCTCATGGTAGAAAAGAGAGATTAATGTTGTGTTACATATCCCTATTTTAGCAATAAATTTATTATCTGAGAGAAAATTAATAGATGTAGGTTTACAAGTAGTATTTTTTATGTAGGATGCAATATGGTTAGAGGTTCTATTGTGATTTCTAGAGGTGTCAGATATGACATATTATATAAGCTTGACACATGCACCATTGAGTGTAATAGTACTTCTATGAAAACTAAGTATGTGGAAGAGGTGAGGGTTACACCTTCAATAGATAGTCATGGCTTCTTGGTACCCAAGGTTGCTATTTCTTCTAAATAAAAGTTACCTATAGAGAAAAATATGTTACGACACTAGAGACTTGGCCACATTGGATAAAAGGGTCTAAAGACCTTGAAAATAAAAACCTTGTTGAAGTTTTTTCCATTTGTAATCTTGAATTTAATTTCTATGAGCATTGCATTTATATGGAAAATAAAATCACATTCAATTTTACTCGAATTCTCATAAATCTTATGGTGTATTGGATCTTATTCATTCTAAAGTGTTTAGTCTTGTAGATGATCCTTCAATTGGTAAATCCATATATTATGTTTCACTTATTGATGATTATAGTAGAAGGACATGGGTGTATTTTCTAAATAGTAAATATGAAGTTTTCAATCGATTTAAAGAATTTAAATAAATGGTTGAGTTGCAGTTTGAAAAGAAAATAATTTTCTTGAGAACTTGTAATGGAAAAATATTTTTATCTAATGATTTTAATAGACTTTGTAAATATTTTGGTATTCATACATATAATAAAACTCTATAGTCTCCACAACAGAATGGAGTTGCAAAAGAATGAAAAAGAAATCGATGGAGAAGGCTAGGAGTATGTTAAGGGGTTTTAGTCTATAATAAAGGTTCTGGATTGAAGCTATTACCACTGCTTGTTACCTGATTAACAAATCTCCTAAATTAGCTCTTGTTGATAAGATGCCTATAAAGGCATGGTGAGGTCACAAGCCTTCATTAAGACATCTTAGAATTTTCTGATGTGATGCATATGCACATGTGCCAAAGGAGAATTGAATAAAGCTAGAAAACAAGAATGTGAAATGTATCTTCATCGGATATAGTTATGGTATGAAAGGATACAATATTTGGGATCCTATTACATAGAAGCTAATACATAGTAGAAGTGTTATTTTTAGAGAACTCTATTCTTTAACCAATTAAGCTCAACCCCTTCAACTCCTTCACATATTTTTTTCTTAAATTTCTAGATCTCCCAAGATATTTAGATCTCCCATAATATTTGGATGTAGAATTTTCTTTCTTCCTCTCCTTCATTCCTTTTGCATTGGATCTTCCATTAATATTATTCCCTCCTTAGCTTACTCAAACTTCTTCCTTCATATTTATTCTAAGAGAAAATATGAAACCACATAATCTATCTTGAATTTTTTTGGTAGTGCTCCCAATGGCTATATCAGTGTGGTCCCATGAATCTAGAAAATAACACAACAAAGTCACACATTGATCCTCCATTTTCACTCACATAGTAGAACTAGGTAGCTACCATTTTGAAGTAACTTAGATATTTGGCCAAGAAAAAATCATGGTCCATCCTAAGGGTATATAGCTTCTTTATGAATAAAATATTATTCACTAAGGATTTTATTGATAAATTTTCCTAAGCTTCCTCAAAATATTTAGTGTGATAGTATCTTCATGCATATTTAGTAATAGTGAATCAACAAAAGTGAGTCTAATTTGAACCTTTTATTTTATATTAATATTTTCCCATTCTTCTTATGATGTAGCTATATATTTAGATCTTTCTACTAGAACACATAGATCTTAATCTACAAACACATCCCCTATCTTGAGATTCCACAAGTCAATTTTTTATGTTTGAGATCTTCTCCATAAATATCCTTGATGTGTTTTCTATCTCATCTTAGAAAAAGATCAAAACCATCTTTGTGAGATATCCCACTCAAATGAACATTAACAGAAACCCCTCTACCTAACACCTATAATCTAAGGTGATTAGACTATGGTACCAACCAAAAAGAAGCATGGTACATTAAAATTATTCCTACACTAATAATTTGAGGAGAGTATTAGGTAATTTTTAATATTTTAGAAACTAGAAAAGGAAAATAATATTTAAATATAAAATAAATGATAAATACCATAACATGAGTATACATGGGATAAAAACCCACACTCTAAAGAAATTCATTGTATTATTAAGTAAACAATAATTATAATATACATGTAGATAAATCCTTCATATGAATATCAATAACAAAAGATATTGAGGAATTATTATTGCTTAACTATGTTTACAAAACTCTACACTCACCCTCCATCTCAGTTATCTAATATATATGATATGCAATATCTAAAACCATTGAATGGACATTAGACACCCTGATATGCAATATCTAAAACCATTGAATGGACATTAGACACCCATGAGGTCAAAGAACCTAAGAGTGACACCCAAATTAACCCCCAATAATTTTTTTTATACCATCTTACAATACACATTACAAGCTGGTCAATAGTTCTACTCCACTTTAAAACTCTGTTATGCATTATAGAGGTCCTAAATTTTGATCTAGCAGGTCAATGTTGAAGAAATTGAGGAGAAATACACAACAAGAATTTTTGTATGTAGTGTTGAGAGACTGGTATTTTTTATTCAAAACAAAAACTAGGGATATAATCTAGCAATTAAGTTTAATCTAAACAATTTAGGAGAAAGGTTGAGACACCATTCACAACACTACTTTAAATTTATTCTAGCTTACTCATATATAATGAATATAGAAAACATTTCATGTACTAGCACAAACTATTTCTAGGTAATATTTGAAATGGTGGATAATTCAAATCACATATCTATACTTGGGGCTAAATACTACTAATGTTGATAGTGGGTGTAAATATTCACATGTGAGTGTGTGTGGATATATTCCTTGCTTAAAAGGTTTAATAAATAAAAAACATAGAAATAATTTTAATGTTGAAATGGGGAACTGAAAAGGCATAATAGATAAAAATATATCGACTCATTAACCCCTAGACTCATAATTTATGTCGGTAAAAGTGACATGTAAAATCAGATCTTATAAAAAATAATAACTAGCCACATGTGAAATCATGTTTCAATGAATGACACAAAATAGTGAAGATAATATTGTAGAAACATTTTCAATATAATAGGAAAGTATACACAAAGGGATATTTGTGCCTTGCAATTAATATACACTAGGAAATAAACAAATAGTGAATATATATGGAATATTTATCATTATCCATTTTTCTTAGAAATGTGAATATGATGGAATAAAACACATAAGAACGTGTAGTGAAATAAATATATATTTTATTTTTTATTTTGATCCAATAATAAAAATATAGAATTAGTACTATAATTTGTATAGTAAATAATGAATATTGAAGAGGAAAATAAGAAACAATGACATGGTAATACTATGATACACCAATAGAGGTATATATAAAAAAAATTCTTTACTTTTTCATGTAATTATAGGAGTAGCATGGGCTCTCTAGGGGGAATAACATAAATCAACAATCATATGTACATGGGAGTTCACATAAATAATTGTACATAAGATAGACATAATATCTAAGTAGAAAGTACAGACACATATATTACAAGTGAGACAAGGAAATAATACCTACTTATTGAATGTCTTACAAAAATAATCATTATTGTCCCAATCCTAATTGAATGGGAAAAATAATTGTTAGGTAACACAAGGATCAATGAATGGGGTCTAATTGTAAAATTAAAAGAAGTAGAAAGAGGAGATTCTATAGCTATAGAATGATTAGTATCCTCCTAATTTTTTATTGAATGTATAATTAATAGGATAGAAGTGAATATCACTAGTTCAATATGGTCATATTAAGTATGAATTTAAAAATATAATGATCACCTGAATATGCTAGTGGCCTAGGAAAAATTTATACAACTAGGATACGATTTTCTATAATAATAGTACACATGAGGGGACTAGGATTAAGAGTATACAAAGGAAGAGCTATCTTAATCAAGGAAATAAAAATTATCGATGAAGGTATTAGATTATTTTAGATAAAGGTGGGGTAGGCTAGGGTTTAAATTTTAATATTGTTAGGAGGGAGGGAAGAAAGAAAAAATTAGGAAGGCTTGGTGATCGACACAAGTAAATGGGATTAGTGATTCCACAATGAACCTAGTAATGAAACAAACATTAGGAAGGTTGAGGGGTTTAGGTATAGGAAAAATAAGAAAAAATTGTGGGATAAGAGGTAAAAGGGTATATTAGAGGAGAAACACATCAATTATCTTAAATTTCTAACTAGATATTTCATGTTCAATATTTTGGGGTGGATTGGAAGCAGATTGCGTAGGAGGTTTGTTGGGCTGAGATATAAATATTGATGGATGTAGATCATATAAAATTTATTATTTATTTACTTTTTCTTGGACCTTTCCATCTTTTGTATATTTTATAGTAATCAGCTATCCAATTGATTTTATATTTCATGGTCTTAAGAGTGATTATTGTAAAATTTTCTCATATGAAAATAATAATGGACCTTGATTACATGTAAGGTTGCTTCTTTTGTTGATGTATAATTAGACTAAGTTATTCCATTGAAATGAGACAAAAACTAAACATGAATTAGAATGGGAATGAAAATTTTAACATTCACAATTATTTAAATAATTTTTTAATTCTATTTAAAATTTAATAAACTATTTTATTTCATATTTTTCATAATTAAATGTGCAATATTTGGATATAGAATTAACTTTAAAATAGAATGAAATTCAAATAGAGATAAAATATGATTCTAATTCTTGCAAATTGTAATTTTCTTGATATGAAATAAAATAATTCAAAAGAATGCTTAAATAAGGAAAGCAATTTTTTTACTCTTCATTAAAATATATTTTTTATCAGCTAATATTAAAAACTACCACGGAGGAATGAATTGAATATGTAAATAATACTATGAATCTTTTTTCATAAAAAAATCAATAAAATAAAATGTAATATGAAAAGATAATATAAACATATAAATTAAACTATTCATTAGTTTTAATAAGAATAATTAAAAAAATAAATATAAAAGTTAGTATAAAAGTGAGGTTGATTATTCTTTATTATATAGTTTTCTAGCAAATAATAAATATTAATATAATAATATTAATTGAATATAAAAGAGGGTGATTTATTCTTTTAGAAAGAAATAATCTTCTATCCTAACCAATAGAAAAATTTAATAATAAAAATGAGCTGAATACAAAAATAAAGCCATTTAGGAGAAACCCCCAAAAATGTGATAACTAGTTATGAAAAATAAAATGGAAGGATGAGTTAAACCATGAGTTACAAATTCTTTATGTCACTTAACATAAATAATACTTTATGAGTTTGGTCTACTATGAGGCAATGTTTGTATGTTACTCAATTAAGGTTTGGCATTCGACACAAACTCTTTCCACTAGAGTTCATGCAAGGCAGCTCATATAGTATTGACATCCAGAATAAGCTTCTTTCTTGTGATTATTCTCTTATAAAATTGTTTGATTTCAACAAAAATTTTAAGAGTCCAATAAAAATAGAGTATAGCTCACAAACTCAATTTTCAATTTATTATTTTTCTTAAAACTACTTGTAATTTTGAATGAAAATCTCATTGTGTGGGTCATGTAAATTGAGTGATAGTTATGTGTGATGAACAAAAGTTTGGAACTTCATACAAAGATCCTTACAATGATCTTACATTATTGAAACCCATTCCACCCCTGCATATCAACTTTTTAATCTCATCCATAACTCCAATACATTTCAAAGATTTCTCAAGCATTTCAAACCATCTTTAATAACTGACATTCAAATCTAATAAAAATGGGTTGAATATGAAAATAATGTCCTTGAAGAAATTAGAAATAAGGTTTTTTAATAAGTGATTATGAAAACTGAAAGAGAAGGGTGAGTTAATGATGGAAAGAAGCCATGCTATTTTATAAGAAAACTAGAGATGGTAAACAACACGCCAAAAAAATTTAGGAGGAGCACAACCTGACCGAGGGTTTTCTCGGAAGAGTACTTTAGAGACACCATGAGTAGGTGAAAGTAGAGGTAGGTCAGTGGGGATGACTTTATTTAGTTAAAAAGGGTGGATGAATGGTATTACTAAGAAGGTGAAGCATAAGCATCAATCAGGACAAGAAATCTGTGGAGATTGTTATGAGAGGAGTCGGCTAGCTTCAAGGCATTCCTCGCACTCTCCTTGAAATAGTGTGTTTTCTTCCTTATTTATTTGGCTTGACCGTCAGGCACCATTAGCCTCCGCACGAGTGCTTCAACGTGTGCTCGAGTGATGGGCCTCTATTTCATCTCTAATCTGATCTTCCAAACGTCAGTCACAAATATCCGGTTGGTGGGTTGCTCGGCGTGGAAGGGGCAACAGATCATACTGACGCCCTCCGCTATGCTCTCTAGCATGTGAAAATTCCTATTGTAGTCACTGATTATTAATCTCCTATCTTAAAAGATTAATTAACTGCTGAAAACTAATTCACAGCTAGTATCGAAAAATAACACAACTGCAACTTCACTAATAAAAATATGGAAAGAAATGCACAACACAATGAACACAATATTTTCGAACAAATTGTCCCTGGAAAAACCCCTAAGGGAAAACTAGTTCTACAGATGAGGAATTATATTAACTTCAAAAAATTAAGAGATACAAAGATTCCTTGCCTCTTACTGGCAGAACTCCAACAATCTCCCACCTTCCCATTGATATTCCCCTACTGCTATCCCCAACGCTATCACTGTGCCCTTGCTAACACTGCAAAACTATTTGCTATCACTGCAAACTCATTTGCTAACATTGCAAATGCTTCTACAAAACTTATTTTCTCCAAATGCCCAATGACCTCCTTTTATACTACTTGTTCAACAAAAACTGCCAAAGTCTTTGTAGTTTTATATTTACCTTTGTGGCTGTGCCCTAAATTTCAAATGCTCACTGCCCTCGGAGTGCTCCACGTGGCTTCGTCATGAAGATTTCCACTTTCCTTTCACCTCGCTTTTGGGTAGTCTCCGTCTACAGGCCGCGTGGCTTTCTCTTGTTGTTTTCCCCGAGTTGGGCCTACCTTGTACAATTATTTTTGCTCA
This sequence comes from Sequoiadendron giganteum, assembly GCA_007115665.2. Lineage (NCBI taxonomy): Eukaryota > Viridiplantae > Streptophyta > Pinopsida > Cupressales > Cupressaceae > Sequoiadendron > Sequoiadendron giganteum. The sequence continues at coordinate 604,977,330 of CM021101.1, forward strand.
GAGCGCTCCATGTGGTTCTTTCTCAAGGCTTTCTATTGGGCATCATTTTGACTTCCTGCTGGACTCTGTCTAGGCAACACATGGATTTTTCTTTTGTGCCAGTTACCTTGGAATCGTTGCTGGACCTTTTATCCTCACTTGTTGTCGTTTGTTCTCTCCTGTTGCTGCGTGTTTTTCCATTCCATGGTGTGCCCTCGCTGGCACGTTGCTGGTCGATTGATGTTTGCTTTGGCAACTCGAGAGGATCTGGGATGTCAATCTCTATGCGTGGGTTTCTCTTCCCTTGATGCATCTTCAGGTGGTGGACTGGCCGTTAAATAGGGCCATGCTTTTTTTTATTAGGGGGTTGATTAAGTTTTGCAAAAAGTCTCAAGCACTGGGAAGTAAGCCTTTTGTAATAGTTGCTTTCAATTCAAAGACTTCAGATTGTGCCAAATAAATTCGGCCTTTCTATTTTCAAGCATTTGTTAGGACTATTGACCTATGCTATTATCTTTATTTTTGTATGAATGCATGTTCTTTAGTTTCTGTAACCTTTCATAACTAAATGAATACAGACCATGTTTCTTCAACTCTTCTATGTTAAGACAAAGTTATGCTAGATTACATTATACAAATTAGAGGGTATTCTAGCATGATAAATGTTTGTGGGAAAAGTAACTTAATTAATAGCATTTTAGTGGTTCGGGCCTTTGCATTTTGCACTGTGCTTTGTTGAAATTCGTCTAAAACTTTGGCGCATCACCTGTAGTGTAAAATTTACATTCTTGCTATCTCCCTAACCTTTTACTTACATTGACTAAAAGAAGAGCCGGCTTCGCTAAAATCTTGGAGGTCACTTAGCTAGTGCATGATGTCCCCCAATAGCTAAGTTTCCCATAAGACTGTTGCTACATGCAAAATTCAGAGTCAACAGTTCTTTTTCTGGCACGCCCGATGGGACCGCGAACTAGCACGTTTGCCTAATCTTAAGAAGTGTGTATGAGCTATCGACCTGTAACTAGGTCGTAGACTATAAGAGTCCCTAGCCAGCTCATACCGCCTTTGGTTTGTGTGAATCCGAGAGGGCACCGAGGTATCCCTTCACCTCCCCCATCTCCTCCTTCTTCATCGGCGCCTCCTCCCTTAGTGCCTATGGTTGCTAGAAATTATGTGGCCTGGGACTCTGGCAGTCTATTAGTACCACCTGTGCCTCCTGTAGTATGGGCCCCTATCCCTGTTTCTACTCTAAAGGCTATCCCCAAATATTCTAGGGATGAATCAAAGACACCAAGGGAGCATCTGCAAGATGTAGCAGACGTATGTTTGGTACATGGTGTATCGAACGAAATTGTAGCCCTTAGATTGTTGGCCGCCTCCTTCTAAGGAAAGGTACTGAACTGGTATAGAACCTTGAGAGCTAGTACTATTACTACTTGGGACCAGCTCAGAACCCCTTTTTATGAACATTTCTTGAATGTTGGTGACAAATCTTCGCTGTACTATCAACTGGAAAACATAAAGTGAGCACCTCATTAAGCTCTTCCTAATTTCAATGCAAGGTTCCATTCAACCTGACAGAGAGTGCCTGTGGGAAGTTGAACACCTCCGGATCTAGTGTTCATGTTCTATCTAAAGTCGATCAATGCCGATATCTCTATGATGTTACAAGCTCTAGGTGGAGTAACTCTTCCTGACACTTATGCCTTGGCTATCACCATGAAAAATAATCTGATCACTGTAGGAAAACTGGCATCAAGAAAGATAATGCCATTATTTCCTGAGTGCAACACTGCAAAGGCCGAAGTTCCTTCCACCAGCATGCCTATGGCTCCTCCCCAGTCTATGTATGTCTATCCTAAAAGTGCTTCAAGTATGGCCTCGACGACAGCTCCTGTAGTAGCTCCCTTGCCTAATCCCATGGCTAGCGAGATGAACGAAATGAGAGAGAAAATGCAGGCTATGACTAATGAATTGACCACTTTCAAGTGGCAGCAATATAGCTACCAGAAGCTGGCATATTAGAATTACCAGGATAGGTCACGTGGGAATACCTCGACTCAGCCAAGTAACCAAATGGTTTCGGTAACCCTGCCTATGCAAACTGTTCATCCTAGTTCGAATAAAGATCTGGTGGCCGGATAGAACAATCTAGCCAAAAATGCCAATTCGTGGTGTTTTCCTTGCAATAATGCACATATGCCGCGAAACTATCCGCAAGGAAATTTGGAACAACAAATTGTAGATCAACATAGCCAAGGTAGCGTATCTATTTCTAGCAACCCACCATATGCCTCTTAGTAAATGGACAATGCAGTCTTTACCATGCAAATGTAGAGGATGTCCATCTAGCAAGAGTCGGACATTGTTCCAAACCAGGCTCTCTTTTCTTGGATGGAAGGAGAAGAGTCAACATTTCTGAACAATATCGCTATAGATAAAGTACCCTGAGTGCAATCTGACTATAATATATGTTCTAAGCATAGATTCATCGAGGATTTCATGACATTAGCTACCAATGCTATGTAACAACTGATGCCTAGCCCAACAGCAGGCCTATTGCCAATCCCACCACAATCAGAAATGGTTATTCCTAGCTCTCTGAATCCACTTCCTCCGAAGGAAAACGCACCTATAGTCATCCCTGCTATTGTGAAACAACCAGATGCACCGGCCGTTAGACATGTGTCGACTACAAAACCTAAAAAGCAAGCAATTGCAAATCACCAGTCACAAGCACAATTCAACGTGGTGGAACAACTAAAGAAGTCATCTGCAAACACTTCTCTATGGGACATTTGTTCTATTCTGGAGCAAAAGGTACTGCTACAAAAGGTGTTATGAGGAGAAGAGGATGTGAAGGTTCTTTTTCAATCTAATGAAGAGAAAGCTTCTAGGCCCGACTTGGATAGAGTGCTAGCAATTCAACCGGAGGAGAAGCTCAAGTCCGAAAAAGAAAGTAAGCCTAAACCTAAGCCTTTCTTTCTAACACTGATTATTGGTGACAAGTTGTTGTATAATTGTATGATCGACTCCGGTGCTAACACCACTATCATTCCAAAGCAAGTAGTTGATGCTTTGGGTTTAAGATATGAGCCTCTAAACAAAGGATTCATGCAGCTAGATGGAAATAAAGTAGATATCGTTAGGGTAATCAAGGGATTACCTATGACTTTGTTTGCCTTCCCTAGTATCACTGTGAATCAGGATACTGTACTCATTGATATCCCTCCTCTATTCTGGATTTGTTTGTCCTGAGAGTTCACAGCAAATGCCGGAGGATACCTGGCATTGGACTGGTCACATCTGATCTTGAGGACCAAGCATGGGGCTAAAATGAAACTATTGTCAGAGACTTTACACCCCGAGCATGTTGTTGATGAGGCTTTTCTTAACTTTGAGGTAACACATACTTCAATCACTCTGGAGGAGGGGTATAATGTTGAATTTCTCAAGGAAGAAGAGGCTACTAGCTCTCAGACAGTAGATGAAGGGAATTTGTTGAAATAATTTATTGATATAGACCCTTTCGGGAATTACCATGCAACTAGCCTCAGAACCTATGTCATACATGAAGAAGGGAAAATTATGCCCAAAGTTACTAAATAACCTGAAGATGAAGAATCTTTAGAAATATGGACCTTATACTTTGATGGAGCCAGATGTAGAGTAGGGTCTGGATCGGGGATTTGTTTGATATCCCCTTCCGACGATAAGACCTTAAGGTCTTACCATTTCCAATTTGCATGTTCAAACAATGAAGCTGAGTATGAGGGTCTCATCCATGGCTTAAGCCTTGCAGAACAGATGGGAGCAAAGCAGATAAGTGTCTTCAGAGATTTAGAATTGGTAGTCAACCAGATCCGTGGAATTTTTGCTACTAAAAATATCCATATGCGATCCTATAGACATAGAGTCTGGGATCTCATTGACAACTTTGAAGCATTCAACATTCAGGCAATTCCGAGGGGGGTGAATTTTAAAGCTGACAGAATAGCGACTATTGGGGCTCAATTTGAACCAGCCTCTGAATTATTAAGAAATAAGCATGCGGTGAGGGTTATTGTAAGACCCGCTATCCTTGATAACAATCAAAACTAGCAAGTGTTTGATAGTGATGCTCATATTTCATAATTCCTCCAATCATCTAGAGAATTCGCTGATCAGTTGCAACCGAAGATCATCGAAGCTTATGGGGATCAGATTATCCAGCTTAAATCCAACAATCTCCCGAGGGGCCTAGTCACCCTGGAAAGCCTATTTGATTTCAATGATGCAACAAGAGACAAGAGGAGGCTCATGGCAGACAAGGGTGATTACACCGATTTGCATATCGGGGAAGATAGGAAGCTCAAGGTTGGGAAAGACATCTCGTATAAGAATAAATATAGACTAAGGCACTTCTGCAAGGAACACCCAAGTGTAGTAGCCTAGTCATATGATGATCTGAAGGGATATGATTCCAGAATCATCGAACATACAGTTAAGTTGATGGAAGGGGCAAGGCCAATTCATTAGAAATAGAGACCTATGAACCAAAAGATAAAGTCTCTCATGTTGCAGGAGTTGAACAAATTGATTGCATCACGAATAGTGTTTCCATCAAGCATAGCACTTGGGTGTCAAACCTGGTGCCAGTCTGGAAAAAAAATGGAGATATATGATTATGTGTAGACTTTCAAGACTTAAATAGAGCATCCTTAAAGGATCATTACCCCCTACTTTCAATGGAGGTAATCCTACAAATCATAGCTGGCTCCGAGATGTTCTCAATGTTGGATGGTTTTTCGAGCTACAACCAGATTCAAGTAAAGGAAGAGGACCAACACAAGACAATATTCACCACTAAGTGGGGAATGTATGCATATGCCAAGATTCCTTTTGGGCTCTAAAACACCAGGGCCACCTTTCAAAGAGCTATGGACATTGTCTTCAAAGATTTGATCCATAAAATTATACTCATCTATCTTGATGACTTGACAGTATTCTCAAAATCTGCTAATGATCATTTCGATCATTTGGAGCTTATTTTCGAGAAGTGGCAAGAATTCAAGATTTTCTTAAACTCGAAGAAGTGTGTGTTTGGAGTTCCCCAAGGAAAGCTATTGGGATATGTGGTCTCTAAGGAAGGCATTGCTATTGATCCTAAAAGAGTGGATGCTATCTGGGAGCTTCAGTTACCTGTCAACAAGAAGGGTGTGTAGTCTTTCCTAGGTAAGGTCAACTTCATCAGCCGTTTTATTGCATATTTTGCAGGTATTGTTCATCCTATTACCTTAATGTTCAAGAAGGATCAGATTTTCAAATGGACGACAGAAGCCAAAAAATCTTTCGAGCTTATAAAGGAGGCTATTTCTTCTGCCCCTATGTTAGTTAACCCGAACCTATCGAAAGAATTTATTATGTATGTTTTTGGTGGTGGAAATAGTATTGTCACAGTGCTTATGCAGAAGGATGATGAAGATACAAGGGAGTCCCCTATTTCTTTCTACTCGTGAAGCCTGAAAGAGTATGAAGTGAAGTATAACTTTGTAGAGAAGTAGGCCTTTGCCATTGTTAAGGGGCTTAAGAAGTTTTGACATTTGATATCATATAATAAGGTGATTGTTTGTGTACCGAATCCTAGTGTGCGAGAGTACATTATGGAGGGAGAAATCATTGAAAAAAGAGCCAATTGGATCACTAAGATCCTAGAATATGATATTGAAGTCAGGCCAGTAAAGACCATCAAAGGAAAGGGATTGTGCGAATATATCATTGAAAATAGTGAAATGGCAACAAAGTTTGAGATTCTAGAACTTGTGTTGATAAACAAAGAGAGTTCTTAGAGCAATTGGCTTGACGATAGAATAAAGTTCATGCAGACCAGAAGGTATCCATTTAATCTCCCATCTTTTAAAAGATGTTTCTATCACCTTCAGAATAGTAATTATGTTCTCTTAGAAGGTATCTTGTTTAAAAGAAATTTTAACGGCATCCTACTAAGATGTGTGAATGAGGAGCAAGCCAAAAAGATTTTAGATCAATACCATAGTAGCCTTGTCGGAGGGCATTTTTCTGCAAGAACCACAACTATTAAAATTATATGTGTTGGTTATTTTTGATCAACACTTTTTAATGATGCATTTTCAATAATTAAATCTTGCAAGGAATGCTAGTTCTATGTCGGAAAGAGACAGAATGTTGCTATGCCTTTAAGGCCGATAGTGGTAGAAGAACCTTTTGCTCAATGGGGTTTAGACTTCATTGGGATGATAAACCCTTTCTCTTTAGTTGGACATAGATGGATACTAACAACAATTGACTACTTTATTAGGTGGATAGAGGCAGTACCTTTAAAAAATGCAACCGAATTGGAGATTGTTAATTTCCTTGAAGAACTGGTGGTCAGATTTGGCCCACCTAAAAAAATCATCTTTGACAATGCTAAGGCTTTTCTCGGCTCAAAGATGAGCCAGTTCACACTAAAATATGGAGTGTTTCTGAAGACCTCCTCTAACTACTATCCCAAGGGAAATGGTCTCGCGGAGTCTACTAACAAAAATGTCATCAGGTTGATCAAAAGGATAGGCTCAAAACACCAGAAAGAGTGGCATAGGAACCTCCAGACAACACTATGGGTAGATCAAATCATGCCCAAGAAGATATTGAAGACATCTCCTTATGAGATGGTGTATGGAAAAGAGGCATTGTTGCCTATTGCCATGGAAATTCCCGCCTTGCAGTTGCTTAAATCCCTAGAGATTCAACAAAATGGGGCGATGGAGGTGAGGTTTTCTAAGTTGCTCGAGGTGCAAGAGAAAAGAGAGTGTGCCTTGGAAGCAATGAATAGCTGCCAACGGGTGGTAAAGAAATGGTTCGAAAAAAGGGCTTCGGATCAAGGGTTACAGTGCAGAGATTTGGTCCTTAAATTCAATGAACGTGTAGCAAAACTTGGACAACATGGGAAATTTGACAGTCTCTAGGAAGGGCTAGTCAAAATTGCCCAATGTAAATAGTCCAACTCTTTCGAGTTGGAATATGGAAGGTAATTCCCTGAGTATTCTAGTCAATGGAATACATCTTAAAAGGTTTCATTAATCTTGCCTATGTGATGTTTTTGTACCTTTGTATATATGTAATTAATCTTCCCTGCTTTAAGTTTTGGATCCTCTTAGTGCAAGAAACAAAATGAAATAGCAACAATTGTGCAAAGAAATAAAAGAAAATAGTGAATAAGGCTAAGTTTTCTGAAAAGGATATATATTCCATCCAGCAAGAGTTGGAAATTTACAATATATTTAGGCCGAAGGCCTTGTATTAATATTTACATAATGCTCACTCTAGCATAGAGCCTGAAGGGGAAAAAAAAGCAAAATTTGGGATCATCTACATTCTCGAGTCAACCGTGGGAAGGACCAGCAATCATGGTAGTAGGCGGCGTGAGATTGGGGAACACCATTCTTTCAAAATCTTCCACCACTAACGATTTAGGAATGGTTCGATATAGTGCACATGCATGAGGAAGTAGCAACTTGTGCGGACTTTGGCCCAATGCTCTTCGTGAGTCTCCAACTCAAATCTGGAAAGGAAAGGCCTGGTGGGAATAATGCCTTCATGCAGTTGTTGCAGGTGAATGTTCCACACCGAAGGAATCCCACGGTCGAATTAGGCCATACGAATAATCTGTTCCAAGCCTCCGAGGTAGCACAGAGGAAAGACCCACTTTGTCAACTTCAAAACCTTGTGTTTGGAAATGCTAATGTCCAATAACAAGGCGACAAAGTGTGAACAGATGCTAGTATTCACTTGATATTGCTCTTCATATTGCACACACTCTTTCCAAAGGATACACTTGATTTCCTTCACGTATAATAGGTTCTTCACACCTATTATACGCTTTAGGCGCATACATCTTATTTTTTCAAGAAAGGCAACCTGAGTCTTTTTGCAGACAAGCCTTACTGGTGTTTCCATGCTACTTGCTTTGGGCTAGGAAGTAGCCTAATTGCTAAGACAAAAAGAGCTTACTAAGCTAGGAGGGTTTGAATACTTTGTAATTTGTAATGATATAAGGGGCCTTATTTATAGGCTAGCTATGGTTAGCCAGCCGAGAGAATCATGATTATCGACTAAGCCCAAGTGTGCCGCCAAGCTTCATTTTTTCGTGTCGCAGCGTGCAAAGCAATGGGAAAGTCTCGATACAACTTGCAAATTGCTCTGTCAAGCTGCCACATCCATTCAAAGGTGAGTTAGGTGTCAATACAAGCATCGCCGTCTCATCTAAATTAGGAAAAATCTTTGAAAGGGTTGTTGGGTGATGTGCCCCGTACGAGCATTGAAATCAATTAATGCAAATAGCCTGCAAGGAGATTCGCAAGATTGGCTCGGTTTGTCTTTCAAGGAAAAATCAAGTCTCAATACACTCAAAATACTGTCTATTAAATGCTCAAGCAGTTTGGCTATTTGGCGATCTTTTTGCATGAATAAAAACCGGTAATGCATAATAGCAACTTGGCATGAACGATTGGCATGTACCTTTTTTGGCTGCCCTTCTCGAGAAATCAAAAAGGTAGGCTATGGCATGCAAGGGACATATTTATTGCAAAAGGTTACCAAGGATTAAGCAACCAAGGCATTTGAAGGAAAGAAAAAGTTTTCAGAAAAGCTAATCCGTTAGCTAAGGTTTGCAGAAGAGCTCTTGCGAATATCAAAAATGGCCAAAACTACAAAGGCTCTGGTTCCAACACATCTAAGCGAGCAAATGAAGAATGCGCCTAGCGTGCAGCTCTACAACCAAGAATCTTATACGACTCCATGCATACCCTCAAAGCCTAGCTGGCCTTTCACTCACCCAGTGAACCAGAAGTTATTGAGCATGGTTCCTTATAGAGATTAGGTAGTGGTCTTGGAAGACTGGGATAATGTCTTTGACCCTGAGTTATCTCACAATCCTAAGAGCCTCAGGGAGGCCTCATGCAAAAAAATGAAGCATATGACAGACCAATTTCACAAACAGCTATGGTTTTGTGGGCTTGCACAGTACATGGTTCCTTTGGTACATCCTTTCCCAAAAGTTGTAGTAGCATGTGTGGCATGTTTCAACCCGAACATAGGGGTAATCAGCGGCAAGAATTTTAGGGTAGTCATTAGCCCTGAGGCTATTCAAGATATGTTGTGCATCCCGCTTCCCTTGACTCGTGAGGTTGAGATTTTTGAAATGGAAAGATTACAACATAAGTGGGGAGAGCTCAAGATGGGTCCATAGTTTTATCGCTCCGAGATCAATCAGCTAATGAGTAGTTCAGTTCCACCCAAATTCCCTTTCAATTTGAAGGCTCTGAAAGGTGGGGCTTCCTTCGTCACTTCTATGCTGGCACTGGTGTGTGGTATGGACTCGAACAAAGAGGTTTTCAAGTTTCAAATGTGCCTCAGCTTCATGTTTAAAAGGAATCATGAGGCTCCACTCGTAGATTTTGCAAGGGTTGTTAGCGATGGAATCTGGAGGCAGGTACAAGAATTTGGGGTCGGCTCTAAGTTCAGGTATTCATCTTTCCTCGCTTACTTGATTTTGCATCAAAACCCTGATTATTTTTCAACATCCATGCTCTTGTCTGTTTTTGCTGAGGGTGGCTTAAGGAAACCGGTTTCAACATGGACCCCTATCATGTCAAAAACCTTTGATTATTATGCATTTTTGGATGCATTCATAGCCCTAACTATAAGGTCTTTGGATAAGGCTGACATAAATATGACCAAATGCATATCACCCCGATAGAAGTCCTGGTTGGGGAAGTTAATTCTGCCCTGTAAATAGTTCTTTGGTGTGGATTTCACTATGCTCCACATGCCAAGTTTCATCCAAGAGCCTTTCCAACTTCCCCTTTTTCCTTCCAACAGAGTGTTGGCCCTGGAAGCAATGAGGTAGCTATGTACCCTTGATGATGATTATTGGGGGGGGAAACACCTAACCTCCTATTTGTTGCTACCAATCATGTTTGGTTCCATGTCCCTGATTAAAAACAGGAACCCGAAGATTGATACCTCAGTGATTCTGCTTTTGAAGTTGGGTCACCTCGAGTTGGTATTAATAGATGATTCTTAGAATTACAACCCTGACAATAATTTATTGGGAGTCAACATCAAGATCCTGTATTCGCCTCGGCCATTCTAGGACCTCCGGAGGAATGCTAAAGAAGGAAATTTAAATAGATATGTAGGCCTTGAGTATTTGCCTATAGTGGGTGGTCGACCGCCATGGCTGAATTTTTATCACATCGTGGGAAGGGTCAACCCAAAGCTGAATATCAACTCCTCCCTGGTTATGCAATTGAGTAAGCTCAGTTGGGAACCTGAGAAGATGCAAGCTTTCTAGGTATACCGACAAGAGATTTAGGTAGCTGACAAGTTTTATGATGAAGTAGCCCTTGATGAAAGATTTGATGACATCTGGGAAATTGAACATCCAAATGTTGAAAGGTCCCCGAACCACTCAACATCCATGCAACAATATAGAAGAGAGGATGCAACTGTGGATTCTAAAGAAGAAGTAACTCAGAACCCCCTTGCCACTGCCAGGAGTCCAATGCGTGAGAAAAATACTGGTAAGCAGTCTATGCAGGAGGAAGAGTCGCACACACAAACATCGGAGCCAACCACCTCCTCTAAATCAACACAGAGATGGGAAAGGACTACCAGTAGTAAGAGATGGGTCATTCTTCACCTTGATGATTTTTTGGAGGAGAAGCGACAATGAACCAGAGAATCTAGGGCAGAAGAGGAACAACTGATGAAGGAAGTAGTCGACACGTCTACGACGTCGCTTGCACCTCAGGTAACTTTTCCTCCCTCTTCTCTCTCATCTATGTCTCTGGTCTTGCCTTAGTCTACCCCTGCTTTTTCATCTACACCAGTTCTCTCCACCACTGGATTTGTTGGGCATTCCAATATTGCCCCTCTTGGTTTCCCACCTGTATCCTCCGCTTTCCATACCTTGCCCAGAACACAATTTGGTGTAAGTACTAGGCTCGTGGGCCAACAATTTTTATTGACAAGGCCCACCCTTGTAGCTGGTGCATCTCCAGTCTTCCCCTACACCATGCTATCATTCCCTCCAAGTGGCCAATTCATTCCTCCATTCTCCCCTGCCACCATCACAAGGCCTAGCAAAACCTCTGATTCATTAAGTACACTATCTTTTCTGCTAGTTGTTCCACAAGTGTACCCTTTTGCTAGAGGCCTGGGCATCCCTGCCTAGGAATATTTTTCGTAGGTTGATGCAAACAAGTGCACCCATTCCAACCAAATCAACAAGAGGAGACAGAAGGACTCAACTAGATAGGCAGAATCCCACTTACAAACCGTATTCAATGAAAGTCAAAATTCCTTGATGTTTGCAAAGATCACTCCTAATGTGATCAAGGTGGAAGGCGAGATGCTGCTGAGTGATTTTTCTGTGAATGCTATCAGGTTAGACTTGCAGTAGGTCCAACCATAGGATAAAGTGGAGCTGATGGAGGAGACCCAAAAAATAGTCACCACTGATTTTCTCAAGCTCAACTGACAGGCGAAGAAGAAGGATGACCAGATTGCGGAGCTCAAAGGCAAGGTCGACATCTGGGTGAACAAGTTTAAAGCCTAGGAGAATGAAATAAAGCGACTTGAGAAGGAGAGGAGTGCCTTCGAAAGTCAAATCAAGGAATTGCAAGAATTGAGTACGAAGATCATTCCAAGACTCCAGCAAGAGGTCGAGTAGAGTCGAGCAAACATGGAGAAAATCTGCACTGAGTCCAATTTGCTAAACACAGGAATGAAAGAGCTCCGACCAAACACCACTGCCGAAATTGCTGAAATGAGTGCCAATCTAGAGTTGGAAACTCAAAGGACTAAGCAGGTCGAGTCGGCCCTGGCAGAAAGGGAAATGGAGATTTTGACTCTGAGGGAGCAGATGTCCATATTGGACAAAAAATTGGCAAAGCTAAAGGCAAGCTTAAGCAATAGAGAGGTAGAATTGGCTACCCTAAAGACCCAACCCCTTACACCCCAGATGAGCTCGCTAGAGATTGCGAAGGAGCTATATGCATCATACTGGGACAATGTGAAGGATTTATGCCTTACGCTTTAGCCCACTTTGAAATTCATGGTGCAAGTGGCTAGCCTTTGTGGAATAGTGAGTGAATCAATACAACAGGTTTAGGAGTTAACTTCTGACAAAGTGCCAGAGGCTAGAATTTTATTGGGCAAGTTGTATACAACTTCTGATGAAGCATTGAGCAGCGTGGGCATCAATGACTGAAAAACAATTGCTATGGGCATAAGTATCCTCATATCTATGCATGAGGCCATCCAATAGGTAGCAAAATGTAGGTCTCAGTTAAACCAAGCTAGTAATGATATGCGAGCGAAATTTTCATGTTTGACTCACAAAGGCCTTCCCTCGCCCTTCATTGCAGATCAGGCGGTAGTGGGTGTAGACCACATCGTTGCAATGATCGAAGAGAAGAAGTAGGACCTTTCTATTTTCCAATCATTTGATCAACCTTCGACTGCCGAAGAAATTGAGGGAATCATGCATTAGCTAGCACATTTCTTCTTCCAGTTGGAATTAGAGACAAAAGTATCATGCAGATTACCTTTCAAGGCAATCATTGATCTTAGGTTGTCTCATGAGATATTGTGAGCTCTCTCTACACCATCAAATGAGGTCTAGACCAGTCTGCAGGCCACCCTCTCAAAGTTGTGAACATTTGGGATGTTGAACCAAATTTTTTGGGGTTCTCCATTCCGTGTAGCGTAATGCCCCTATGAGTCACCAAACTGTTCAATAAAAACTGCCAAAGCCTTTGCAGTTTTATATTTACCTTTGTGGCTGCGCCTTAAATTTCAAATGCTCATTGCCTTTAGAGCACTCCACGTGGCTTCCTCATGAAGCTTTCCACTTTCCTTTCACCTCGCTTTTGGGTAGTCTCCGTCTGCATGCTGCATGGCTTTCTCTTGCTGTTTTCCCTGAGTTGGGCCCACCTCGTATGATTATTTTTGCTCAGAGCGCTCCACATGGTTCTTTCTTAAGGCTTTCTGCTGGGCATCATTTTGACTTCTTGCTGGACTCTGTCTGGGCAACACGTGGCTTTTTCTTTTCTGCCAGTTACCTTAGAATCACTGTTGGACCTTTTTTCCTCGCCTGTTGCCATTTGTTCTCTCATGTTGCTGCATGTTTTTCCGTTCCATGACGTGGCCTTGTTGGCACGCTATCGGTCTATTGATGTTTGCTCTGGCGGCTTGAGAGGATCTGGGCCTTTGGTCTCTACGCGTGGGTTGCTCTTCCCTTGATGCATCTTTAAGTGGTGGACTGACCATTAAATAGGGCCATGTTTTTTTTTATTAAGGGGTTGATTAAGTTTTGCAAAAAATCTCAAGCACTGGGAAGTAAGCCTTTTGTAATAGTTGCTTTCAATTCGAAGACTTTGGACTGTGCCAAATAAATTCATCCTTTCTATTTTCAATAATTTTTTAGGACTATTGACCTATGTTGTTATCTTTATTTTTGTATGAATGTTTGTTCTTCAGTTTATGTAACCTTTCATAACTGAATGAATATAAACCATGTTTCTTCGACTCTTCTGTGTTAAGACAAAGTTATGCTAGATTACATTATACAAATTAGAGGGTATTTTGGCATGATAAATGTTTGTATGAAAAGTTACTTAATTAACAACATTTTAGTGGTTCGGGCCTTTGCATTTTGCACTGTGCTCTATTGAAATTCATCTAAGACTTTGGCACATCGCCTGTAGTGTAAAATTTACATTCTTGCTATCTCCCTAACCTTTTAGTTACATCCACTAAATGAAGAGCCGGCTTCGATAAAATCCCAGGGTTCACTTAGCTAGTGCATGATGTCCCCCAATAGCTAAGTTTCCCATAAGACTGCTGCTACATGCAAAATTCTGCATCAACACTACTCTCATTGGAAAACCAACGGCCAAGATCAATTCTCAATCGATGGTTGAGATAAATAACAACTTAACAACCATAAAAAATTTGGTTGCAAGGTTTCACTAAAGGAAATCAATAATTAGATAATAATTATTGTATTCTCAACAATAAGATAACTATTATCTAATCTTAGCAAATGGACAAATAGTTGTCCAAGCTAACAAACTAACACTCCCTCTTAGCGAGGAAGTTGTTCTGCATGACACCCATCTTATCTCTAAAGAAGATAAATTTTTCCTTCCCTAATGCCTTAGCCAGAATGTCTACTACCTACTCCTCTGTAGATATGTATTGTAGCTAAACAATACCTCACTGTACACAATCCCTGATGAAGTGATACCTGATATCTATATGTTTAGATCTATCATGAAACACTAGATTCTCAGACAACTTGATGCAACTCTTATTGTCATAGTGTATCATTATAGTTTCAACCTTTTGACCAAACAAGGCCACTAGCAACTTTTGAAGCCATATGGCTTCACATGTCGCCATGCTAGCTGCAATGTATTATGCTTCTGATGAACTCAGAGCCACAGACTTCTGCTTCTTGCTGAACCAAGAAACAACACCTTGAAGTGCTCATGTTTTTTGTTGTACTACCTACCCAATCTGCATTAGTATACCCTCTCAACTTGACTCCTTCACCTTGAACATATCTGATCCCATACTCAACTATTCCACGCAAATAACACAACACATGCTTAGTCATTGTCCAATGCACTCTCTTTGGCTCAACCATGAATTGACTAAGAGAGTTTACTGCAAATGCTATATCCAGCCTGGTGTTGACCAAATACATGAGCGAACCAATTAATTACCTGTATAAGGTTGGATCTACATCTTTCTCCTTAGATGTATCTACCTTCCTCCAATTAGTGATTAGGTCTAGACATGGCTTTGTAATCCTCCATCTTGAATCTCTTCAAGATTTCAATGCAATATTTCCCTTGACCAAGGAAAATATCTCCATCTGTCTGCCACACCTCCATGCCTAGAAAATAGTGCATGATTCCCAAATCCTTCATCTTGAACTCTTCTGCAAGGCCCCTCTTGCAATCCTCTATGAGCCCTAGTTCACCTATAAGAAACAAGTCATGTACATATAGAAAAAGAATGAGAACCTCACCCCCAACCACCAAGTAGTAGAGGTTAGCATCTGCCTCACTCTTCACAAAGCCCATTTCGTGCAAGTATGTATCAATGCATTCATACCATGCTCTAGGAGCCTACTTGAGTCCCTACAAGGCTTTCTTCAATCTACACACATGGGTCTCTTTGTTGTGTGCTACAAAGCCTTTTGGTTGTTCTATGTATACCTCCTCCTTCAATTCACCATTAAGGAATGTTGTCTTGACATCCATTTGATGGATCTGCCATCCCATCTACACTACAAATGAGATTACAACTCGTATAGAAGTATACCTGGCCACTGGAGGAAATGTCTCCTCATAGTTTATTCCCTCCTTCTGAGAGAACCCCTTTGCCACAAACCTTGCCTTGTATTTCTCGATGCTACCATCTACACCATGCATTATCTTGAAGATCCAGCATGATCCAACTACTGCCCTATCTGTTGGTCTAGGAACTACCTCCCACACATCATTCTGCATTATTGAAGTATATTCCTCAACCATAGCATCTCGCCATACCTGATGTTGTGTAGCCTCTTGATAGCTAGAAGGTTCACTATTTACCAACTCGCTGACTAATGCCATATAGTCATTGAACTTGGTTGGTTGTCTCCTCTGTCTCATACTCTTGCTAGGAGCTCCCAGAAACTCCTGAGTATCCCTTTGTGTTTCTTGAACCTCACAGTTCCTGCTGCCAACTATAGAGGATGAAATATCAACCTCTATATCTTCTAGATGCATATCCTACTGCACCAATTGCTCCATACTTTGTGAATCTTCACTACCTAAGTCTATGCTTGTACTAGTAACTGTACTTGAGCTTTGTTGCCCTTGACTTGGACTTGGAGCTTTTGTTGGCTGCTCACTCTAACCATCTGCTGACAAATCTTTGGACCTTCTAAACGCCTTGTCCTCCATGAACTTGACATCACGTCTGACAATAATTCTTCTAGTCCCTAGAATAAAAATCCTATATGCCTTTGAATTTTCACTGTACCCAACAAGGTACCCCTTCTCTGCAGTCTAGTCTAGCTTGGTACATGTATCTCCTGGAATATGACAATATGCCAATCTCCCAAATATCCTGAAGTGACCAACATCTAGTTTCTTCCCTGTGAAAGATTCCTCTAGTGTCATCTTCCCTAGTACCTTGTGTGGAACCCTGTTCTGAATGTAAACTGTTGTACTACATGCCTCTGCACATAAGTAGCGGGGCATGTTTTGGTCATGTAGCATAGCCCTTGCTACCTTTGATATATAATAGTTTTTCCTCTCAGCAACTCCATTCTGTTGCGAATTGTAAGGAACAACCCACTCTCTCTTCGTTCCTTCTCTTGTACAAAAATCCTGGAAGTCATTTCCTTTGTACTCGCCTCCATTTTCTGACCAAAGAACCTTTATCTTCCTTCTTGTTGAGTTCTCCACAAGAGCCTTGAACTCTTGGAAGCGATGGAAAACATCATCCTTGGTCTTCAAGAAGTATATCCAGGTCTTCTTGGAGAAATCGTCAATAAAAGTAACATAGTATCATATCCTCTAAGAGACTTTGTTGACATTGGTCCACATACATCTGAATGTACTAGATCAAGAACACCCTTAGATCTATTATCACTCCTTGGAAAAGATGTTTTCACAAACTTCCCCAACACACATCCCTTACATACATCATCATGTTCTCTGATCACCTCTGGAACACCTTTCACTGTCTCAAAAAGCAATTTAAGTGCTCCATGATGAATAGGGCTCATCCTCCTATGCCATAGCTCTCCAAGATCTCTAGGATTACTACTGCTCATGAGTGCCTTAGGAGTATCAATCTATAACCTATAAAGGTGACCACTCCTAACTCCAATAGTTATGGGTGGTTTCCAATCCTTGTGCTTAATTAACACGTGTCCCTCTAAAAAGTACATTATACCCTTTATCCTGAAGAATAGATACATAAATCAGATTCATACCTAATTCTGGCACATGCAATACATCATCAAGTGGAACTATCTTTCCATTCTCCCTCTGAAATTGAATAGTCCCTTTCCCAATTGGGTTGAGCTTGGACAAGTTCCCCATAGAAATTTGGATATTGGTGTCCCCCTCCTTGTAACTGGAGAAGTACTCTCTAACTCATGTCATATGAAATGACACCCCACTATCTATATACCAAACACATTGTGAGGTTGAGCTAAACATACAAGCAATGAGTGCAAACTCTTCTTCCATTCTACTAGAGAGTTCTTATACACTTGCTGAAGTTGCCACCTACTTCTTACCCTTCTTCCTTTCTAGGAAATCACTGACATAGTGGCCAAACTCTTGACAACCAAAGCACTTGACCTTAGACAGGTCCTTCTTCTTCTCATTTTGAGAATTTGATTATTTGCTAGATCCCTTCTTTGCTTTCGCTTTGCCTGCTAGGGCAACGGTTTCTTGTTCTGCCTCACTTTTCTAACTCTTATTTGCCCCATTGACAAGACTTAGTCTAAACTCCTCCTAAGTGAAATTAGTCCATAGTTGATCCCACCTCGGTAAGGTGTCTCATCCACTAACAACTTGAACAAAAACATCCCACTGTTTAGTAAACCCATTTAGGGTTCTCCGTACCAGCTCATCATTGCTAGGGCTATCTCCAATAGCTGCTAACTCATCCTTGACAAGTCTAAGCCTAGTGAGGTAACTTGTAATGTCTTCTCCCTTGTTCATTCGGGTATTTTTCAACTTTTATCTAAGATTCATCTTCTTGTTGGTGGTAGCGCTCTGGTACAGATTCAGAATGGCATCCCACATCATATTCACCATATCTAACTCAAAGATGTGTGGAACAATATGATCCTTGACACCATCAAGGATAATCCTCCTCACCTTGGCATCCTCTTTCTTGTATGCTGCAAGTTGTGTTGCGTTTGTAGGTATAGCTACAACAATGGTAGCATAATCCTTCATACCATTCTCTTCCAACAATAAAGAAAGTCTGGCCTTCCAGACACCAAAATTAGAGGCACCATCTAATATGTCCAGATCTCTCAAACCAGCTAAAGCCATCTCAAAGGATAAAAAGCAATAAAAATTTAAAGAGATCAAACTAGGTTATAGAAACCCTCAATTTATGTCCTAGGGCAAACCATTTCTACCCTTAACAAAGCTCTGATACCATGTGAAAATTCCTATTGCAATCACTAATTATTTATCTCCTATCTTAAAAGATTATTTAACTACTGAAAACTAATTCATAGCTAATATCGAAAAATAACACAACTGCAAATTCACTAATAATAATACGGAAAGAAATGTGCAACACAATGAACACAATTGTAACACCCCTCCATTTTGCTTTATGGATTGGACATTATGTCCTTGTCTTGTTTTGTTTATGTTACTGAATACTCATATACTTTATCTTGTGTGTGTATTGGATCACCATTTATTGAGCGATAGACTATTTTATGTGATATGATTTGGTTTATCTGATGATTTGGTGTACATGCTTTAATGGTGTAATGATGTTAGTGATATAACATGTCAGTGCTTATGAGAATATTCGATGTATTGTGGAAGTGTCAGTTTTGTTGAGTGTTTTGGTGAAGGGGATGGATTCGCATCACTTGCTTGTGAGCGCCCTACGATTCTGTGATTTCCTCTTCATGGTGTGTATTTTATGTTGTTATATTTTATGATGTTGGATACTATGTTTTTAGGTTTGCAAGTACATGACACTGACTCCACCTAGTTTCACAGGTTTGAGCGTGTCGATCCAAAGGTTAAGTTGAAGGGAGATAGTAGCTAGGTAACATGTGTCAAGTCTACACCCTAGCCATAGTGTGTCATCAGTCATCTATGTCGAGTTGTTGTTTGTCTTACTTTAATGTTATTTAATTCTAAAAGATTCTTGTTTTGGGAATAGATAGTTTGAATAATTGCATTATATCATGTTGATGATTATTTAATTTAAATTATGCAATGTGAATAAAAGTTTATATTTAAATTAATTAATTATATTTAATTTATTTAATTGATGAAATTTAATCCAAGGGGTTGAATTTAGTTATTGAATAATTAAATTAATTAATTAAATGTGATGCAAGAAAATTAAAAAGAAAGAAAAGAATTAAAGTTAATTTTGGAATTTAATTTCAATTTGTGGTAATGAAATTAGAAGTTACTAAATTATACTGGGAAATTAAATGGAAATTAGTTTCAATTTTGGAAATTAATTTATTAGTTGGAATTAAATTAGAAATTGAAATTCGATTTTAAAAGCAAAGTTAGTTTTCAATTTTTGGAGTTAATTAATATTTAGATATTTTAAATTTGAGATTTGCATGCAAAATCAGATTTGGTTGTTCAAGATATTTTCAATTAGGCCAGCATGTGTGAGTTGAATTATGAATTAAGAATTGGTTACAAAATTCATGCATGGAGAGAATTTGGAAGAGGAAAAAACTTCTTCTGGTGTGAGAGGATAATTTTGGAAAAATTGCATAGAGGAGGGTTTTGAGGAAATTCTTGGCTATAGATTTACATTGGAGTTATTCTGGAAATCTTTGTGGTGCTTGTAAATTATTTTCTTGGTTGGAATCATCAATTTGTTGTTAAATCTATTGAGAAAATGAATTTGTGAATAGAAGAAAGAAATTAATTAATTAAATTTAAAGCTTTTGTTATTTAGGGAAATTGTGTAAATCTCTGTAGAATTAAATTTGTTTGAGGAAATGGATTGTTTAGTTGTTTAAATCGAACCTTGAGATTAAACAAAACATTTAAATTGTTTAAAGAATTTAAACCTCTGTGAAAATTGCGATGAAGAAAATTAGAGGATTAGAAAACTTTTGATTTGTAATTTAGATCCGTTTAGGCTTATTGTTATTTTATTGTTTAAGAATTCAGGAAAAATGATTAAAAGAATTAATTCTTAAAATCTCTGTGAAATTTGGATTTTTCTAGAAAAAGTTTTACAATTTCTCTTACAGGTGAATATTTTTCACAATTTTTTCCTCAATGTATTTATTGTTGAAATTAGTCTTTTATATATATAGTATATATACATATATATATATGTTTATATATATATAATATATATATATAATTTGCATATATTAAAATATACTAGTTTACTCCGTACAGGGTCCATGGTTAAGGGTTTTTTAAAAAAACCCGATTTTTTTTTACTGTGGGTTAGTGTAATGGGGTTGGGGAGGCATGGGAGGCACTGTCTCCATCGCCACCCCCATGAGGGGATGACTATGGAGGAAGGGCCTCCGCAGCCCCCTCCACAACCCCTCTCTTCATAGGTCATGCCAATGTTTGGGGTTCGGCTGTGCTATGCACAGCCGCCCCTCAAACATTGGGGCTTCCTATGGTGAAAAATAAAAAATGGCGAATCTGGTGGTTTGTCCACCATATCCTTGCCTGGTTTATAAATGGAAAATTTGCTTGGTTCGTCCACCCCTTCCCTTCACCATTGTTCGGATTTGTCCTCCATTTCATAAGGATATTTAGGGCTTTTCTAGTATAGTGTTTAGTTTAATAAAATTTAGATATTTTTTATTTAAATTCAATGCATATTGATTAATATTTAATATTAAATATACTTAGTTAATAAAATGAATAATAAAATATAGTGTGTAAGTAGTGTGATATCTTTATATATCATTTGTTTAAATTGGGTTAATGAAATAAATAAAATGAGTATTGTGTAAATTTGTATAATTTGAAAGAATGTTTTAAAACATTGTAGTGGTATTTAAATATTTGGATAACATAGACAATTGGAAAATTTAGTTAAGGAATATTATTATATTTTATTAATAGAATGTAATTCTTTTGTTATGGTAAAAATAGATATATTTAATGTATAAATAAAAGTATATATATGTTAATATACATAAGAATAGTTGTGTTATGCATTGATGGCATATTGGGTACATTTAACGAATATATTACATAAGTAATTAATATGGAGAATATATGCAATATTTTATGTTGTAGTATTTAGACGCTTGTAGATGAGTTTTGCATGGAGATTTTAAAAGATAAGGTTGAATGCATGGTTAAAATGTTAAGGAAAATGATATTTTAAGATATTTTATAAATTGCATGTTTTAATGGATAGTTGAAGAGACATAGATTTTGGATAGAAAAGTGAAAAGATTATTGACAATAGTTTTATGTTGTATTAAAAGATAATTAAGGAGTTGTTTATAATGAAGAGACAATTAATTACCTTAAGTTATTTTTTTTCTATTTTGGGCAATTATATTAGTGTGATTGGAATATTTATGAGATATGGATTTAGAATATCCAAAAGAAGTGATTCCCTCGTGATTTCCTTTTATAATTATTTTCCTCGTATTTCACAAAGGGTTGTGAGTTTAAAATAGTTTAAATTCCCTATTATGAAAATGGGAAATGGGTATATGGTTATTTGAGTAAACCTTGTTATTGTGCCTTTGCCTTTGTAAACGTTACCTATTGCTTGAGTATGGATTTAGGAAATCCAAATATTAGATTTGATTAATGACTTGAATGCTTTTGTAGCTATGTCATCATGTTGTATTTTGGGATATGGGATTGTGTGTTAGTCCAATTTGTAAGTCTTCCAGAGAACCTTAGAGGATCTAAGAGGGTTGTTGTTTTCCTTATGTCAACTAGTTGCTTGTCCCTTGGTTAGTGCATGGTGTCTTAACATTATTTACCTAGTTTCTATGAACAGGGTTGTTTTGTACCTCTTGAGAAAGGAGTGGACTATTTGTTTGTTGCCTCCAAGATATTTGGAGTGTGTTGTACTATTTGTTCCTCCTTGTGATGGAGTGGTTTTGATACCTAGGTTGTATGCACTTGTGATTCCCTTGGTGGATAGTTTATTTGTGTGTTGTCGAATAGAAGAGTGGCTTCCATTAGGGGCTAGAGCTTGGAAGAGGTAGGATCTGGGTAACCTTTGGAAGTGAGTTTAATCAAGTGATAACTAGAATTGAAATGAATATTTGGGGAGTACTACACACTAAAAAGATAAGTTCTAGCTTCATTCATAGTCAAGTGCTAGTTAAGGCTTGGAATGAGTGGAAAGGCCTGAAATGACATAGTCATCTATCTTGTCAGTACAAGAGGTATTTGATTCTATACTAGAAAGTATGAGGGCCGAGGGTCGGTAGAGGCCACCAGGGTCACTGGAGCCTATGAAGATCCACTGAGGGTAACTTATTATGAGTTGTGCGATGACACTCTGTCTAGGACAACTATTGGTATTAGTTTATGTGTATAGTTCTCTGAACATACTTGATCTATTTTATGTCTGGAAGCAATGTGACCTATGTTAGTGATGTGAGAGTCGTACTTGTATAGTACCTATGTTGTACTTTTATTTGGTTGAGTCAGTATGAGTCTGCCTTCGGTTAGAGGTTGTAGATCTTTGTCCATGTTACTTTGTTACTATCTCCTAGTATGGGGGGTGGGCCTTCGGGTACCACTTGGTTGGGTGGAACATGCACCATACACCGTTGGGTCCCCATTTATCTTTAGTACTTGGTGGCAAGATATCCAGATGGATAGCTTGCGGTTCTTATGTTATTCTTGCATTGTAATATTTCAGATTGTATAAGTTATTTCATCCATCTTATGTTTATGAGGTGGAATTCTGTAATTGCAATCTTTTGTACTATTGTCTCATTCTGGTAATGAGTGATGTAACTATTGGAATAAGTAAATGATTATGAGATTGTATCTTGGATGTTTATCTTATTATGTTATGGGGTATCTTTATGTTGTATGATGTTTATTTCATAAAGTATTAAATGTTATGGTTATATGTAATATGTATGTGTGGGTTTAAGTAATCCCAACCTTGTAGCCTTAAAGGTTTTTGTTAATTAGTAAGTGAATGTGTATGCTAATTGCACTTTTAAAAAAAAAAATTGGTTCACTTAAGTCATTAATCACAACTTCCTTTAGGGTTACTTGGCGGGGCTTTACAACAATATTTTCGAACAAATTGTCCTTGGAAAAACCCCTAAGGGAAAACCAGTTCTACAGATGATGAATTATATTAGCTTCAAAAAATTAAGAGATTCAAAGGTTCCTTGCCTCTTACTAGTAGAACTTTGACAATCTCCCAACTTCCCATAGATATTCCCCTACTGCTATCCCCAACGCTATCATTGTGCCCTTGCTAACACTGCAAGACTATTTGCTATCACTGCAAACTCATTTGCTAACATTGCAAATGCTTCTACAAAACTTATTTTCTCCAAATGCCCAATGAAATCCTTTTATACTACTCTCATTGGAAAACCAATGGCGGAGATTGATTCTCAATTGACGACTGAGATAAATAACAACTTAACAACCATAACAAATTTGTTTGCAAGGTGTTACTAAAGGAAATCAATAATTAGATAAAAATTATTACATTCTCAACAATAAGATAACTATTATCTAATATTAGCAAATGGATGAACAGTTTTCCAAGCTAACAAAATAACATAGCATCAAGTTCCACCTGTTGTGGGTCAAAAATCCTCCCATAGCGGGGTCAGTCAACATTTTCCTCTATGGTGTCCATCTTACAAAATAGTTCCTCTCCTTCACTTGCTCTACAAATTCCTATGATAGAATGGTAGATTAGCTGTGGACCAGATCCAAGTGAATGGCCCATAGGAAGGATTGCTTGCTCGCCTCCAAAGCCCACGTGAACTTCACCTGATTGTCCTCTGACATCACCGCTATGCTGCTGAAGCACATGTACACCACAAAGGACAAGGTCTGCATATCCTACCACTCCAGACACTTGTTTTCCTCCTTCCATATACTCTCCTTGCCTTGGATTAACAGAGGCCCAACTGCCATAACTAGAAAATAGGAGGACAATTGGTCCAAGATAGGCCGCTCCAGCTCATCGAATGTGTTGATCACAACTGTGGCAGCTTTCAGCGTGGCTTGCGCTTTCTTCTTGAGTTGTTGGAACATGAAATCTGAATCATCTTTCACCCTTACAAAACTAGGCTAACCTCTCATCTTCAACTTTCCCATTGCTGGAATGCAACTTATGATTTACTCCTCTTCTTTGCCTGTTTAGCATTTGTAATCTATTTTAATCAAAAAATATATTCATAATTTTTATCAAAACTATTCTAAATCAACCTCTCAAAATAGATTACAAACCAACAAGTGGAATATATCTTTTGTCAATCAAGAGGGGTATGTGGAAGTAAATAGAGAAGCCACAGGCATTGGTGGTCTAGAAGGCAACTCTTGGAATGTTATATTTATCGGCAGCCTCCTACGCAAAGGAGAGCACGCCATCAACGATAATGAAGGTGAGGGGAGGGAGTGTGTGGGAATGCATCAACTTCTCAACCACCTTCTCAAAATGAAGTGGGCACACCTCTGCTACTGATTTGCAAAACTCTAGCACTTTGAGGGTGCGGCCATGATCGGGGGGTAGACCATTAGGGATAATCTTGTATCTCAATTCCTCTGCAAGACCAGATTTTCTCATTCGCTCATCCGAAAATTCGGTGTTCACGATGGTTACTAAAATTCCTCGTTCAACTAGGAGCTTCCCAAATTGTACGATGGGATTAATATGACCCTGTGCTGGAAATGGAAATAGCAATGCATGGTGTCTCCTTGGACTGCCTTCCATTGCTAGGTTATTCCAGCTACCACTGTAGATTGTTATTTCAAATATATTATAGCAATGAAAATAAATATCCTAAATTTTTTAACCTTTGAACATTCTCTAAATTTGTCACCTTCTATCGCATGATTAGTTGGAGAATAGTCATACAATTCATGTGAAGTTGGGTGCATGTAGGTAGCCATATGAGTTTTTTAAAATTGGAAAAGCCACACATGGTACATTTTGTCTAAAGAAAAAGACATTCTTTTGTTTGCTTTATTTCATGATTTAACATGTGAATAATTTTGAAAAATACAATAGTTTCTCATCATGTGTTGTGGAGTGTTTCACATAGCATATTATGTGTTTAAGACCATTTTGCTAAAGCTTAAAATAATCAAACACTTTGAAAGTTGTTTACGACAATAATTCAATGATTATTAGCATGCTTCTTGGCTTAAGATTTGTGTTTTAGAAGTATCAAGATGTCATGTATGATGCCAACATGTTGTTTATTTTGCCCCTTTAATCTCGTATCTATGTAATGGGAATTTCAAATTTCATTAGAAGGGGTTATAGAATTTTTTTTTGGCATTGTACACATCTAAAAATGGTCACGGTTATTCGAACCTGTTAATTAATTACATATGAATTATTTAATTAATATGCTAAAGTCATCTACATATAAATAAATTTAATTATTTTTTTATATTGTTCATTTTTCCAATTCTTCTAGTTTAATTAAATAAATAAGTTTATTTAATTATTGTCATTTTCCTCTTAATTGAATTAAATAAATTTCATAATTTATTTATTTAATTATCATTTTTATTTCTAAGTTTGAACATTTAAATTCAAACAATGGAATATTCATTCTTCACCTCGCATTTAAATTAAATATTATATATTTAATATCTTTTCACCCCACTTAATTAAATATTGTAAAAATATTTAATTACTTTTCTTTTTCACTTCTTACACATAATTAAATATTAATTATTTAAATTATGGAAGCTTCCATTTGCACATGTCACATGAAATTAAATAAATTTATCTATTTAATTAAACAATTATCCTCAAACTTCAACCAAATTTCATAAATGAAATATATGCCATGTTTGTCTCCATTTTTGAATGAGGATGGTTTTGTGGGTCGAAAACATTCTTCCACTTTCCTCTCAACCTTCCATATTTCTCTCAAATTTTCCATCCCTCGCCATTCATCTTGATAAGTT
Organism: Sequoiadendron giganteum; assembly: GCA_007115665.2. Classification (NCBI taxonomy): domain Eukaryota; kingdom Viridiplantae; phylum Streptophyta; class Pinopsida; order Cupressales; family Cupressaceae; genus Sequoiadendron; species Sequoiadendron giganteum. The sequence continues at coordinate 605,003,258 of CM021101.1, forward strand.
TGAATTTCAGCCATCAATCTCAGCCAAATGCATTCTTGCCTTCGAAAAATCTATAAATACATCCTTCTAGTAAGTATATTTCATCCTAGATTTCATGCATTGTTACTATAGTTGCATTTGAACCAGCATATCAATATTCTAGCAATAATCATAGCATCATAGCATTTCAAGTTTCATAGCTTAAGTCATATAGCCATGCACATTCATTTTCAATTAATCTCATTCTCGTAAGTTGACATTTCAACAAGTTGTTGCTTACACAACTGAGAGTTAGCATCTTTAATCAAATCATTGAAGATAGAGGACAATGGGATGAATTTGAAGAAGTTGTTGTCATTAGAGTTTGGATTTATGTTTTCTAATTAGTTTTCCTTTATTCTAGTGTTTCATTGGTTTGTTAGTTTACCTCTTAATTAATATACTTATTTTAACAACACACATTTTTGGCACCCACCATGGGGCATCCCCCCATTTTAATATTTTTATTGTAGAATTTTCTGACAGGTGACAGATTGGAGTTGTTCTTTAGCACATATGAACCTCTATTTAGCGCATCCCCATATTATTTTGGTGCATAGACAGACTGTTTCAATGCATCCATGGACTGTTTCAATGTATAGATGAACTATTTTCATGCATCCCAGATTGATCTTTTAGCGCATTTAACAACTATTTTGGTGCATTAGTGGCTTGTTTTAGCACATACATGGGGTTTGTAAAAAGAAATTTTGATTCCAACGCCATCCGCAGACAAAATTTTTCACTTCAATTTTTAAATAAAATGAAATAACCCTAGGATAGAAATTTAAAATCTGCAATTTATGAACCCTAAGATAGCAATTTAAAATCTGGAATTTATCAATCCTAGGATAGTCACCAAACTTTTTTTTATGTTGTTTAAAATGAATCTAATGTTTGTTGTGAAGCAAAATCTTCACTTAGCATAGAAAATTATCAATTTCGATTTCAAACTCAACCACTTGTTTGTTGTGATTGTGGGATAATAGGTATATGCTCTCCCCTTTACTGGGTGAGCAGAACACCAAACTTACCTATTTCATTTTATGCATTTTCAGCTTTATTAAATCATTTAAAAGGCATACCGTAGTGGGAAAAAGTACTCACCCTACGGGAACAACCTAAGTGGGAACAACCAAAGCCAAGTTTTCCAACTCACTCTAATCAAAAGTGAATTTTGGGGAAACTCATATTCAATGGAAGTGAGCAAGATAACCATCCACAAAATATTTTTTCTAAATATTGGGAGGTCTCCCAAGGGAGTTTATCGATTTCCACGTCGAATGGAAATCTTTACTACAAACCATAGTGTAGAAAACCAATCGTGTCAGTATCCAAAGATCATTTCAATCACAGTGCAAGAGGAGGGAAGAATCTGTCCCCAAGACACTCACCATATAATTGCCACAGATTGTTTGCTCAAGGGATCGAGAAATCTAACCTTGAGTATGCACTTGGAAAAGACAAAAACACAGGCACCCTCTAGGGGGTGACATGGCTATGTGATTCGATGCAATTTTAAGCTGTGGGTTGTGATTCCTATTATGACCCTTTGACCATTAAGAGTGAGTCTTCTTGAAGTGTCTTCTTGTTCAAATACCACTAAAAATCAAAAAGGGTCATGCTCGATCCTTGAACATACACTCAATGTTTTAGATTCTATGTCTTTAAAAACAATAGTCTTCATATTGCAATTTGTGTTTTTAAAACATTAATTCAAATAAGATCATCCGAAAAACACAAGAATTTGGCAAATCAAATCGTGAAATTTATTTTATGGGATTAGAAATCAACAATAGAGAAAAACTTGAAAATATTAGGCACCCACGAAAATCCTTATTTTTAAAAAACTATGATCAAAACATCACAAAGTGCAACATCACCTTTATTTCTAATTTTTAGTTTAATTCCCACAATAGCATCATCATCCTTCCAACCAAGGAATCACGAGCTAAAAATTAGAAATTTCTTTAGTCATATCAATAGAATTCTCATTCTATTCTGACTAAGATATCCCACAAATTGCACTCTCTCATTTTGTGATCAAAGTTAGTTTAAATTTGGTGTAAGAATATTCCTTTTTCCAAAAAGTCCTAAAAACAAAGAAGACAAAAGAAGAGATCCACTTTAAAACATTAGTGATAGGGAAGAAAATCATGTTCATAAGCTTTATGGAAATAGTTCAAATGATGAAATAACTGATGAAATGCTTCAAGAAGTTGAACAAGATCCATAGTTTCTCTTAGCAATGAAAATAATCTTAGAGAAAAATAAAGAAGGATACCTTCTTTTATTGGAAAACCAAGGTGCCAAATTGCCCTCTAACTACAATATGGAGAAAATTAAAGAGGATCCTAAAAATAATGAAACTCCTTTAAACAATCTTAGTACTCTTACCCAACAAATAAGAGAACTCCAAAGGAAAATCAAGGAAATAAAAGGGGGAACAACTAAAAATTCCTTTCATGGAAATATGAACGTGACCTCTTCCCCTCCAAAAACAACATCATCCAAATTCAATGTTTTTGAATTTTTGGAAAGGTTAAATGGGAAGCCCAAATCTAAACCATCAAATAAAATTGACCAATCTTGTCATGTCATGCATTTATCATCATCCCCCATAATTCAAAATAAACCTCATGGTTCTTCCACCCAAGTCAATGATCCCATTCAATCACCTTCTTCTATCATATTCTCTACATCCAATGATTGATTTCAATCTACACATCTCGATCAAAACATTATTTCCAGTCCATCCCATGATACCAAAATTCTACAAACCCTTGCAATATTTGATCAAGATCCCATCTCTCAAGAACCATATGATGATCCCCTCCTTTCATTATTCACCCATGATAATCCTTTTCCATATCAAGAACAAAATATTCTTCCAAGTCCTCCCTCCACTCCATATTATGAATGCATACCCTCTCATGACTCAATCACATCCCAAGAGCATGAAAATCCTTCCATCCTTTCTAAATATTCCCTTCCATCTAATGATCAAGCTACTCCATCTCCTTCATCTAATGATTCTTTTCCTAGTCAAGATCAAACTATCCCATCATCCTCATGTCAAGGGCTTATCACACCTCTTCAAGCTATTCATGAACCCCACACCTATAAATTGGGATCCTCCACCTTTGTCCACTTTGGTTTACTTCCAACACCTATCCTTTCATCCATATCAAATCTTCCTCAAAATGGAATCACATCTTGTTTCACAAATAGTGCATATCCCATGGGTAAACAAATGTGTGAAATTATGAATTACAAAGGCGAAGGCTTAGGACTTCATGAACAAGGTATCCTAGAACCCCTTTCTATCCAAGCACAACAATATTTTTACACCCTTGGTTGTATACCTCATGCTCAACCTAGGTATCCTAGTCCATGAAACTCTCCATCCATCCTAGGTCCTAATCCTAGTCCACCAAACACTACCTCTATCCTAGGTCCTTATCCTAGTCCATCAAACATTCCATCTATCCTTGGTCCTTATCACCCAACCCTAGCTCATCAACCCTTCCATCCATATTAGGGCCCATATTTCTCCATCTCCTATTCTTCAAGAATAAAAAAGGCACACATCCTTGATCCACTTTGAAAATTATTCCTACACTAACTCATCCATCATACCTTCATATCATTCATCTTAGTACACTCCTCCTATTTCTCTTGGAAGCAATTTTGGGTGCCAAATATCAAAATCTTCAATATAAAAATCCACATGTATCAAAGGATCAACATGTCTTCTCAAAGAGTCATTCAAAAATAAAAGAAAATTTGATCCATCAAAGAAAAATAAAAATCCAAAATGCCACAAAGGCCCATCAAAAATCAAAATAGTAATTCAAAAGGCCATAAAGGCCCATCAAGTCAAAAGAAAAATTCAAAAGGTCACAAAGTCCCATCAAGTCAAAAGAAAAATTTCAAAGACCGCAAAGGTCCATAAATCAAAGAGAAAAATCTGAAAAGGCCACAAAGGCCTCTAAAACAAATATCAAAATAAAAATTCATGTGGATTCCTAAAAGTCTCATAGAAACATTAAAATCAAAATTGGCATCCAAATTTGCTAATCTGAAAGCTTTTCCCCATCTCCCATCTAAAAAAATATCACCTTCCAAATCAACTTTTCCTCCATCACTCCACCCTTCAAGGTGTGTGCCAATTTTAATCTTGCCATCCTTTCCATCTATCGATCACCAAGCCTTCCAACCTCCTATCCATTATCCAACATCCAATCCTCATTCTCCTCCTTTAATTCAAATATTTGCATAAGGCCTTAGCTTCTACTATGATGCCAACATTTATAAGTCTTATCTCCATTCCCATGGTCTATTAGAGCACACATTCAAGGAATAGTAGTTGTGAAACATTATTCTTAAACCCTTTCTCCATCTCCCTATCATGCAAATATTATCTTTCATATCCATTTCCCTATCCATATATTATCTTCCATTTTCCTCTTATCATTCATGGTCATTATCCTCATTTTCACCTTTGATCTTGACAAAGTTAAGGATCTTCTTGAAAATAATGAATCTTATCTTATATTGTGGGGAATCTTGTTTCTTCAATTGGTCATCACATTCCATCTTAAATGTCCTTAAAAAATCTAAAAAACATCAAAACAACAAAACACATCAAAATCCAAAAAAAATCAAAAACATCAAAATTAAAAAAAAATCAAAATATTCCCAAAATCCAAAGAAAAATCAATAAATCGCATGCTTTCATCAATAAAATGGTCGTGTCTCACCCTAGATTGGTGGAAAAATCCTGAATTCGCTAGGGGCAATCAAATTTTGAACTTTTTGAGTAGACAAACAAGCAACATGTGTCAATTATCAAGTATCAGATCAACAATCGAATATTCAATCAAGCTTGATCAAAATAGCTTTGAGACATGTCATACATTGAAATTGAAACAAATTGGATGATCTTAATCTGAATACAATAAATGGAACACTTAAAACATAAGTTGAATTGTTAAATTTGATGAGGTCATATCTTTGGACTGGTTCAATGATGTACTAAACTAGAATCACAAGGAAGGAGTATTATTTTTCTTTGCTTGTTGTCTATAAGCTAGCCACTAGTATTGTGCAATTTTTTTGTGGGACATTCTCTACAACGTATCATTGATGACATTTCAGAATTTTCATAGGAAAATGGTTAACTTTTGTTTGTTTATGCAAACAATAATCAGGTCATCTTGGTTCAATTATACCTCGATGCTTGTATTGACTTGTTATATCAAACATCATGAAACAAGTACTCAGGTCATCATTGGGGCTAACATACCCTTTGATGCTTGTACTAGCTTTCAACATATCAAAAGGCTCAATGATGAAAATCAAGCACAACATGAAATGACAAAAAGGAGAATGGTTCATTATTACATTCTAGAACTGCATAATTCATTTAGGTTTGCATTTTGGGGGCAGTTTAAATAGATTTTTGAGGATTGGCAAAATTCTCATATATCTTTTTCAAACAACAATTCAGTACAATTGGACATTCATTACATCTCATTCCATTATTATTCATATCATCTCACCAACACTCATTTAGGGTATCATTATTAGTGCATTTGCATTTTCCATCATACTTACATTATCATTATCATTTTTCAAATCTCATTTAGTTCATTATGATCATTATCCATCTTTACATATCAGGTGCATAGTCATTAGTTTAATTCATCTCATATTAATCATTTCATAACATTTACATTTTTATTTTGATTCACATAATATCACATACATATACATTTATAATAAGGCTACATCCATTCCATTTATTTTCCTATCATCATTTAGCATCATCATTATCATTATTTCACAAAATTCATATCATTATCATTATTATTATCATATTACATTACATATTAACCATCTCATTATACATATTACATTTTCATAAAACTTTTATTATTATTATTAGGTCTCATTTAGTTTACATCATATCATTTTCATATTACACATATCATCTTATTAAAAGCATTCACCATTACATCCTTACATCTAGCATTCATTCCATTCATTACATACATCATAATGGTAAATCATTTTAGATTACATCATCATCACGTTAGTAATCATTTTATCATAATACATCATGCTTTATCATACATAAAATAAAAGAAAATCATTTACATTGTCATTTGCATCATCATACATCAAGAAAATTATAAACATCATAACATATAGAAAAATTAAATGCACACATAAATCCATAACACATGCATAATCGAATCACCACTGAATATCATAGATCTCATCAAAACAAATATCTAGAGGTACAATGATATCAAATGTTTCAACAAGATATATAAAGTATAATGAATAAATGTGTCGATCAAATCACTGAGGGGCATCTGGCTAGGGCACATGGCTATTGTTGTCTCTGAGGTAGTAGGTCTCGCTAGATCTCTCCTCCTTGAAGTTCTGATCTCTCGTCTAGTTGGCTGACCCACACTCCTAGTATCACTCCTAGTATGGTTGTGTGAGTGAGTCTGAGATTGAGTGCCTAAATATGTATAGGAAATCCTCCTCTCAGGTGGCACTGCCTCAAAATATCTCATCCTATAATACTCGGCCTCCCGAGTGGGCTCTAATCCCTCTGTGACAACCTTTCCAATAGAGGTGCTCTTGAGTGGAGCCTCTCAACTACTCCCTCATCCTATATGCATCTCTCCCTAAAGTTATCTCGCTCTACTATGAGTTGGGCTACCTATGGGTTAGGAGGTGGTGGTTGTGCAATCTGTGCCTATAATTGACTAACAGTCACCTGGGCCTGTGTTAACTGACTTCGAAGAGTCTAAACCTCTTCCTGCAAGGTATCCATATGTCCCTATGTAGGAGCCTTGATAATTATCCGTGGAGCCAAAGTACTCAACTGATCCACCACTCTTGATGTCTGCAACCTCGTACTAAAGGGTACATCAAAGAAAAATCTCTGCTCGCCACTCCCACCACCTCCATCACCCCTGTCATCACCACTATCCCTTGAGTCATCTAACTCCTCCTCCTCCATCTCCTCATCCTCCTCATCCTCCTCATCCACTTCCATGGCTACCCCACCTATATCCTTGACCTATGCCCCTACCTCTACTAGTACCTGTACTTGTGCCTGACCTTGTGGCTGCCTTGTTGCTGCTTGTGCCTATGCCTGACATCATGCTCACTATATTGCTGGTCCTCCAATAATGGAGTAGGCTCCTTTGGACTGGTAAATCTAGGAAAGGGATGTGTGTAAAAATATACTCCATACTCATTTGTCATATCTACATCTGTAACCTCTGGATGTATAGCCCAAAAATCTGGCTCTAGGTCTAGATACTCTGCTCCGGTAGCCTCGATCATCACAACTAGACCACACTCTGGCACATCCTCGTGTTGCCTAGAATAGTGTGCCACACCCTATGGCATCATCTGCACTAATCCAAACTATCTCAAGACCCTCATCGCCAGGAACCGCTCAATAATAAATGGAGTCCACCCAATCAGGTACCTCAATCTCGTGAAGTAAGGCAACTCTATATCATCCGCCTCCCACATATCACAATCCAGATATGGTCTCTAGATGATTGTATCCAAATATTCTAGTAGCATCGCCAATACTCTAACTTGCCAAGCCTCGGCTGGACAAGGGGGTTGTGTAGGCATAAACATATGGAAACCCAAGAGGATGATCTTTCAGAACAATGGGACAAGTAATGGAAAAATTATCCCATGCAAATATCTGTAAAAGAGTAACTCTGTAAAAGAGACTCTTCCCATCTGTGTATATGACTTGATGAAGATCGTGGTATAGATGGGCAAGCATACATGATCCCCATGCATATCTAGTCCGGTGGAGAAGCATGTCCTCCAAGATCCTACCCCAACTAATTGATAGTCCCTTTGCCCTACAATCAGGACAAAGGAAACCACCGATGAATCTTGCTAATAGTGAAGGAAGTGGGGCATATCTCTCCACCTTCTCCTTCTAGGGATTCTCATATCTAGAGATATGAGGATCCTGGAAGACTCATCTCAAAGAATTGGTCCCTCCAATCTCCTTGTGATCATAGATCACAAACTCACAAACTATAGGAATAGCCAGGATCCTGTACACATCCTCCAGGGTCACAGTAATCTCTCCTGTAGGCAAATGAAAGGTGTTATTCTCACTATGCCACCTCTAAGCTAAGGCTATCAATACTGCTATTCTGATCCTATACTATGGAATCTTCAAGAGTGGAATCAAACCACACTAGTATATCACCTCTAAATCAGCCAGGGATAATCGAGGAATCATCTCCCATGTCTGAGGAAATATCTCTCTAATATGGAGGAGGTTAAATTCCTCCTTTATGACATTACAAGCAATCATGCAAATCAATCAGTAGGGGATATATCAATCAAGCAAGTTCAATCAAATCAAATAAAATCTTATTTGTTTCTTCAAGCAGGAAGGCAAGTAAATTTTCATATATTTTGTCTTTCTATCGCAAAACAAAATTTATCATTAATCTTTACTATGTATTTTTCATATTGCATGGAAAAAAATTATCAGTCAATTGACTCAACATCATTACTATTTGTCTTTCAATCGGGAAATAAAATTTATCATTATTACTATTTGTCTTTCAAATAGGAAAGAAATTTTATCAAACTTATTTGTTCTTCAAACACGAAGACAATTTTATCAAATCAAGATAATCTATTCATGATGTTATTCAAAAACATAAAATCAATTGTCTAATCTAGCAACAATCATCAAGCACTTATCAAATTTTCTTCCAAATTTCAAATTTGAGGAAAATTCATGGATGTGCTAAAACAGGCCATCAATGTGTTAAATTATGTATGCGCTATTTCATCCATGGATATGCTAAAATAATCAATCATTACATGACTATGTCTATGCATGATTCTATCTAGTCTATGCGCCATAATAGACTGCGAATGCGGAAAATTATCTATGCACAATTTTATCTCATTAATGTGCTAAACTATCCTATGTGCAAATCTAGCAGTCAATGCAAACAACATTTTTGTATGTGCTACTTCAGGTATTCTATGCGCCATTCTATGCTATGTGCTACTATTACACATCTATGAGCTACTTTGTATGCGCGAATTTATCTAACCTATGCGCTATACTATGGCTCGTATGCACTAAACCAGAACATAAAAATGTAAAAAAATTAAAAATGCATGAAAATTGTTCAAAAAATTTTTGAAAGGAGGAGCAAGTCAACTTTCTGGAGGTTCGTATGCAGCTGGTCTTGGATACCAGTAGGATCCCTTGAATTGGTGGCACTCGTAATGGATCGGCATTGCAAATATCTCTCTTAGAGCTCTGAAAATTACTGCAAGTTACTATTCAAATGAAAATGACTTTTCACCAATTCCACCTTTTAAGGGGGTAAAAGTGTGAAAATATTCAAATTTTTGCAAAACAAAGCGCTATTTCGAGAGTTAAATCGCTATTTTTTCTCCGAAAATCATTTCAATTCTTTCATCATGCAATTTATCTCTTGAGAGGGCATATAGCATCATGAGTCAATTTTACAAAATCAAGGGCAAAATTTTCGTTATCTAAATTTTTCTTTCAAGCAATATGTAAAACACATCACTCCAAAGAGAGGCAAAATGTACACATCTAAAAATAGTCACGGTTATTCAAACCTATTATAATTCATTAAATATGAATTATTTAATTAATATTCTAAAGTCATCTACATATAAATAAATTTAATTATTTATCTATATTGTCCATTTTTCCAATTCTTCTAGTTTAATTAAATAAATAAGCTTATTTAATTATTGTCATTTTCTCTTAATTGAATTAAATAAATTTCATAATTTATTTATTTAATTATCATTTTTATTTCTAAGTTTGAATGTTTAAATTCAAACAATGGAATATTCATTCTTCACCTCGCATTTAAATTAAATATTAAATATTTAATATCTTTTCACCCCTCTTAATTAAATATTGTAAAAATATTTAATTACTTTTCTTTTTCACTTCTTACACATAATTAAATATTAATTATTTAAATTATGGAAGCTTCCATTTGCACATGTCACATTAAGTTAAATAAATTTATTTATTTAATTGAACAATTATCCTCAAACTTCAACCAAATTTCATAAATGAAAGATAAATGCCATGTTTGTCTCCATTTTTGACTGAGGATGGTTTTGTGGGTTGAAAACATTCTTCCATTTTCCTCTCAACCTTCCATCTTTCTCTCAATTTCTCCATCCCTCACCATTCATCTTGAAAAGTTTGAATTTCAGCCGTTGATCTCCACCAAATGGATTCTTGCCTTCGAAAAATCTATAAATACAACCCTCTCATAAGTATATTTCATCCTAGATTTCATGCGTTGTTACTATAGTTGCATTCAAACTAGCATATCAGCATTCTAGGAATAATCATAGCATCATAGCATTTCAAGTTTCATAGCTTAAATCATATAGCCATGCACATGCATTTTCAATTAATCTCATTCTCCTAGGTTGCCATTTCAACAAGTTGTTGCTTACACAACTGAGAGCCAACATCTTTAATCAAATCCTTGGAGATAAAGGACAATGGGATGAATTTGAAGAATCTTTTGTCATTAGAGTTTGCATTTATGTTTTACAATTAGTTTTCCTTCAATCTAATGTTTCATTGGTGTGTTAGTTTACCTCTTAATTTATCTACTTATTTTAATAGCACACAAGCATATTTGTGTAAAAAGCTCATCTATATCAAATGTAACACAATGTAAATGTTTCTCAAATAATGAATATAAGACATTATCTCATCTCTTTTAATGTATTATTTCTCGTTTATTATTTCAGTGTTTCATGAGATTTAAGGAATGGCAATGTTCATCTTTGTTGTTCATTGTATTAATCTATCTTATTTTTACATTCAAATGTGTTGAAACACCATTTTACTTTTGGATCTAATAGTATTGCAAAAAAAAATCTTTCAAGGTTAACACATGGAGCTCTTAAACTAGTATTGTATTACTAAGTAGATGTTTTTTAGTTGCAAAGTAGAACATTTTGAGGATTTAATCTTTGCAACATAGAGTTAAACACATTAAACATGTGTGAGAGTTTTGATTTTCTCCATTGTTAGGGTTTCACTTAGATTTGAATTTGTTCCAAGATTAGGCACTAGTCAACCTTGAAAGCTAGCAATTCACTTATTGAAAATTAACAAAATATTTAAAACCTCTGGTTTACTCATTCTTCAATCATGCACAAACAGGAGGGTAATCTTCTCAATTCAAAGTGGAGTTTGGTGAAGTGGGATTTTTTTCCAGACCTAAACAAGAGGGTGGTCTCTATCTCAAGCCTACTAGTTTGGTGGACCAGGCTTTAACTGCTAAGTTGTATTGGCATTCGTGCACTTTCCAAGATAAATATTGGGCTAGAATTCTCAATCATAAGTACCTCGATGGGGTGAAATCTGATGATGTTCCTCAATATTGTCTCTAGGGGAAATGTTCTATAATTTCGGATACTCTCAAAAAGGGGGCTAAGTTAATTGTGAGATTGTTTTGGATTTGCAATAAGGGGTTAGAAGCCCTCTTTTTCTATGATTCTTGGGATGGTTATCCCTCTATTATATCTATGTTTCCTCATTTGCAACCTCTTTGTGATAGCTTGATGGAAGATGGTTGGTACAAGGTGGAAGACATCAAATTTTCTTAGGCCTTGGGTCAGGTGGAAGGGTGGTGTTGGAAGGATCCCCAAGAGTGGCCTCTAGGAGGTACTGAGGAGGAGAGACATGAGATTGATAGAATTTTGGCTAGTAGAATGAGTAGTTCTCTTTGAGATAAGGAAATTTTTTCTTGAGGCCCTAATCCAAAAGGTAGATTCTCTGTCGCCTCTCCGTATATGGAACTAGATAGACAAGTGTATGGAAAGGTTGGGGTCCCTTGGTGGAAGCAAGTTTGGAATAATTTTTTTTGAAAAAAGTGTAATTTATTTTTGTGGTTGGTTGTTCAAAATAGATGTCTTACTTGGAAAAATCTATGGAAAGGATGCTTTGAGTGTCCCTCCATTTGTGTTTTGTGCAATAATAAGGAGGAGTGCACTTCACACCTTTTCTTTCACTATCCTTACGCAAGGTGTATCTGGAATGTTTGGTTGGGAGTTTGGGGACATCCCTGCATTCATGCTTCTTTTTTGATAGAGTTTTGGGAAAGCTTGGGGAAACCCCTGCTAAGATGGTTTTTCTTTAGATTCCTTGGATTATTGGTCCTACCTTTATTATTTTCCACCTTTGGCTTGAGAAAAATAGGAGGATTTTTCAAGATGTGAAGCATGAAGGGGATCTTCATGGAGGAAGATCTTCAACAAGATCTAGGAGACTATTTTAGCTAAATATGATCTTTCAATTACTATGGATCCAACTAATCTATCCTTTGTGAGGAAGCTTCATTTGAAGGGTATAGGGTCTTTTTTCTCTACTAGTAATGGCCCTAATCAGGCAAAGAAGAAGGTTCATTGAGAGGGTGGGTGGCGACCTCCCCCACAAGGATTTCTAAAGATAAATACTAATGGATATTCTAGGGAGAATCCTAGGCATGTTGGGATTGGTGGTATTGGTAGAGAGAGAAATAGAGGTGTGGTATTTTTCTTTTTTATTTATAAGGGTCACCATTCTAATAATCTCATATAGGCTCTAGATTTTTTTATGCAATTGATACAGGTTGTTCTTTGAGATGAAACATGATTATTTATGAATTTGATTCACATATTGTAGTTGATATGCTAAATGAGAAAAGATTTGATTATGTTAACTGTAAAATGGCTATAATGATCAAACAGATTGTGAATCTGTGCAATTATTTGGAATTTTTTTACTTCTATCACATTCCTATGGAATATAATAGAGTGGTTGATCTTCTCAAAAAGTGGTATTTTGAGCAGATGAAGAGGTGGATTATAGAATATTAGGGACTTTTATCCTTAAAACTCTCTATGTCCCTCAAAAAGATAATCATGGAAGACCTTAATCTGTAATTGGCTCCTTGGTTGGGTTCCCTTGTGGAATTTTTTTGTGGGTTTGGTTGGTTTTTGAACCATTAAAAAATGGGTGATCCTTTCTCTAGGGATTCTACGGTTTTAGACCTAAAAGGAGAGAGATCCACTTTTCTTTTACACAGTTCGCTAAAAAAAAAAACCTTGAGATTTCAATACAAAGGATATTGAAATTTGGAAAAGGGAATATTCTAGGGGGATTGAATAATAAGAAATGAGGGGCTCACCACCAAGTGTAAACTTGGATTTTTTTCTTTTATAAATATAGTGTATTATGCAAGATGACCTAGAAATGCAAGTAAAATGCAAAAAAAATTTGTAAAACTGAAAATGTGTACCTAGGAAATTGAAGAATGCAGAATGGAGATCTAGAATCTTGAAAAATCCACTATTGAAGCTAATTGGGACTCATACACAACACTGGGTGAATCAATCCAATTTCAGGTAAAATTTTCCAGAACAAGTTTCAAGAAAATGGGTACGCAGATCTGCCAAAATCCCTAATAAATAGGTACAGTGGGACTCATTTTCCAATAGTGGAAAATAAGTCCACTTCTAGATATTTATAAATTCAAAGCTAGATCTTGTAGCTCCCAGTCTGCTCTTTTTTTCCTGATTCAAATTCAGGTCTAAAACAACAAAATTCAACCTATAGACCTTCTCTTTGATAAATCTACAACCTAGACCTACAAATCTCATGCAAAGAGAGGGGAAAATGGTTGTGGGGTTAGAGAATAGAAATTTTCCTTAGTCAAACCCCTTGTTGGTAAAAATGAAATCAAATGCAAAGGGAGAATGATGAATGAACAAAAGGTAATGTTGCAACTTACCAAAACCTAGCAATAAAGTGTTACAATTATGCTTGAAATGACTACAATGGATGTGGTTCTTGATTCTCTCTTGATGTTATAGATCTTGAATGAAAAGCTTGCTTGGATCATGAAATCTACATCTCAATTGTGATCAAAATAACAAACATGAGGAGTTTTATTTTTAAGATGATGATTGATGCTTGAAGAATGCTCTTGAATACTTGATAATCAGCCCTTGAAAGCCTTGAATTATCTTGCTTAAATTATCTTGTGAACTTAGTTTTCTACGAGGATGAGCACTTGAAGGATTGGGGATGGAAATGAGAGATAAAGCCTTGTATTTATACTTAATTATGCAATAATTCTGAAAATTCCAACACTACGAGATGACATTGGATCTTGGAGAATGAAATCCCACCAAATATTTAAATTAAATTTTATTTTGAGTTAAAGGGGACTCATTCTCCACCGTGGGAGAATGGGTCCTACCTAAGGGGAATCATTTTCCACCATGGAAGAATGAGTCCTACCTAAGGGGACTTATTCACCTAGAATATCGAATGAGTCCCACCTTATGAATTTTTTTTGGGTTTTTAGGATTCTGATGTTTGACTTGCCTTTTGTTAGGATTATCCTAAAAAATACACATAAATAAGGCTTGTGGATGCAAAAATGGGCCAATTAAAGTATAAGAAAGCCCAATTATTAATGACATGCCTAGAGGAATGTGAAAGTGTGTTACAACACTTTACAACACACAAAATAAGGAAAGGTTAAGATAAATTATGATTGAAATTATGTTTATTATGCTTAATTAATTGATAGAACCCTAGAAAAGTGTAAAAGTGTGTTAAAAAACTTTACAAAACCTTTAGAAGGCACAATTAAAACACATTAGTTCACAAGGGCCAAATACCTAATTTGAATGTTTTCTCCAGATTACATTACTAAATCAAGGAAGCATTAATCCAAAATCTACGAGGACCCACACAAGCATTAAAATGAAAAGGAACCTTTTTTGATGCTACATTTAGCCCCCACTTTAGTTAGGATGAACTTGCTTCAATCTCACACTCATGTAGAAAAAATATGGACTAATATGGGTTCCAATGTACCGATGCTAGCAAGATGAAACAAGCATGATCAAGAGGGATGACCAAGCCCCAAAGATCAATATCTCATGGAAACAAACATAAACACAAAGGAAAACACATTAAAATTATGTAAAGAATAGTGAGAAGGCCAATCATGCACTACCAAAGATGAAAATTAAATAAAGGAGAAATCTGGATCAAGATTCGACCATTTTTCCATTTTTATGTGGATTATGTCTTGGTCGTTTCTTCGAAAACAATGCATACTAACTTTGAGGCGATGAAACTACTGGTTGTCCACCTAGTGAGAAGTCCTACAAGGTGAAAAACATATACTCATGGCTGGTATGTACTCACACACATATGAAAGTGGCTATGAGGAAATTCATGCCTTAGATTGGGCTTCTCGCTCAACCGTACCAAAGTTATACTTCCTAATAAATTTAATAAGGTGCCACACAAAAATGACTCAATTTTTGAGCTTCATGATACAAGAAAAATTGTGTATGCTTAGAGATCATGAACAATTAGGATGGCCCCACATGCATGCAAGTTTTATTATGAAAGGTGACCATATAAAAACAAATTCAAAATAAGAAATGTTCAAATGAGTTTTTCTTAGTTAATGTAAGGTCTTTAACTTAGGGAAAATTGTGCCTAATGTCTCCAAGAGAGGGCCAATAAAATAATTGAAGATTCACAACTTAGGGGATGCAATGTGTTGCATCAAGCCACTAAGAGGAATATAATATGCTAAGATAGATCATGATCATGAAGGAAATCATACCCAATTTCATCCACAAAGTGCCAAATGCATCATGTGAAGTAAGAAGGCTGCACTAAGAAGCATGCTCAAAGGGAAAATATTCAAAATAAAAATGCCAATGTATGCCCCCACATTAAATGAATTGCTAAACACCATGGTATGAGAAATTACTTTAAACTAGCAAATAAAAAATGAAAAAAATAAAGAAGACATGAGAGTCAACTTGGAAAGCCCTATGCCAAGTCATATTTTTCTGAGTAAGGCTACATCATGCAAGAGAAATAAAAAAGAGAGGGGTTGCCCCCAAAATGAAAACACCAAACACATAGGGGATCTATGGATTTTGGGAATATATATTATTTTCTAAAATGTTTCTAGAGAGCTTAAAACTATTGCAATCCCCCAAATACACATAGTACTGGAAGAATGACACAAAGAGAGTGAAAACAAAGAAAAACCTCTTGGGTCAACATGGATGAGACATAGGGTGTCTCAATGCCTTGCATCATCCCAAAATGAAAACACAAGAGAAAGATAAAGATGAAATGAAAAGGAGAAAGAAAAAGAAAATGAAATCCCTTTGGGTCAACATGAAGGAGACATGAATGTCTTGATACCTTTCATCATCCCCAAAAGGAAAACAAAAGAGAAAGATAAATATGAAAAGGTAGAAGAAAATGAAATCCTTTTGGGTCAACATGAATGATACATGAATTTCCTAAAGCCTTACTTCATCCCCGAAAGAAAAGCACAAGAAAAAGATAAAAATAAAAGCAAAAAATATGAACATAGAGAAGAATGAAGGTATAGATAGAGGACTGTCTCAAATAGAGAGAAAATATAATGTCACAAGGGACTACATTATGCATATATTCAATCCAAAAAAAGAAAAGAAAAATAAATGATGCAAAACCCTAGTAAGGAAAATACAAGTCAACATATGAGCAAGTCATCCACCTTCGAATCATTTTCTATGTATATCGAAGGTAGGAAACTAGCTAGAGGGACAAGAGAAAGTGCCAAGCTAGGAGAAGCACTAGGTTCAACACTCTTTATAGAAGATTTTTCATTTACGCTCATGGAAGTGGAAAAAAATGTGCTCAGTTGATTATTCACCTCTTCATCAATTTTGGCATCCTCGTCATCATCATCTATGTTTATAACAATAGGAGGTCAAAGGATAATGTCCATATAGAAAAGTTCAATTATTGCCATGGAGGATGCATGTAAATATCTTGTTGTGGCTAGGGAGGAAGATCATCATGCATTTCTTCAATCAAGTTTGGATCTTTATTTTTTTTGTTTAATTCATCATGTAGCTTGCAAGCATGGGCACGAAATCTACATCTACACTCCCTATCACCTCTATTTCTTTTAGTTTTACTTTCAAGCTGCATTGGAGCAGGTTGATCATCCACATGTTTCTTTTCTTCCCTAGGGAGAGGAGTAGAAGGAAACATGAGAGATTGTTCAAACTCTTTCTCTTTGATTTTGTAAAATTATTTTAATCTCAAACATGTCGAGGGATTGGTTTCATTGTTTCTTCATCACTTGTAAGAGAGTTAAGGTTTCAAATTGAGGTTGGTCTTGATTTTTTTCATCTTGTTTAGGTTCAAGCATTGTTTCATCAAGGATTGTAGGCTCGAAGGTGGATGGGGACATGTTTCAAAGAAATAGTTTTGATATCTTCTTTTCCTTGAACTTTTGATATGACAAGAAAAATAAGTCTTTTCTTGGCTTGATAGGTTCCATGGGCTTGGGC
The DNA here is from genome assembly GCA_007115665.2 of Sequoiadendron giganteum. Taxonomy (NCBI): domain Eukaryota; kingdom Viridiplantae; phylum Streptophyta; class Pinopsida; order Cupressales; family Cupressaceae; genus Sequoiadendron; species Sequoiadendron giganteum. Next base: position 605,020,763 of record CM021101.1, read on the forward strand.
CAAAAGGTGTCTAGGGAAAAGTTTCCTTTAGATGAAAATGGGTTAAATCCACTATGGTTAACAATGAATATCTCATTTTCAAAGAGAAACTTTAAGCATTTGTGCACAAACAAAGGGATGAATTTCATGGAGCAAAACCATGAATGGCCTAGCTTCACATGAAATTGGTCCAACTGCGGGATGATGTAGAATGCAACATCTAATGTTTTTTGTCCTATTTGTAATGGTAGGGTGATCAATCCAATTGTAGGGAATGCAAAACAATTGTGTGGCTTGATCCATGCTTTCGGTTTCTCATAGTCATCTTTATCTAGAGCTCATGCAAGAGTAAGAATTTCTCAATGATCATGTTCTCTCCATAGATGAGATCTATTAATATCCCATTAGTGGGATTACCATAGATATGAATGAATATGTAAAGAGGATCATTGGGAATTTTTTTGAATTATGTCCTTAGAGGTGAAAGAAATATCAAGAGGACTCTTACTTTGGCCTTTACAAGGGATATCATTTATCACCCCTATCATTTCATCTGTAAGATTGAGATGGATAGCATTAGTTGGAAGAAAATGAGTGGTTTCATCATCTATATCAATATTCATCACATCATTCTTAGGCATGTCACTAGATTTGAAAAATGAAATATTATGTTTTGGCATGGGGTTGGTGAAAATTTGCAAGTTTTGATTCAAAGGGGCAACAAACTTATTTGCTTGATCACTCGTACCCACAACAGATAGATGGTTTGAATCAATGAGGTATTGCACAAGATGTTTAAGATGCTTGGAATTTTTTGTGTCATGTCTATTTTTTTGATGATAGTGGCAATAAGCATTTTATTTAAAGCTTTGAGGTAAAGGCTTATTAGGGTGAAGTGTTCTGATGGTAGGTAGGGTAAGAATTTGTTGGTTTAGAATTTGGGACATGGTATTATGAACTTCAGTGTCGAGTAAGGGAGTGAATTGTCTCTTTGGATCTCTGTAGCTAAAGGGTATTGTGGCTTTGATAGTAGCAACTTGGCTATGGATTTTTTGAATTAATTATTGAGTAGGGTTAAATTGAAGGAACAATTTTTTTTTCTAAAGGGTTGGGAATTTTTTTGGTACACATGCTGAGATCTCTCAATTTGGCTAGAAGTGGACCTTGTATCTCGACTACAAACTAAATTATTGTAATCATGAAGGGAAGTTCACAACTCCATGAAGGATGGAAATTTCATCATGGTCAACTTGGCTTGGATTTTGTTTGCAAGTTTTTTGTAAACATATTTTGAAGTTGTGGGTGATGGATCTTAACATTGATTTGGGAATAAAGTGATTGATATCAAAAGATAAAGTTAGTTATATTTACATCCTCTTTTCTCTTACATCTCATCAAGTAGGCCAAGGTATTCTTAGGAGTCATTTTCACTTGGAAATGGTTTAGAAATGCCTCAACAAGTTCATAAAATGAATGAATCATTTTATTTAGCAAAGAAGAGAACCACTCCAAGGCGGTGTCTTTTAAGGTCCTAATAAAGAGCTTTGAAAATAGTTTATTATCAAGGACAAAGTGACTACATAGGGTAGTGTAGGAATTAACAAGGTTATAAGGATTTCCCTTCCCTCCATATTTCTAAAATCTAGGCACCTCTACACCTTTTGGTATTAATGTTTGTAATATCTTGAAGGATAATGGACTACTTTTGAAATAATATGTGGGTGGACCATTTTGAAATTGGTTGATGGTAGAAACTTACTTTTGAAGGGATGACATGGTTTGAAAATCTTTATGTATGAGAGTTTCATTGCTTGTGTTATGAGATGGAAGTTAAAGTGGTGATGAAGTGTATGTGTTTGTCGGATAACTAAATGGATATGTTATAGGTGGTAAAGTAGTAGGAGCTATAACATGTGATGCCACATATGAACTAGGGATGCTAATTGGAATACCGAGGGAAGGAATCACATTAGTAACTTGTTAAATTGTTGTGACTTGAGGAAATGTGTAGGTAAGGATTGAGGGTATTGTTGTGGGAGGAGGAATTTGTGTTCCTCATTGACTTGGAAAATTATTTATGGGTAAAGGACATTTAATGGTTGAAGGAATATTCTTGCCTAAGATTTGTACTATATTTTTGACAAGATCAAGGCCATCTAAACACTTTCAAGCATGCGGAGAATGTTTTCTATTGTAGGAATTGTTGTAGTTGAAATATTTTCAAGGTTACTTTGATGGTATAATCTCACTAGGTCCTCACAAATGTGGATTAGGTTTTCTTGTGGAATTTTATCATTCTTTGGTTCAACTTGTGTGCTACTTGAAAGCAAAGAGTTACTATGGATTTTATCCATGACTAGTGTACTAGTGCCAATACTAGGAGTGGAATCTCTAGATAACCCAAGATCCACAATGATTGTGCTATCGTGGGATGCCATGAGTCTCAAACCTCTTCTCACTATGGCATTAGCAATAGGACATCAAACACTCATGCAAAAGATACTATATGTGGGATGAGTGAAAATGAAAAGTAAACTAATAAGAATGAAATTTTTATAACTAAAATTTTGGAAAATAAAATTGAATTACAAAAGAATCATTTGAATAGAAACTTATGAAATGAACTATAAATGATAGAAAATGGAATGCAAAATATGTAAAGGGACCTATTTTCCCAAGGTAACGAATGAGTCCAGGTACTAATATTTTAAAAGAAATTCAATATTTTTGAATTAAATTTTATGATTTTTATGTTTTTTGATGCAAATATCAGATTGAAATATATAATTTTACTAATTTTTAATAAAATTAAGTACAATAATGCAAGCTAAATGAGATTTTTACTAATGCAAAAATTGAAACCCTAGAATGCAAATTGACCAATGTAAAACCTAATGCAATGTTAATGCAAGCTAAATCTGGGATGTAAATGCACTCCAAAGAAAAATTATTATGCTCTAAGCGTAGGTTCACAAAAATGAATCGTCAAAAAATGGGGGTCCTTTCTCTAGGACTTATACATTTTTAGACATAAAAGGAGAGAGGTCCACTTTTCTTTTGCATGGTCCACGCAAAAAAAAACCCTTGAGATTTCAATGCAAAGGAAATTGAAATCTAGAAAAGAGAATGTTCTAGGGGGATTGAATGGTAAGAAATGAGGGGTTCACCACCAAGTGTAAACTTTGAATAGAAAATGTTTGAAAAAATAGTGTAGTATACAAGATGACCTAGAAATGCAAGTAAAATGCAACAAAAAAATTTAAAAATAGATATGTGCACCTAGGAATCTAAAGAAGGTAGAATGGAGATATAAAATCTTGAAAAATCCACTACTGATGCTAACTAGGACACATATACCAAGCTAGGCGAATAAGTCTAGTTTTAGGTAAACTATGCCGGAATAGGTTCCAAACAAATGGGTACTTAGATTTCAAAAAATCCCTAACAGATAGGTAAAGTGGGACGCATTCGTCAATACTCACAAATTATTCCACTTTTAGATTTCTGGAAATTCAAATTTGGATCTTGTAGCTCTCAATCTGCCCTTATGTTCTTGATTTAGATCTACATCCGAAAAAACAAAATTCAGCCTTTAGACCCTCTCTAAGATTCTCTAAGGCTTGTTCACAACTTGGAAAAATTTGCATTGCTTTTACAACTTGATGATAACTTTTCCAATATTTCTCCTTAATAAATCTGCAACCTAGAATTGTAAATCACATAAAAAGAGAGGAAAAAATGGTTTTGGGGTCAGAGAATAGAGTTTTTCCTTAGTCAAACCCTTTTCTGGAAATTAAACCTTGAAATGAAAGAAAATACAAAGGGAGAATGATGAATGAACAAAAGGTAACTTTGAAACTCACCAAACCCTAGCAATAAAGTATTACAGTTATGCTTGAAATGGTTGCAATTAATGTGGTTTTGGAATCTTTCTTGATTTTGATAGATCTTGAATGCAAAGGTTGTTTTGATCATGAACTCTATGTCATAATTGTGAGCATAATAAAAAACATGAAGAGTGTCATCGTTGATGACGATTGATGCTTAAATAATTCTCTTGAATACTTGATAATCTTCCTTTAAAAGCCTTGAATTCTCTTTCATAAATGATTTTGTGAAATCAATTTTCTATGAGGATGAGTAATTGAATGCTTGGGGGTTGAAATTAGAGAAAAGACCTTGTATTTATACTTAATTATGCAAGAATTTCGAGAATGCTAAATGAATCCAACCTTAGGAATTTTACATGGGTTTTCAAGATTTTAATGTTTTAAATGCTTTTTGTTGGGATTATCCTAAAAAATACACATAAATAAGGCTTGTGGATGCAAAAAGGGGCCAATTAAAGCATAATAAAGCCCAATTATTAATAAAAATCCTAGATGAATGTGAAATTCTGTTACAACACTTTACAACACAACAAATAAGGCAAACTTAAAGTAAATTATTATTGGAACTATGTTTATTATGCTTAATTAATTGATAAAACCCTAGAAAAGTGTGAAAGTGTGAACTACAACACTTTACAACACATTTAGAATGAACCATTAAAATACATTAGTTCACAAGGGCCCAGGACGTAATTTGAATGCGTTATCCACATTACAACACTAAATCAAGACAACATGAAGCCAAAATCTGCAAGGAGGACCCAAACAAGCATGAAAAAGCCAAAGGACCCTTTTTTTAGACACTAGAGTTGATTTTGTGATATTTTTCTTATTTCTTTGTAATACATATTTGATTCAATAAAATTTTACCCACTTTCTTAAAATAAAAATAAATAAAGTGAACAAATTAATCCTTTCTCACAACAATGACTAAAGCTAAAATATAGAGTCATACTTGTAAGGATTTATTTAATTTTAAATTATCTTATTTATTAAGATATTTAAAGGATTGCCCTCTTGAGGTTGGTCGGGCTCAAAGTGTCAAAGAGATATATTTAACTCTTATTTTTTTGTTATTTCTATTTTCTTGTCTAAGAATAGGTGTCTTCCATGAGTACTACAAATTTATTGAATTTCTCATATCTTGTAAAAAATATTGAGTTAGGGATTTAACATAAAAATATAACCAAGAAATTTATAAATTTCTTAGGGATGTACTAGTGCCTTATTCCTTAATATTCTTCTTCAATATTTCTCTTTTTTAGGTCTGAATTATTCTTTTTGTTTCAAAATCCGTAAAATAACTCAACTATATTAACAAAAAATATGGATTACATATGAATATTTTAATATGGAAGAGAGAAGGTCTTTGAGTAATAATAATCTAGTGAAGAAGTTTTTTGATGACAATCAAAAAGACAAGGCCACTCGAGAGAAAAATAATAATTAAGATAAACATGCTTCTAATACTAACCAATATGATGGTAATATATTATATCCAAAAAGATAGAGATACTTATATAATATGCATCAAAGTGAGAAGGAAAATACAAGTTTCATAAGATATGAAGTTGGTGAGGAGTGGTGTGGTCCTAAAAACAAGAAATTTCTAGATGATTTAGAAGGGAATAAAATTAAAGAGAAGAAGAGGCATATTTTTATGAAGAACTATTTGCAAAAATGGGTAATATATAGAATGCTTCATCTAGAGTAGTATTAGTCATGTAAATAGATTAAGGATAAGGTTCTTTATATTAGACAAGTGACACACATAATGTTAAGGATCAAGGATATGAAGAGTATGAATCAAAATGCAACCAATCTAGGGAACAAACCATGATAAAGAATAAATAGTGTTTATCTCATGGAATAATTCTTACTCTTAAAGAAAAATTAGCTAGATTACAACTTAAAAAGGATGTGGAAGACTTAAGGAGAAGAATAAAAGATACAAAGTAAATTGACCAAAAGGGTAATAAAATTCAAGGAAACCCTAGTGGTGGAAGAAAGATCCATGGAAAAATTAGGAAAAAATTGTATAAGCTCCTACTAGGTTTCCTTTGAACTTAGAATGATATAAATGATTAATTTTGTTTTGGGATACTTATGTATCATAATATAGTGTCTATGAAAATGAGATCTAAGGTCAAGAAATTTTAGGGGAACAACACTATCTTTGGTGAATATTAGCTCACATATTTCAATAAACTAATAGATTATTATGAAATTGAGGAAGATGATGTGCTAATAAAAACATTTTTCTAATTATTAATAATGAAACTAGAGAATTATATAAGAGTTTTCTTCATTCTAGCATTGAATCCTAGGCAGATTTTTAAAGGATTTTTAAATAGCGGTATGGGGATAAGCTAATTTGTATTTATAATTAAATAATTTAGTAATATCTTGAAAGGATAAAATGAATCAGTATGATATTTCAACATAATATTTTCTAGGTTAGTATCCAAAATTATAGCTCAAATGAATCCAAAAAAATACATATATTTGGTATTATATTATAACATGCATATGATGCATAGATTGGGTATTTTTTAAGAAATAAATAACCCCAAACATTGAGAACCCTACATAATTACCTCTAATATAGAGAGAAATAAAAGAGCCTTTCAAAAAGTAATAAAAATGACTAATCTAAGGATCCTACCAAATTATGATACATATCAAAATTTTAAAACACTAACTACTAAACACCAAATGGATTGAGTTATGTATTCCTTAAAATAATTGAGCTAAAAAAAAGATAAGCATGATAAAAGCATGTGTAATGAATGGTAGATTAGAACAAACATGATAGATTATTTATTCTATTTGATCGGCCATATAGTACCAAATACAAAAATAATAGTTTCATACCAATCTAGAGTATAAAATAAAGAGATTTTAGACCCTCTATGGATGAAAATTTGAATAGAATAAATTGTATTTTGTTCAGTGACTTATTTGTTCATTTCCATATTCACAATTGTAGTGTGTCATTTCATTAATAGTCATAAATCTTAATGATTATTATAATTAGTGCAATGATGATAATCATAAATTTTATGTTGGCCTTGACCATCAAGGCATTAACATGATATCAAATTTTTGTTTTGTAGTGAATATTATGACACTTATATAGAAGAAGATGGCCATTAATAAGATACATAGAGCATAAGATAAACTAAAATCCTCAACCATTAGTACATATTTTATGGTGAATAATACAAGAGAGAGTTTCATGTCCATAAATAGATTATATATAAAATATTTTCAACTGATGATTCCCTTGAAAGTGAAGCACAAATTTTATGGTTAAAAGGAGGGTTCCCTAAGGGTTTTTAGGGTTTTCACCTAGAAGGATGGAGATCTCCCTTTATGTGCATAAAACTTGGGATTCATTCAATATTAGGGTTGAATGTGATTGATATGCTTGTATGAAGTATTCTAAATTCTATAATCTGATAAATGAAACTAACTATTGAACACAAGCTAATGAAATATACATTTTTTGAAAAAACTTGATGCTATGAAAAATGGTGAAATAAAGACTATACAAGGTAGGACACCATAATAGATAAAATAAGTGAACATCAAAACTGACGAGGAATGAAGTGGAGATTACATAAGCCTCTTTAAATTTAGAAAATTTTACTATTATGCCAACTGGGGCACTTACACTAGGTTGGGCAACTTAATCCCAGTCTTGGAAAACTGTTTTGAGCCCTATTCATGCCAACTAGGTACTCAAATCTACCAGAATCTCTGATAGAATCCTACAATGGGACTAACTCACCACCATTGGTGACTTAGTCCCTTTCATATTTTCAAGAAATCTGAAACTGGAGTCAGAAGCCTATAGTTTGCACTCTACTTTTTCACAAAATTCTTGGCTTAGATCCGCAAAGTCACTTGCAAAACAAAATATATTTTGATTTATGAACCACCAAAAATATATGCAAGGAGGGAAAGAGGATTCCCTTATAGGAATCTAGGGTTTTCTACCTAGGAGCTCTTGATTGAGAAATGGATCTCTTCCACCTAATAATATTCTTTTTGGGTAGGTTCATTCAAAGATAGGAGGTATGTAGGGTTGTGTTGTGTGTGAGAAACATGATTGAATGCTAGAAATGAAATGAAACTAATCTAACTAAGGAATGTAAACTATGTGCAAGCTAAACTAAATGACCTAAATTCATGCAAACTAGAAAGAAACTAGCAATAAAAGAAGTGGTGCAATTAGGTATTGAAAGTTGCAAATGAGAAGCTCCAAAATGTTTTGGAATCTGTTGGAAATATTCACAAGGACACTTATGATAGAGTGGGCAACCTAGTCCTTATGTCGGGAAAATTTGTCAGAGTGCGTTTCTACCAAAAGTGTATCCAGAACTGTCAAAATCTTCAAAAAATAGGTTGACAGGGACTAATTCATCATTTTTGGCGACCTAGTCCTCTTATGAATTTCTAAGAATCTGGAAGTAGATATTGGAGCCTTCAGTCTGCACTTCAAATCTTGACATGTGTCTCAATCAGATTTTGTATAAAACAGGCTGAAAGATGTCTCCAAACTTCAACTAGGGCTTTGTTGACTTGAATGAATTTGATGGGTTGACAACACCTTCTTGACACCTTTCTCTTTGACAAATTTTCACACAAAAAATTGCAAATAACACATGAAAATAGGAGACAAAGGGAACTAGGGTTAGAGAATAGGGGTTTGCCTTAGTCAAACCCCATTTTAGTAACCAAACCCAAATGATGAAATGAAATAGGAAAGGAAAGATGATTGAATGAAAAAAAAATGGAAACACTTACCAAATCCTTTGTTGAAGATGTCTATAACATGCAAGAATTAGCTCCAATGGAGGTTTCTTGAGATGCCTTGTGCTTGAATTCTTTCTTGAGAAGATTGGAGTGCAAGATTTCTTGTGAAGGTGAAAAAAATGATGCAAGGTGGGGAGATTAAGAGAGGAAAAATGAATATGAATACCCTTATTTATAAAATATAGTCCAAAACTAGGGTTTTGGAGGTGAATTCCTATTAGGATTTTTAATTAATTTTTAATTTTAAGCCAAAAGGGACTAGGTCACCCAAGGTGGCAACCTAGTCAACTTGGGAAAATTCAAGTGGTGGTCGAGAATAAAATGGTGACTAATGATGTTTATTAGGTTTTCCTCCCAAAACACACTTAACTCGGGCCTAAAAGTACATCAAGGGAAAAATTAACATAAAAAAGGGTTAATTGGTTGATGATAAGCCTAGGAAAGTGTGATAATTCATTACACACATTAGTCATCTAGGTGGATTTTTTTGAAAGGGTCTTAGAAAAGAGGGGAGATGTGTTACAACACCTCAAAACACCTTAGTAAAACACCATTATATTGTTATTGATTTGAAAGAATTCAAGACTTAATCAAGGCAAAACAAGGCCAAAATCTAAGGGAAAAGGCCAAAATGAGTGAAAATATGCCAAAGACTACACTTTCTGATGATACATTTAGCCCCCACTTTATTGAGAGGATGAACTTGCTTCAAACTCACACTAAAGTATTTGAATCATGTGTGTCAAGTGGGATATAATGTATTCATGCTAGTAAGGTGACATGACTATGATCAAGAGGGATGATCAATCCCCTAGGATCAAGATCCCATGGAAAACCAAATATAAGAACAAAAGATTACACAAGTAGTGATGTGAATGGGTGAAGAGAGAGAAAATTCAGATCATGATTTGACCATTTATCTATGTAGTTATGGATCATATCTAGGTTTTTTTTCTGAAAAGAAAGGATGTACTCACTCTAGGAGGATGAGACTTTTGGTTATCCATTGAGTGAGAATGCTAAGAAGGGTGAGAAACATACACTCGGTTGGTATGTACCCATACACGCGCAAATGTGGGTATGGGAAAGTTGTTTTGCTAGTTGGGCTTCACGCTCAACCATACCAAAGTTCTACCTCCTGATAACTTTTGATAAGGTGCCACAAAAGAAAAGGGTGTGGTTCATGAGACAAGAAAAGCCTTGGATTCTTAGAATTCATGAATAAGTGCAAGATGGCACCATAGGCATGCAAGTTGTGTTATGCAAGGTGGCCATATATGCACAATGCAAAGATGCAATATGTAAAATGCAAAATGCGAATATGCAAAATGCAAAAATTGATGTTTGAAGGAATCTTATTTGGTTCATGTGAGATCGTTGACTTAGGGAACATTGTTTCTAATGTCTCCAAGAGAGGACCAATCGAAGAATATAAAATTCACAACTTAAGGGATGTGGTGTATCGCATCAGGCCACTAAGAGGAATGCAATATGCTAAGATAAGTCACTTTTATGAAGGACATTACACTGAATTTCATCGACAAAGCAAGGAACACATCGTATAAAAATAAGGCTACACTAAGAACCTAGAAAAATAAAAATTCAAAGAGAGATAGTGCTAGTGTATGCCCCCAATTTAAAGGAATTGCAAAACACCATATTGGGAGAAATTAATTTAAAGTAGAGAAGTGAAAAATGAAAAGAAGAAAGAAGAACATGAGAGTCGACTTGGAAATCCCATGCCAAGTGATATGTTTTCGAGCATGGTTGCATCATGGAAATCATAATATGTTATATGTGAGTTAACTTAATACATGTCATCGAAATCCCAAGCTTTCTCTTTGTATGTTCATGAGATGTGAATATCTAGTGAAAAGAGGTAATGACAAGTGACATACAAGGACAAGGCTAATTAACCCCTTCCCCCCACTTAGTGTAGGGAAAAGGTTAGCCGAATAGGATGAAGGTATGCATCAAGGAGAGGAAGTAAGTGACCCCACATAAGGGAGACCACCAATTTCCATGAGGTGTTTTAAGGTTGAATAAAATGGAGAGAATGGAGGTAACCCTAACTCTTTCTTCAAAGAGTATGATATGGAAGTTTGGATCATGGATTCACATGTAGGAGGGAGATGGTAGCCAATACCATAAAAATGTTCCAAGTGAAATGAAGGGGTTTTGTGCTTCTGAGAAGGATTGGTTTCTATACTAGAAAATAAATCCTTTTTAGTTTTACGTGTTAGTACTTCATGAGGATGGGAGAGATATAGCCCCCATCACCACCATGGGGTAATGTTGTTGATGTAGATAAAAGTTGAGAACATAAAACATAATATTTTTTTTGGTTTAGGTTGTGATATTTGACACTGTCCATTGAAGGGAGGCATAAGACCCCAATTTGCTAGAACTTGTATCAAAATATTAATTGTTTGTATATGACTATTTGGACCAAGAAAGTAATATTTTGGAAGTTTTATTGAAAGGAGGTGTTGAATCTAACGACCTCGAATGATCATGAAAGAGTTTAGTTGTAGGTGAAGGAGTGGCATCAACCTGTATAAGTTTTGATCTAGGAATCAAAGGATTAGGGGAGTTGTAAATGTTGTGATTAGTTGATGCATAGCTTCATTCATTTGTGTCAACCATGTATACCTTTTTATTATACTCAAATTTCATTGTACGGTGAAGGGTAGATGGGACTCATTTCATACCATGAATCCATGGTCTCCCTAGGAGAATATTGTATATAAGAGGTCCTTGAATGATATGTATAGATGTAGGAAACATAATACATCTGACCTTAATAGGTTATGCGATCATCCTTAGTGGTTGCCTATGAACATTGTCAAAGCCATGAATATGAACATCAACAAGTTGAATTATCATTTTTTCCAAGCCAAGTTTTTTGAGGAGGTCCATGCTACAAACATCAATTTTTTCTCCATTGTTTATGAGAGTGTGCCTAACTAGAGTTTCATGAATGATCACCCTTATCATCAAGGGATCATTCTTGTTTTGAAGCTCAAGTGAGGGTAATTCACTCTTAGTGAATGTGATTTGGGATTGGGTTACTTGCATGGGAAAAGATGGAGATGTGATATTGTTTGATTTAATGTAAGATTGGATCTCATCCATCTGTATCTACACCATTTCTTCAAATATAATTTGACTATAGGTGAAAGTTGAACAAGTTTCCATACAGATATATCACTAGGATCCTTTTTAGGGTCCTCAACACTAGGGACTCTAAGTTGAGAAAAGGGTAATGACATAGGAGTGATGTGTGATCCTCTATATGTTTGTGTCACTAATTTAAAACTTAGTGGCTACAAAACATTGTTATGATTATATTGCATCATGTATTTAAAAATATCTCTTAGTTTTTAATGTGATTCACTAGTGGGAGGAGACTTAAGAGGCTCACTAATTAAAGGAGATCCCACTTGTGTAGTCATAACTTCAAGAATCTTGTATTTATTTGTATGATTTTGGTGAAGGGGATTCTAATTTCACTTGATTATCTTCTCCTAGGGAATTTTTAGTGGTTGAAGGATAGGTTTCAATGTTCACATGTTCTTTCACCACGATATTCTCCCTAGGCGAAGAGTTTTCAGGAGAACTACAAACCAAATGTTCTTCACATTCAAAGGTCAGTTCTTCTAGAGGTACTCCATAAAAAGTAGGAGAATGACTAATGGTTCAATTTTTGTGTTTAATAAGGGGTTCCCTAGGAGAAGGGGGACAACTAAGATATTCATTATATTCATTGATTGTATTTTTAATGATAAAGTATCTTCTCCACAACTAGGAGAGATACTAGGAGAATGAAAAAGGTTATTGTCATGATACATTATGTTTGTGTTGTCATGTTTTTAAGAGAGGTAAGAGGAGACAAAACCCTAGGATTCTCATAACTCTCATTAATTGGTTCTTCTTACACCAAAATATCTAAATCACCAAGAGGAGACAAATTAGGGGAAGAACTAATACGATTGTTTTGAATGTCCAAGGTTGTATTCTCTATCACTAAAACTCTATCATAGGGAGAAGGCATGGAATTTTTATTAGAATATATAAATGTGTATGATACTAGCATTATTTGAGAAAAAATGACAAATATATCTAACCATTTCATGCATGGTTGTAGCAATATAAACAATGTAGATGCAAAAATACAAAAAATGTATATCCAATGTATGCTAAGTTTTAAGAATGTAAACAACGTATATGAAAGAATGAAAAGTACTTTTAGAAAAATTATGTATAGTTTTATGAATGTAAACATTGTATAAGAAAAATTAAAAAGTAATTTTATCAATATTAAGCATAATTTTAGAAATGTAAGCATTTTGCAGATCTAGTGAAGAAGGTATATCAAAAATGACCATGCTAAATTGATGATGTTGAGTTAGAAGGATAAAATCTATGTTCTTAGAACATTCAAGACTTATAGTATATAGTAATAGGAGGTCTAGGAAGCACATAAATGAGGTTTTTGATGTTGTAATAGGTAGTTAAAAATGTGAACTGGGACTAGGTCTCCCAAAATAGTGATCTAGTCCCAATAGGGACTTTTTTCAGATTTTCTAAATTTTTTTATTAGTTTTGATGTTTTTCAGGCTACATGATGTATTCCTAAGGTGCAAATTCAGAATTTGAGAAATTTTCAATAAAAATATATATCAAAAAAATTCAACCTAACATAAGCTTTTCACTAATGCATTAATCTATAAACCCTAGGATGCAAACAATGTAAAATCCTAATGCAATGCAAGATTTTTCCTAAGATGTAACTGTAAAATCAGAAGATTAATAAGTGTTGTATAGTTAGGTTCACCAAAATGAACCACCAAAAATATATGTAAGGAGGGAAAGAGGATTCCCCAATAGGCCTCTACGGTTTTCCACCTAGGAGCTCTTGATTGAGAAATTTCTCTCTTCCATCGAATGATATGATTTTTGGGTAGGTTCATTCAAAGATAGGAGTTATGTAGGGTTGTGTTGTGTGTGAGAAACATGGTTAAATGGTGGAAATGAAATGAAGCTAATATAAGAAAGGAATGTATACCAAAGAAAATGTAAACTATGTGCGAGCTAAAATAAATGACCTAAATGCATGCAAAATGAAAAGAAACTAGAAATAATAGAAGTGGTGCACCTAGGTATTGAAATTTGTAGATGAGGAGCTCTAGAATGTTCTAGAATCTACTAAAAAATTCATAGTGACACTTATGCCAAAATGGGTGACCTAGTCCTTCTGTCGAGAAAATTTTCTCGAGTGGGTTTTTGCTAGAAGGGTATCCAAAAATGTCAAAATCCCCAAAAAGTAGGTTCAAAGGGACTAGGTCACCATTTTGGTAACCTACTCCTCTTCTAAATTTTTGAGAATCTGAAAGTAGAGATTGGAGCCTTTGTTCTACACTTCAGATCGTGATAGGTGTCTAGTTTAGATTATGTATAAAATGGGCTAAAAGAGGTCTCCAAGTTTCAATTAGGGATTTGTTGACTTGAATGACTTTGATGGGTTGACAACACCTTTTTGGCACCTTTCTCTTTGACAAAATTGAATACAAAAACCTGCAAATCACACATGAAAAGAGGAGACAAAGGGTTAGGGTTAGAGAATAGGGGTTTTCCATAGTCAAACCCCGTTTTAGTAATCAAACCCAAATGATGAAATGAAATGGGAAAATAAAGATGATTGAATGACAAATAAAATGTAAACACTTACCAAACCCTTGGTTGAAGATGTGTGTAACATGCAAGAATCAACTCTAATGGAGGTCAAGCTTGAGATTCCTTGTGATTGAATTCTTTCTTGAGAAGATTGGAGTTCAAGAGTTCTTGTGAAGGTGAAAAAAATAATGTTAGGGGGGAAGAGTAATAGAGGCAAAATGAAGATGAAAACCCTTATTTATACAAGATATGCTCTAATTTCCTGAAAATATCGCATGATAGACTGACACTAGGGTTTTGGAGGAAAACTACCCTTAGTTTTTTTATTCAATTTTGAATTTTAAGCCAAAATGGAATAGGTTGCCCAAGGTGGTGACCTAGTCCACTTGGGAAGATTCAAGTGGTGGTTAGGAATAAAATAGTGATTAATGATGTTTATTTGGTTTGCCTCCCAAAAATATCTTAAGTCGGGCCTAAAAGTACATCAAGGGGATAAATTAACATAAGAAAATGATTAATTGGTTGATGATAAGCCTAGGAAAGTGTGAAAATGCCTTACAACACTTTACGACACCTTGACACATGGCTTGAAAAGGGGTAAAAGGTGGTTATTTAGGTGAATTGTGTTGAAAGTGTATTAGAAAAGTGGGAAGATGTGTTACAACACTTCACAACACCTTAGTAGAACACTGTTAGATTGTTGTTGATTTGCAAGCATTCAATATTGAATCAAGGTAAAACAAGGCCAAAATCTAAGGGAAAAGGCCAAAATGAGTCAAAAAGTGCTAAAGACTACATGTTTTGGTGAGAATGTTTATAATGTGCGGTTTTCCTTGTTTAAACCCCTAGTTTGCATTTAAACATTGAAAGAGACAAGAAATCTGCATAAACCCTAGTTCTAATTGTGTCTAGAACTAAGAAGATCTAAAGTATGGAAAAAACCCTTAGTTTTCCAGAATAAATTGTATAACTAAGATTTGAATGATGTAAGAATTCAATCTGAGTAACCCTACAACATTATAAATTAATGTAAGTGAAATGAAAATGGGATGAAAACATTAAGTATGAAGATAGAGAGAAAATTGAAGATGGAATCACTTTGAAAAAAAGTCTTTAGGTGTGACTATTGTGCATTTTTTTCACACACGCCACAATGACGCTAGGGACCCCCTTTTTGTTGCTCAAAATGGGTCATTTTCACTCTCAATAGGATATTTTTATCCTACCTCATTTTGTGTGCCCGTATTCCCAAGGCTAGGTTAGTCATATGCCTTAAAATGACTAAATTTCCCTTGGAACAAAGTTTCCTATCTTAATTTTCTAAGTCTTTTTCTTTTGTAGGCCCACACTTTTTCTTTTTCCTTTCTCCTACTGACTTGGTCCTTGCTCACTTACTTCACTTTTTGCTTCATTTTTTGAATTGGGGACAGTTAACCTATGGATTTGGGATGGTTTTATGATGCCTAAAACAACTATGAAGGGATTGTTAATTTTTGGGAAGTTGTAGAAATTTCATGCAGCCCTCCGTCCCTCTGTCACCATCAAAACTTCCCTTGCAAGTCGTCGACCCTTCGTCCTTGTCCATGGTAACATCCCTTGTGATCTATCGTGTGTGGGTGACCATGTTCTCATTTCTATTTCTGAAGGGTAGTGGACCCTCCAACTTCTCCCTTCCAAATATCCACATTTCCAAAATGGGCGTAAACTTCAAGTTTTCATCATCTAGGGACCATAAAATGAATGAATTCACATCCTTAAAGGGGTATGCATCAAGTTTTCCATGTTTTTAGGGTCTCAGTGTGTGGGTCATTGTGTGCTCATTATCATTTTCAAAAGAGTAGCGGACCCTCTAATTTTTGTATCCCAAAGTTTTGCATTATTTCAAAATGAGTCAAATCTTAAGGAAATATGATTTGTCACTCTTTCTACCCCTTTTCCCACATGCTAAAATTGAAAAATCTCAAATTTACTAAGTTTTTTGAAGTGGTAGAAATGTCTCTATGGGTTGTCATTGCTCTATCATTGTCCATGGGAACTTCCATTGTAATCCACCATCCCTCCGTCGCTGTCCATGGGAACTTCCCTTCCGAGCCGCCATCCCTTTGTCGCCACCTATGGGAACTTCCCTTGCAAGCTGCCGTCCTTCTATTTTCATTCATGGGAACTTCCCTTATGGGTCGTCATCCCTCCATCATGGTTCATGGGAACTTCCCTTGCAGTTTGTCGTCCCTCTGTCGTTGTCCATGATAACTTCCCTTGCGGATTGTCGTCCCAAAATTTTCATCCACAGAACTTCCCTTGTGGGTTGTCATGTGCAGATTTCTGTGTGTGGATTGCCTCTTTTAGGGTAGTCAGCCCTTGACTTCCCCCACCTGGTAGGCTCCACATTTTGTTTTTTTGTCCGCCTTTCATCCATCGGAAGGATTTCTATCATTTGTCATCCATTTGTTGTCCACCTTCCATCCACCAACTATCTTTCATTTGTTTCCCTCTCATCCACCCTAGGGGAAACCCGCATCCCTGAATCCACATTTATGTTTATGGTCCAAATGAGCTCCAAATTTGGAATGAAGATGAATATTATGATCTTTTAATGATGTGTATATGGATCTAACAATGAGTTTGCAAGATTTGATTAAAAAATTTCTTGATTTACATATGAAAGCACTTATTTCACTTCGTGTATGAAGGATTTATGGAACCTGATGTAGCTCTATTGGGGAGGCCTGTTGAGAAAGTTGAACAAGAAACAAGCACATTTCTCCAATCACCATTCATTTTATGCTTACCTCTCCTCTTAGCACACATCAACAGAGCTAGCATTAGAAGAAGGCCTATGCTGAGTAAGTGACTGACAAAACTGCAAAGGGTGGTCTTGAAGGGAGCCAAAGGGAGTTGTTTTATCTTTCATCACACTATCACGACCCATCATGAGATGTCCACCAAAATTAGGAATGACATTTTTTTCTTTTTGACAATACAAATCTGCTAGCAAGATTCAGTTGAATGGATGAAGAATACTACAAATTCATCAAACAAAGGGAAACCTTTGATAGTTTTCAACTGCAACAAAAGGAAGGTTGCCACTATAAGACAAAATTTCTATAGTGCTAGGATCACTAGATGACAAAATAGGGAAAAGACAAATAATGTATTTTAAATTGTTGAATATTTGGGGGTAAGTGAAACCCTAACATGTAACAAATATAGGCCACACAATAGAAATTAATCCTAGCCATTCATTATCCTGTTGGAAAACTATAGATAAGGGCTTACCCCTCATTTGTAAATGGTTGGAGAACTGGTGTAAAGGGAATTTTGCAGCAATAGAGAAAAGAATTGTATGATTTATGAGTGTTTCTTTTGAGTTTGTTCATTATGCATGCATGGTTCAACTCCCATGTTAGTTTTAGTTGATATTTTCTTGAATGGCTATGATAATGGCATTTGTTGTTATGGTATTTGATTAATTTACAATCCATACTTTTGGCACTTGTTGATGACAAGCTCTTGTGCAAAGTTAGCCTAGGCTTCCTTATCCCATTGCTGCAACTCAGTTCAATTGTATGTCCATGGTGTAGACATGGAAAATGTACAAGTTCGTTTCGGCACACCTGATCCCGATTTACTAACAAAATTTCCTCTTAAATCATTTCCTCAACATTTCATCAACATTCTATCTCTTAATTTAATAAATCATTATTTATTAATTTAAGTCTTCTTTCGGTGATTAAATTAATCAAGGCAATTTAATTAACCTTACATCCCTATTTAATTAAATAAATCATTTTATTTAATTGAAATCTCTAAAGTCTTCTTATTAAATTAAATAAATTAAACCTTATTTGATTTAATCCAACATGTTCCCTCTAGATTAAATAAATCAAAACATTTATTTAATAAATCATTTCCTCTCAATTCTTGACTTAAAATTAATTCATAAACTTAAGTCTAAATTGTCACATCACCTAATTCTTCATTAATTTAATCAAAACCATGATTAAGTTAATTCCTTTCACTAAAATTCTCTAGATAATGCAAGTTGCACAATAAATCAAATACTTTGATTTATTAATTCATCCATTTTCCCTCACAAGGCATCAAAAGGGAATATTCCATCATTTGAATTCAAAAAGCCAAGTGGACTTAGTCCTTCCAACAAGGAATTTAAGACCTCTTACATGTCCTTGAACTTGAGCCAAGTGACATTAACTCTATTTCTCTTCCCTCTTCAACAAGTCAACTCACAATTTCAAATTCAAATCTATGCATTTATCATGCACATTGGCCAAAATGTGCTCATTCCTCCTCCAACCACATGAGGACAAGTGGCACAATGCCATTGGATTATACTTTATCCCACATTGCTCAATCTTGCTTACTTCTTCCAAATTGAAGTCTATAAATTGGAGACTCCTCTCCTCACTTATCATCCACAATCTTCATGCAAAGTTACTCTCTTCAATTGAGAACTAATTTTTCTCATTTCATCCAAGCATTCACCATATTTCAATTTTTTATCAAGGTTATGCTCAAATCTCTTTGGAGATTTGACCATTTCTAGATCATCTTCATTGCAACACTCCAATGACACCAATTCCCCCATGGGATCATCAATCTATTGGCTAGATTAGGATTTAATTTCATGTTATTTTGGTTTGTTCTTCATTTCCTAATAGTTAGTTTAAATAGGTGGATTTCATGGGGAATCTCTCACTCTTGTATTGCATTTGGATCTAACATCTAACCATGTTTTGTTTCTCTTGTGCATTTGTAGGTTTAGGGGTTCACACATGGTATGTATGTATAATCGGAAAATATGCAATCCTTAGAAGATTGCACTGGTTTCTTGTAGCTATAGGTTTCTCTTGGTCAAGAAGAACCTAGTTTAGGAAGCTTTTCTATTGTACTAGCCACCATTATTACTATTTATTCATGCTTAGATTTAGAACAACTCTCTTAACCCTTTCCTCTTTTTCTATTTATTTTAACTCCTTGTTAGAGTAGGATTCAAAGCATTAAAAAAAGATAAATCAGATGAACTTAGTGAGTTTTAACTTGTTGTTTTGAGTGGGCAACCACTGTTCATTCAATTCCATCACTTTGAAATTGCATTTTCATACCCAACTTCCCATGCTTTATAAACCGTAAAGGCCAACTCTATGTTACCAACAAAACACATCAACCGACTAAAATTTTCCAAGAATTGTCATGACCTGACACCCAAGAGACCTTGGGGTAGTAATTTGTAACTTTTTTTCAGATTTCTACCTTTCAAGAGAGGTAGCATACTTGTGTTTCCTGTGCTGAGAAGGTGCAAAAACACCCATCAATAGTGACTTGATGGCTAGTTGCACCTCCTCAACCTAGATTTCTCCATGACTTGCCATAGACATCCATGATCAACCCTTTTAAATGTGATATATTGAATGAGAAGTGAGCTTGAAGACCTACAAAAAATTGATTTTGTTGCCCTAAGCTTCCACTTTGTTATACAAAAAGAGGTGAATCTTCTTCTGGAAGATGTTCAACACATGATTCTTGAGATTTCTAGTGAAAAATGACTAAATTTCTTGAAAATGACCTATAATCATGTATTTATAAGCAAAAATACCTAAGTTTTGATTATTTTGACCTAATAGGCTAACACCCATCGGTAATTTTTAGCAAGTCAAACATTTTCTTGCCCAAAAAAGCAAATAACCCTAAAAAAGACTATGTTGCCACCTTCGGAGACTTAGTCCCACCAGGGATTTTTGAGGTGACCGATTGAAGATATTTGAGTGGGTTTGATGTTGTTTTTTGGGACTTGTATGATTCCTTAGGTAAAATAGGCCTCAAAGTAAAAAATAATGAGTCTTTGGGGCCTATAAATATTTTTTTAGGAGGGTGATTGATGGAAGGGTGTCTAAAGTAGGACCAAATTAGGCATAAAATTGTCCTTTTCTTCAAAGCTATACAATTTTTGGTGACACATTTAGCCCCCAATTTAGTGCCCATATGATTTACCTGCATATGTAAGCCAAAGGAATCTAGACAATGTACTTTGTTTCCATAAAAGGATGGTCATTCAAAGGTGGGAGAATGAAGCCCCCAGTGTAGTTATTTGAAAAACCATAACATTAGGAACCACATCCTACAATACAAACTCATTATTGTCCAAAAATCCTCTTATCTAATTCCTAGAAATCAAATTCGAAGATATATGTATACCCCCCTTCATTCTGGTTACTTTATAGAGGTGGAATCAAGGTAGCAATCTAGCCACATCGAATGAGGACACGCATAACAGAGCGAATTTCAAAGTACAATGCCATATAATGATATGTGAGAGATGATGTAGGGCATGGAGACACAGTTCTGACACAACAAACAACATAAAAAATGAAGTTCACTAGCACCCTATATGTTGTTTTGAATGAAAAGAACACTAATAGGTCTGAAATGGTAAAAGTACAAATGTTCTTGCATGAAAATGAGAAAGAATAAAATGAGTGAAAATGATGTAAATTGATACTTGCTTGTTCACTTAAATTTATGTAGTACAAGAGTGATGATGAGACAAAGAAAGATGTTGAGCACATGGGTAAGTGCACAATGATGGTTCCCAAAAAGGGGACTTAAGTGGACATCTTTTTTCTGAAATCAAGAAATACTAACCTTGGATGTGAAATTGAGGATACTTATACTCAGAATTTTGAGATGGAACACAGAAAGGGATTCAAGTGCTCTGAGTCTACTTTCTAAACTACTAATTTATTTTGAAAATGGTTGATATTAAGGGGTTCAAATGAGGGACATATACAAATTGGTGTTATTTTTGTCAGAAAAAACATAACATAGAAACTCTTGTATGACCCTCATACGGTGAACTTTATTTTAGTATTTTTAAAATCGCAACTGTCAAAAGTTAGCTAACAATATGTAGTTGATGCGTGATTTTTCTGATAGATTTTTAATGAATATTTGATTTTTTACTAATTTTTGAAGTGGACATTTCATGAAAAACAGAATTTTGGCCGTGCTACCCCTACAAATTTTGCAAACTAATTGTTTTTTTCTTTTATTTTTTATTTAAAAATTTGTAGAATGGAGTCTAATTTCTAAAAATGTAATTTATTTGAAAAATCAATGAACGGTTAATTTATAATGAAAAAAATACCAAACATTATTTTTTTGCAAAAGAAGACATACGGATAAAAGAAATTATGGATGAAAGGCTTATCATTTTTAGAAAGTGAAAAAATTACATCATTGGATACCTAAGAGAGAACCCAACATTACCCATGTGTTTTATTTTTTTTGATATTGAACCACGTGCAATCCTGACGGTGAGCACGAACTCGATTATGAGAAATATGGTACATTTTTTAAAAACACATCTCTAGTTGTTGGGAATGCCCTCAAAGCCTTTGGGTTGGTATTCCAAGGGAAATACCAAGCCTAAGTCTTGGTAATTCCCAAACCAAGATATAATGCAAACGCGTTATAATGCACTCACGTTATATCTCACTTTTTACATGGGTTTTTATTTTGCGACAAACATGTCAACTAGGACATAATGCGGGCACGTTATAACGCGCTCCCGTTATGTCTTCCTTTAAGCTAAATTTTAATATATTGAATGTATGTTGATATATTTTTATGGTTGTATGTACATGCATGTATGTATGTATCAATGCATATATATTGTATGTATGCCTCTATGTATGTTAGATTGTATCTACACATGTATCTATGTATGCTTGTATGGATGTAAGATTATATATACATATTTTTTATTCTTGTATGTATCCATTTATGTATTTCTATAGATGAAGGGAGAATTTAGATAGAGAGCTAGAGTCTGGAGAGATGGAGAGGGGGTGGAAATGAGATTTTAAGAGAGAGGGAGTGGGAGAGAAGGGGTTTGAGTGAGAGGGGCTTAGCTAGGTAGGGTGGGAGGGATAGAGGGAGGGAGAGAGAGAGGGGGGGTGGTAGAGAGATAATTAAGGGAGAGGGAGAGAGAGACAGAGAGAAAGAGAGTTATGCAGGTAGGGTTCCAAAGGGAGAGACTTGAGAGTATGAGGGGGGTGAGAGGGAGAGACTTGAGAGATAGGTAGTGAGAGGGAGTGTGAGAGAGATGCAATGTGAGAGAGAGGGAGTGGGAGAGAGAGGGAGTTTGAGTGAGAGATTTGAGAGAGTGAGATGGTGTGGGAGGGAGTGACCTAATAAAGGTAGAGAAAGAGGGGGGTGGAGTGAGAGAGACTTATCTAGGTAGGGCTGGAGGGATAGATAGAGAGAGGGGAGAGAGACAAAGAGAGAGTTACCTAGGTAGGTTTCCTGATAGAGAGACATGAGAGAGAGAGGGGGTTGAAGGTTGAAGATTGAGGGTTTAAGGTATAGGGTTGAGGGATTAGGGTTGAGGGTCCAAAAAATAGGGTAGAGGTTATAGGGTTTGAGAGATTAAGGATTATGGGTTTAGGGATTAGGTTAGAGAGTTTTCTTTGATTTCATGGTATAAGGGATGAGGAATTAGGGTTGAGGGATTAGGTTTTAGGGTAGAGGTTATTGGGTTGAGGGTTGAGGGATTAGGGTGTAAGGTTTGAGGGTTGAGGGTTGATGGATTAAGAGGGTATAGGGGTAGAGGGATTAGGGTTTAAGGGTTGATGGTTGAGTGTTGAGGGTTGATGGATTAATAGGGTATAGGGATAGAGGGATTACGGTTGAAGGGTTGAGGGTTGAGAATTGAGGGATTAAGAGGGTATAGGGGTCCAAGGATTAGTGTTTAAGGGTTGAGAGTTAAGGGATTAATAGGGTATAGGGGATGAGGGATTAGGGTTTAAGGATTGAGGGTTGAGGGTTCAAGGATTAAGAGGGTATAGGGGTAGAGGGATTAGGGTTGAAGGATTGAGGGTTGAGGGTTAAGGGATCAATAGGGTATAGGGGTAGATGGATTAGGGTTGAAGAGTTGAGGGTTGAGGGATTAAGAGGGTATAGGGGTTCACGGATTAGGGTTGAAGGGTTGAGGGATTAACATGGTATAGGGGCTGAGGGATTAGAGTTTGAGGGTTGAGGGATTAAAAGGGCATAGGGGTTGAGGGATTAGGGTTTAAGAGTTGAGGGTTGAGGGATTAAGTGGGTATAGGGAATGAGGGATTAGGGTTTAAGGGTTCAGGGTTCAAGGTTCAGGGATTAAGAGGATATAGGGATTGAGTGATTAGGGTTGAAGGGTTGAGGGTTGAGGGATTAATAGGGTATAAGAGTAGAGGGATTAGGATTGAATGGTTGAGGGTTGAGTGTTGAGGGATTAGGAGGGTATATGGGTTCAAGGATTAGGGTGGAAGGGTTTAAGGTTGAGGGTTGAGGGATTAAGAGGGTATAGGGGTTGAGGTATTAGGGTTTAAGGGTTGAGGGTTGAGGGTTGATGGATTAAGAGGGTATAGGGGTTGAGGGTTGAAGGTTAAGGGATTAAGAGGGTATAGGGGCTGATGGATTAGGATTTAAGGGTTGAGGGTTAAGGGTTCAAGGATTAAGAGGGTATAGGGGTTGACAGATTAGGGTTGAAGGTCTGAGGGTTGATCATTGAGGGTTGAGGGATTAATAAGGTATAGGGGTAAAAGGATTAGGGTTGAAGGGTTTAGGGTTGATCGTTGAGGGTTGAGGGATTAATAGGGTATAGGGGTAGAGGGATTAGGGTTGAAGGGTTGAGGGTTGAGCCTTGAGGATTTAGGGATTAATAGGGTATAGGGGTAGAGGGATTAGGAATGGAGGATTGAGGGTTGAGCATTGAGGGTTGAGGGATTAATAGGGTATAGGGGTATAGGGATTAGGGTTGAAGGGTTGATGGTTGAGCATTAAGTTTTGAGGGATTAAGAGGGTATAGGGGTTCAATGATTAGGGTTGAAGGGTTGAGGGTTGTAGGATAAAGAGGGTATAGGGGTTGAGGGATTAGGGTTTAAGGGTTGAGGATTGAAGGTTGAGGGATTAATAGGGTATAGGGGTACAGGGATTAGGGTTGAAGGGTTAGGGGTTGAGCATTGAGGGTTGAGGGATTAAGATGGTATAGGGGTTCAATGATTAGGTTGAAGGGTTGAGGGATTAAGATGGTATAGGGGTTCAATGATTAGGTTGAAGGGTTGAGGGTTGAGGTTTGAGGGATTAAGAGGGTATAGGGGTTGATCGATTAAGAGGTTATAATGGTGTAGGGATTAGGATTTAAGGGTTTAGGGTTCAGGGTTCATGGATTAAGAGGGTATAGGGGTTGAGGGATTAGGATTGAAGGGTTGAGGATTGAGCATTGAGCGATGAGGGATTAATAGGTTATAGGGTTTAGAGGGATTAGGGTTGAAGGGTTAAGGGTTGAGCATTGAGGGATTAAGAGGGTATAGGGTTTGGTAGACTAGGGTTTAAGGGTTGAGGGTTGAGGGATTAATAGTGTATAGGGGTTGACGGATTAAGGTTTAAGGGTTGATGGTTGAGGGTTGAGGGATTAATAGTGTATAGGGGTTGAGGGATTAGGGTTGAAGAATTAAGGGTTCAACATTGAGTATTGAGGGATTAATAGGGTATAGGGGCTGAGGGATTAGGGTTGAAGGGTTGAGGATTCGGCTTTGAGGGATTAAGAGGGTATAGGGGTTCAATGATTAGGGTTTAAGGCTTGAGGGTTGAGGGTTGAGGGATAAAGAGGGTATAGGGGTATAGGTATTAGGGTTTAAGGGTTGAGGATTGAGCATTGATGATTGAGGGATTAATAGGGTATAGGGGTTAAAGGATTAGGGTTGAAGGGTGGAGGGTTGAGGGTATAGGGGTAGAGGGATTAGGGTTGAAGGGTTGAGGGTTGAGGGTTTATCTCTCAACCCTAATCCCTCAACCCTCTCTCTTTTTCGCACTCTCCGACTCTCTCCCACTCTCTCTATCTCCCGCTCTTCCCCTCTCTCCCTCCCTCTCTATCTTCCACTCTCTCCCACACTCTCTTTCTACAACTCTCCCCTTCTCCCACTCTCCCACTCTATCTTTCTTCAACTCTCCCCCTCTCTCCCTCCCTCTCTATCTCCCACTCTCCCCTTCTCCCACTCTCTCTTTCTCCCACTTTCTCTTTCTCCCACTCTCCCACTCTCTCTTTCTCCCACTCTCTCCTTCTCCCCCTCTCCCACTCTCTCTCTCCTTCTCTTTCTCCCACTCTCCCCTCTCTCTTTTCACTCTCTTCCAAACTCTCTTTATCCCACTCTCCCCTTCTCCCACTCTATAACTCTATCCCTCCCTCTCTTTTCTCCCACTCTCCCCTCTCTCCATCCCTCTCTATCTCCAAATTTCTCCCACTCTCTTTCTCCTCTCCCCTTATCCCCATCTCCATCTCTCCCTCTCTCCCTCCCTCTCTTCCTCTCCCTCCTCTGTCCCCTATCTTCCCTCTCTCTCCCTCTCTTTCTCCTCCTTCTCCCTCCCCGCCACTCTCCCTCTCTCCTCTCATTATCCAATATCTCCTTTATCCCCTCTCCCTCTCCCTCCCTCTCCCTCCTCTCTCTCTCTTTCTCTCCCTCCTCTCCCTCCCTCTCTCCCTATTTCTCTCTCAGGTCTCTCTTTCTCCCCTCTCCCTCGCCCTCCCTCTCCTATTTCTCTCTCAGTCTCTCTTTCTCCGCTCTCCTCAGCCCTCCCTCTCTCCTATTTCTCTCTCAGTCTCTCTTTCTCCCCCTCTCCCTCGCCCTCCCTCTCTCCCTCACACACACATACTCACCTCTATCTCCTTTACTATAAGGGTGCATGGGATAGATATAGAATTAGGATAGAGGGTATAGACAAAGAGGGAGAAACTAAATATATTAATAAAACCATATTTCACATCACACGCTCATGTTATAATGTGAGAACATGTTTTACTTCACTAAAAATGGTAAAAAACTATATATACCCATGATTTGAAGGACCACAGTTTGCATATTCCCCTAGTTTTGCATGTGCTCCAACAAAAATTTGGTTTTTGATGATGTTGTAAAGTGTGCAAGCATGTTTTTCACATTCCATCACCTTTTACATCATCTTTCTACTGCATAAAATAACAGAGTTTCCAAGTTGAAAGAGGTATAATATCAATTGAAGTTTGAATTCCACTGAAAAATGATATACAATTGAAGTTTGGAGGGGAACAAGCTTTTGAACAAGTCAAATTGTTGTGGAGTTTGAAGAAACAAGAAGCTAAGGCTACATAATTGGGTTGAACTCTTCCATTTGAAATTTTGGTTTTTTAGGTATGTGAAGTCTTTACACATTTTATTTCATTCTATTATGGCTTGCTTTCATTTTTTTTTGTCATTATAACCTTATGTTGTCATTGTAACTATAGTTCCCTTCACAACACATTTGATTCATATACTCAAATTAGCATTAAGAGTTCCCAATTCCTTAAGGACCTTCAAAACACCTTGAAAATCTTGAAAATAACTAATTAAAATCAACTAGATTCCTCGAAACATCAACCAATGATTATATCATTCACAACTTGACTTAAACCTTCCATAATGGCACCATTCTTTACACACACAAACTATAATTCTTAACACAAAACCAAACCATTATTTTCTTAAGAAATCTTTGTTTGAGTTAGTACAAAAAAAATGAAACCTTTTAGAATTCCTCCCTTACACACAAACTTAGTTCCTTTGTGCACTTTCCACTTTACTAGTAGCCAAGCATCTGCAAACTATAACATGTATCTCCCAAACCATGGACACACTTTAGACTGTGATTATCATTTTTGATGTGAAGTTAGAGGATCTGAAACCATTCAAGATGTCAAATTTCCTTCAAGAGGAATCTAACAAGATTAAAAAGGCCTAATGGACCAATACGAACACTCCTCCAAGTTGGACAACAAACAGAAACACTATTTCCCACTTTTCACCCTTGGAATCTAGTAGTAGTGCAAAACTAGTTTTGGGCCCTTAAATCCAAAACACTAGGAAAATAAAAGAGTGATTCTAGCACCCATTTTAGAGTTGCAAGACATACCTTAACCCATCACATGACTCCTTTGGGACAACTTTAATAAAACTGGCCTTTTAACTATTTTAGGCCTCCAAGTATGCCAATTTTAGAAAGGAACTACCCTTAGATCCTCACACCAGACTTCCAAACCCAAAAAAGGTCTTTAATCAGGTCTCAAAACAAGATATTTTCTAGGTCTTAGGACCTTACCCACTCAACTAGGATTCCAATACAAAAACCCCCATTTTTCAATACAAAGAGGGAGGGTTTATAGAAACTCCTATACCCGAGCCTTCCTAGACCATTCCAAAGAATCAAACATATTCAAAATACCCTCTACAAGGTCAAAAGTTCATTACATAGACCACTTCCTCAATACTTTTTCAAAATCATCCTTGGTTCCTCAAATTCACATGGAAAAGAGCTTGTTTTAGCCTAAGAACCCCATCCTATTGTCATTAGTTTCATTCCAAGGCCTATTAAGCAATAAAAGACCCTAATATAAAAGTTTACATGCCATCCCACTAAGAAACAAGTCCTAGCAGTAGGTGGGATGGTCATTTCATAATCAAATCCTACTCAAACCCTTGATTGGCTTGAAATGAGCATTTTTAGAAAATTGTCAATTGTTCCCTTAAAACGTACCTGTTAAGCCCTTAGAACTGATGCATTAGATATTTAAGACATGTTACTACAATATTATATTATTTTTGTATCAAGGGGAGGCTGTATAGATCCGTACAAGTGCAAGATTGTGCAAACAAACTTTTTGGAAAACAACATTTTTTTATCATAAAAATGGATTTCAAAATGAACAATACTCCTCCCTTTGAGCCAATGGAGGTTGTTTAAAACTTTTAAAATGACCAAAAACTCCCCCCAATCCCTATAACTAACAAACAACCACCTTTGAAAGTATATAAAAACTTACTCTATGCTTCCATATTTTGTAGACATTTGTCTGCGCTAGGTTAACTTTTGTACAAAATGATTGTAAGCATTATTTAAATGAATCCTTCAATGAAATATATTTTTCAATTAACTTGAATGGATACATATTTTAGGAATTAATATTCATCTCATTACCATGGTATGGATTAAATTATTTTCCATGCCAAAGAAAAAGACAAAGAGGAAACTAACAAACAAACATAACGAAACCTTCAAAGAAAATGAGAGAGTTCGGGTGGCATCATATCGTGAAAAGAAGAAATTGGAAACGATTGATGAAAACAAGCTGATTGCAGAGGAAAATTAACCATCAAAAAGAGAATGGGAATTGACAACACAACAAACACAAATACGAAAGCATCATTGTAAGATAGATTCAGATACCATAGTTGGAGACACACCCTCAACGACAAGTGCATATGAAGGGACACCATTAAGCAGAATAAAATATGGAGGGGCACCATCTAGAACAAGTGAATATGGAAAGACACCATCTACTGGAAGTGAATATGGAGGGACACCATGTATTTCAAGTGAATATTGTTGGACACCATCCAACAAATCTCAATTTGAGAGTACATACTCACTCAGAATTGATGAAGAAGTTATGCCATCATCCCCATGTGAACCTCAAGGTATGTATTCTTCTCCACCCTCGATCGAAGGTACACAATCTATCCCACCTCAATTAAATATTGATGAAATTCCTAATGTTGAGATGTATGTACCTAGGAGAACACCACCTAGAATTTTGTGTAGAAATCCAAAGTATTTGATTAATATTGATGATGAGATTTTACAACACATGGAAGGTAAGATTTCAACACGCACTTGTAGAAGATATGCTGACAAGATTTGGGAATGATTCTTTGAAAGGCTAAATGAGACTATAAGATGTCAAGTATTTGTTGAAATGATGTGGGGTGTAAAGTATAGGAGCATCCTGAAGACTCTTGGGCTGAGAACATCAAATGCATTGAGTGAAGACACTATTGTGAAGAATCTAATGGATGCTTATGAGAGTGTGGGTAAGAACTCATGCTCAAAGGATAGTAATGTCACCTGACGTGTCATAACATTGACTATGGTAAGTTTTCAAACAAAGAGAGCTCATCTAATTAAAAAGAGTAGTGAACAAATGAGAATTAGTAGAATTTTTTTATCAAGAGCCATTCAAATGCGGCAAAGAATTGAGTGCAATGATTCAAATGAATTATGGACATTCTTGGGGAGACTATCATGAAAATATAAAGAAGTTTTTGAAGCCTTGATAACACTAATTGAAGATTATTGGAAGAATAACACAAGGCCATTTTTGAATCAAAGGGATGTGGTAAGAAAGAGAATTGGTAGTCAGAATCATGAGCCACATCCAAAGCATTTTTTGGATATGACTCAAACCCAATCTTTTCAAAAATCTAAAAATAATTATCCTCAAATTAGTATTTCTCAAAGATTTTTTGAAATGCTTAAACCTTTTTATGTCAAGATAAATCACACATGCACTACTTGTTGTTGTAGACTACGCATTGAATTTTCTAACCTTTATGATGTTTATCATTCTATATGATTAGATTTGCATAGTAACGATGTTTTCTAGGATTGTGGCATACAAGCCCCATCAAAATCTTCAAGAGAGTTCTTATCAAAAAAATTAGGTGAAATAGAGTATGGTCAGATATTCTATAGGAAAACATTCTTGGATGGTTCATGTGAGCATTGTGGTGGCTTCCAATGTATGCCAGCATGTCAACATATGGAAAGCATATATGAGGTGGGACAAAAACTAGTAGAGTTTTGGAAGTATAAAATAGTGGCATATGCAACAAAAGATGGGTCTCAAGCAAAAAGTTGTGAGTTATTTATTGAGAAGATTTCAGTGTACCAATTTATGACCACATTTCATGATAATATACTATTTGAGTATGCAATGCATACCCATAGAGCCCGATGGTTGGACACACAATTCAAGCCATGAAAGGAAAACTTTCCAGTTGGAAGAATAGTATCTGTCATTGAATTTTTGGAGAAGTACACTCTATAGCCACAAAATGATGTATAGTCATAGTATTACAACTCCACAGAAGTTTTGATATTTGCGCACATAGAATTCATTAATGCATCTGATAGTACATATGAGAAAAGGAAGGTATTGAGGGAGTACCGCTTTTACATTAGTGATGATCGCACACATTCTCCAGATTTCGTGCAAGGTTGCTTCCAAATGTTCTATAGTGGTTTGGCTCAGAGGGGCATAGACTACGATCGACATATAATATGGTCTGATAATTGTGCAACATAATTCAACAACTCGCACATTATCTACTGGTTGTGCAGGATGCATGTCATTATAGGTTTTCAACATATGTGGAACTTTTGTGAGGCCAGACATGGAAAGGGGGATCATGATAGTGTAGGAGCATGCATGAAAAGAGCATTAGCATGAGAAGAGTTAAAGTATAAAGACACTACCAAGTTGATAAATGCAAAATCAATCACCGAGTGGTGTAATGATTTGATGGGTCCAAGTAATGAAGATACATCTTTAGATCATATATTTTTTTGGTTGATGGATGATACTAGAATTGCACCATATAAAGACTATTGTACACTAGTAGGATTGAGTGAGGTACACTCTTTCCTTAGCTCAAATGCAAGTTCATTGAGTATTGATACATGAAATATGGTATGCTTTTGTTATTCATGTACAATGCAAGCTTGGAATGATTGTGAGTCAGGGGAGTGGTTTGACAAATGGTTCACAAGTTATCTTAGCCCACTTCACACTATCGCCCTCCGATAGCATTGGAACTAACACAGATGGAAGCATTAGTCAACTTTGACCACGTATTCGATCTAGTTCAGCCAGGTGATATATCTATTTTCTTAGTTGTTGAAATTCCATATCGTTATCTTACTTTGTACTATATTCATAATGTTGACAAATTTCAAGAGATTTTTTGCACATATCAATGCAGGGCATGTTTATGCAGTTATTGCAAATGTAGACAATGAAGAGGGAACAAACTATGACTTTTTTCGTTGTGTTGAGGCCAAAAAAAATTGGAGGCCCTAGTTATATATGGAGAAAACATTGAATACCCTATAGGATTAGTTGTGGTTACTAGAACATGGCTTAGAAGGTACCCACATTCAAGTGTTAAACATTGGCTATTTCAAGACTTTGACATGCATGGTAATATTATTCATTACTCGAACCTTTTCATGGCATCCAATGTTCATTTGACGAAATATGGGGGTAGACCTTTGAACAAGACCTTGCGCAAGGTCTAAGAGTCTGACCATGAGGCTGTGCTTGACACAATAAAAAGTAGAGTAGACCCAGATGGTTCATTGGATTAATTTGTAAGTATATACACATTAATTTGTTTGATGCCAATTCTATCTTTTTTTACAGTGATTGGTGTCCCCTTGCAAAAAATGTAGATATATGAGCCATCCAAGAGAATGTCAGCCATAAAAGCAATGCAACATCTTATTTTGATGATCTTGAAAAATATCAATCAAGATTTTAAGCCATTAGAAATGTGTGTGCAAATCTTGGTGATGGAATTTAAATTTATTCATTTGATGTTAACCTAATCATGACTAGCTATGATGTAGAAATTATAAGAGTAGCTGAAATTTCAACTTACTCTATTCATGAGAGGTGTTGTGTGTAATAGGCATGTTGGAATTCCCAGTGAAGATGTATGACCAGGAATGACTAAGTTGTGAAACCTGCATGCCTATCTATAAGTTCCTTCCATCTATTTTTATTTCATTTCCATTTTGGATTTTCTTTCTTTTTCTCTTTTACTTTGCGTATTTGTAAGTAAACTACTAAAAATTGATTCATCTCTCATTGCAGAAAATGTTGATTTAAGAGGGATCAAAGAGAATCTCAGCCAAAAAATTAACGTAACATCCTTATTTTTATGATCTTGACAAATCTCAATTTTTATTTCAATCCATTATAAAAGAGCATGTGAAGCTTAGCGAGGGAATGCCAAGTTACTCAATTGAAGTTAACCTCATAATGAGCACCTATGATATAGGCATTTAAAGAGAATCTTGAATATATGAGTGAAATTGTAAAATATATGTTAGAACAAAGTACCTGAGGCATTGTAATAAGATTTACTTACATAATGACAAACTCTCAGATCTGCAATTGTAATAAGATTTACTTACATAATCAAAAAAATTTAGGCATTGTAATAATATTTTCTTACATAATGCATTGTTGGGGCTGAAATTATCATGTATCCAAACCCTCAGATCAAAAATTTGTCCTAGGAAAAACTCACTCCACCATGCCAAACAAAAACCATTATTTTATGCAATATTTTATCAAACCCTAGGGTGAAACCTCATTTTTCATGCCCTTTTCCAACAAAATCTACAAGGGCAGCAACATAAACCCCATAAAACTTATTCCCTTTCAATTATAAATTTATTTTTTGATCCTATAGGATCATGTTGGGACCCTCTAGAAAAAATTGTCTTGGTTTTTCTTATCTTGGAGTGGTTTCCCGTGGCAGTAGATTTTCACTTGATGGAAAAAGTGTCAAAATCAAGCTATGCAAAGTTACAAACTGATGAACCTTTTGTTTTTCAACTTGTGTGACCAAGAAGAATATTCCAAAATATCTAAATATGTATTTTTATGCTATACATTGTCCTCTTTCGCATTGAAACATGTGAATTCAATCTGAGCTATGTTCCACCAGATCGATCCCTTAAAGGTCCAAAGTGCAAAATGGCTCCAAAATTCAGAATTCTATTACTTGGATACTATGACAATTAGAAACTTCAAGTTTGATCCTACAGGATTGCGTTGGGCTTCTCTAGAAAAACCTCTCTCGGTTTTGGCTATTTCAGAGTGGTTTTTCCATGGCAGAGGATTTTCACTTCATGGAAAAAGTGTCAAATTCAAGCTATGCAAAGTTACAAAGTGGTGCAACTTTCGCTCGGCAACTCGTGTGACCAAAATAACT
Source organism: Sequoiadendron giganteum (assembly GCA_007115665.2). NCBI lineage: Eukaryota > Viridiplantae > Streptophyta > Pinopsida > Cupressales > Cupressaceae > Sequoiadendron > Sequoiadendron giganteum. The sequence goes on from CM021101.1 coordinate 605,054,040, forward strand.
GCTCCAACGCATCCAAATAGGTATTTTTATGTTAGCAATGGTCCTTTTTTGCACCGAAGCACGCAGAATTGCTCTGACCTACGTTCCACTGAATCGATCCCTTAAGGGTCCAAAGTGAAAAATGGCTACAAACTTCAAGATGCTATTAATTGGATATTGTGATGATTAGAAACTTATCATCTAATCCTAAAGGATCATGTTAGGATGCTCTACAAAAACCTCTCCCAATTTTTTCTATCTCAGAGTGGTTTTCCCATGGCGGCGAATTTTCACTTGATGGAAAAAGCAACAAATGTAAGCAATGCAAATTTGCAAAGTGGTGCAACTTTCGTTCTGCAACTTGTGTGACCAAGTAGACTATTCCAAAATTTCCAAATAGGTATGTTCATGTTAGGCATGGTTGTATTTCACATTGAAACACATGGAATTGCTCTGAGCTATGTACCACCAGATCGATCCCTTAAGGGTCCAAAGTGCAAAATGGCTTTAAACTTCAACATGCTATTCCTTGGATACTCTAAAACTTAGAAAATTATCATCCAATCCTACATGATTGTGTTGGACCCCTCTAGAGAAACCTCTCTCGGTTTTGGCTATCTCGGAGTGGTTTTCCTGTGGCAGCAGATTTTCGGTTGATGGAAAAAGTGTCAAATTCAAGCTATGCAAAGTAGCAAAGTGGCACAAATTTTTCTCTCCAACTTGTGTGACCAAATTAACTACTCCAATGTTTCCAAATAGGTATTTTTATGCTAGGCATGGTATTTTTTTGCACCGAAACATGCGGAATCGCTCTAAGCTACATTCCACCGGATCAATCCCTTAAGGGTCCAAAGTGCAAAATGGGTGCAAAATTTAGCATGCTATTACTTTGATATCATGATTCTTAGAAACTTCTCATCTGATCCTACAGGATAGAGTTGGGCCCCTCTACATAAACCTCTCCTAGTATTTTCTATCTCGGAGCAGTTTTCCCATGGTCATGGATTTTCACTTGATGGAAAAAGCATCAAATGCAAGCAGTGCAAAGTTGCAAAGTGGCACAACTTGTGTGACCAAGTGGACTATTCCAACACATTCAAATAGGTATGTTTATGCTATTCATTTTCCTATTTTGCACCGAAACACATGGAATCACTCTGAGCTATGTTCCATCAGATCGATCCCTTAAGGGTCCAAAGTGCAAAATGACTTCAAACTTTAGCATGCAATTAATTGGATACCATGACACTTAGAAAATTATCATCTAATCCTACAAGATTGTGTTGGGGCCCTCTAGGAAAACCTCTCTCAGTTTTGGCTATCTCGAAGTGGTTTTCCCGTGGTAGTAGATTTTCATTTGATGGAAAAAGTGTCAAATTCAAGCTCTATAGAGTTGTAAAGTGGTGCAACTTTCGCTCTGCAACTCATGTGACAAAAATAAGTGCTCCAACACTTCTGAATAGGTAGTTTTATGATAGGAATGGTCCTATTTCATGCTAAAACACTTGGAATCACTCTGAGCTACGCTCCATTGGATCGATCCCTTAAGGGTCAAAAATGCAAAATGGCTGAAAAATTCAGCATCCTATTACTTGGATACCATGATGCTTACAAACTTCTCATCTAATTCTACAGGATCATGTTGGGCCCCTCTACAAAAACTCTCCCGGTTTTTTCTATCTCAGAGTGGTTTTCCTATGGCGGCGGATGTTAACTTGATGGAAAAAGCATCAAATGCAAGCAGTGCAAAGTTGTAAAGTGGTGCAAATTTCGTTATACAGCTTGTGTGACCAAGCAGACTGTTCCAACACGTCAGAATAGGTATTTTTACGCTATACATGGTCCTATTTTTCACCAAAACACATGGAATCACTCTGAGCTATGTTCCATCGTATTGATCCCTTAGGTTGGAGGAGTCTAAAGTTGCAAATTTGTAAGTTGCTTAAAGTAATAAATTTGAGATGCAATAGTTACTTGTTTTAAAAGTTGCTTTTTAGTTAGTTGAGGGCATGGATCAGTTAGAGAAGGGTGTAAAACACTATGTAAAGGCTTGAGAGGCTCAAATAGAGGTTTTTGATGAAATTTTGAAGAAGATCTAATAACAATTATTAACACTGTTCTCTTTTTTTTAGATTTTTATATAAAATTGTTGATCCCGTACTTGGTATGACCTCCAGCTTCCTATATGGTCCTAAGGTTGACATGGATTGAAAGAGGTATGAGTTCACAAGAACCCATCTCTCATGATAGTGAATGGCCCACTTAGCACTCATTGCATCTAGTTGATGCTCACAGAGGTGAGGTACTAGGCCTTTCCTGGAGGTCACCCATCCCAATACTACTCCATCTCAAGTGCTTAACCATAAATTTTTTTCCCTAAGGTTAAGCCCACTTAGCTTGCAACCCCATTTGCAAAACCTTCAACAAGTGTTTTACCTTATGAAAAATTCATTATAGAGCCCCTTTAGCTCATCAATTGATAAGTAGGAGGTATTTTCTACAATGTGTCAAATTATGATATTTCTATTAGGATTCAATTGTGTAGTTTTCAAGAATAAAAGAGAATAAGAAGGGAATATCAAGGTAACAATTTGAAAACTTATTTTTATTATTGAATTACCTAGTGTGGGATTGGTCTATATGAATTTTTTTTTATAGTATGGGAGTATACGTTTCAAGCATACAATTCGGAAAGGACTCAAAGTAAGATGCATGAGTACAAAGTATCGATTAGGAAAGGCATCCCAATTCTCAAGGCCTATATATCAATGATAGGAAGATTCATATTCAAAGATAGCACATGATTTTAATTGATTAATTAGAAACAACTATTATATTTATTTATCAAATTTCCATTATCAAATTAATATTTAAATTAGACTTCATATTCAAAATTTATTTCATTTATAATTTGGGGACTCTGTTATCTATCTAAATAATATTGGATGACAACCTTTGTCAATCCAATAATAAATAAATAAAAAATCTATTGATCCACAACTCGATTCATTACAGTGGTATTAGAGTGAGTGAACCTACCAGACTTTGGGTATTGTAAAAAATTGACTTTCCATTGGAAGCATGGCAAGCGATGATAGTGGTTGGCAAGATTAGTTTATGAATTAGGTAGTAAGCTTTGTAGTTTATCTTAAAGGAATGCCATTTTGGTCACATTGAATAGAACAGAAGAATGTTTAGGCTTTATTGAGCATTCATTTGTAGTATTAGATATAGCTCTAGCTTTTATAGTATTGCACATGATTGTAGATAGTTTCAAAGATCTATATGACATCAATAGTTCACATTACTCAAGAAGGATGAACATCTTAAAGACATTTGTGGAAATTGGAAAAATTAACCTTATTGTGGAATTAGGGTTGCAAGATTTGATCTACAACATGTTCCACCATTTCTTCAGTAGGATTAAGAACACACATAATGAAGGTGTGTTTACAACCATGAAAGATTATGGTTTGAACTATCTAGAAGAGTGATGTTTTATCTCGGCCAAGCATATCTATACTATGGTTTGTTTAGAAACAAGGATGGGTTCTCTTTCATCGGCATATACTTTATTCCTCGATGTTTTCACACTAGTGTTACGAGACTTGGACTCGCCTGGGACTTGACAAGCCAATTTTTTACTTGGACTCGGGCTCGAAGCCGAGACTCGACAAATAGAAAAATCGAAGAGATTCAAATATTTTTAAGGATTTAATACTTGTTACATGCACGCTTTAATAAATAAACCTTAAAGACATAATAGAATTATCAAGTAGAAATTACTGTGATCCCATACACAAACATACATCAATCACATTCTACCCCTTAAGGGTCCAAAGTGCGAAATGGATGCAAACTTAAGCATGCTATTACTTGGATACCATGATGCTTAGAAAATTTTGGTCTGATCCTATAGGATCACATTGGGCCCCTTTATAAAAATCTCTCTCGGTTTTGGCTATCTCAGAGTGGTTTTCCTGTGGCGGCTGATTTTCAATTGATGGAAAAAGTGTCAAATTCAAGTTGTGTAAAGTTGCAAAGTGGTGCAACTTTCGCTTTGCAACTTGTGTGACCAAAATAACTGCTCCAATGCATCTGAATAGGTATTTTTATGCTAGGAATGGTCCTCTTTTGCACTAAAACACGTGGAATCACTCTGAGCTACGTTCCACCGGATCGATCCCTTAAGGGTCCAAAGTGCAAAATGGCTGCAAATTTCAGCATGCTATTAATCGGATACCATGATGCTTAGAAACTTCTCGTCTAATGCAATAGGACTGCATTGGGCCCCTCTACAAAAAATCTCCCAATCTCTTCTATCTCAGAGTGGTTTTCCCGTGCTGGCGGATTTTTCACTTGATGGAAAAAGAATCAAATGCAAGCAGTGCAAAGTTGCAAAGTGGTGCAACTTTCGTTCTGCAACTTGTGTGACCAAGCAAAATGTTCCAACACATCTGAATAGGTATATTTATACTATTAATGGTCCTATTTCACACCAAAACACATGGAATCACTTTGAGCTATGTTCCATTATATCGATCCTTAGGTTAGAGGAGTCTAAAGTTGCAAATTTGTAAGTTGATTAAAGAAACAAATTTGAAATGCAATGGTTACTTGTTTTGAAAGTTGATTTTTAGTTAGTTGAGGGCATGGATAAGTTAGAGAAGGGTGTAAAACACTATGTAAATCCTTGAGAGGTCTAATGGAGGTTGTTGATGAAACTTTGGAGAAGATCTAATAAAAAATTAATCACACTGTTCTCTATTTTTTATATTTTTTATACAAACTTGTTTATTCTGTACTTGTTATGACCTCCAGCTTCTTGTATCATCCCAAGGCTAACATGGATTAAAAGAGGGTTGAGTTCACAAGAACCCATCTCTCATTATAATGAATAGCACACTTAGCACTCATTGCATCTAGGTGATGCTCACAGAGGTGAGGCATTAAGCCTTCCCGGGAGGTCACCCATCGCAGTACTACTCCAACTCAAGCACTTAACCACAAAGTTTTTTCCTCAAGGTTAAGTCCAATTAGCTTGCAACCCCATTTGCAAAACCTTAAACAAGTGTTGTTCCTTACGAAACACTCATTATAGAGCCCCTTTAGCTCATCAATTGATAAAATGGAGGTATTTTCTACAATGTGTCAAATTGTGTAGTTTTCGAGAATAAAAGAGATTAAGAAGGGAAGATCAGGGTAATCATTTTGTAGAATTATTTTTATTATTGAATTACCTAGTGTGGGATTGATCTATCTGAGAAAAAAATTATAATATTGGAGTATATGTTTCAAGCATATAATCCGGAAATGACTGAAAGTAACATGCATGAGTACAAAATATTGATCAGAAAAGGAATCCCAATTCTCAAGGCCTATATATCAATGATAGGAATATTCATATTCAAAGCTAGCACATGATTTTAATTGATTAATTAGAAACAACTATTATATTTATTTATCAAATTTCCATTACCAAATTAATATTTGAATTAGACTTCATATTCAAAATTTATTTCATTTATAATTTTGGGACTTCGTTATCTATCTTAATAATATTGGATGACAACCTTTATCAATCTAATCATAAATTATAAATAAAAAATCTATTGATCTAGAGCTCGAGTCATTACAGTGGTATTAGAGTGAATGAACCTACTAGCTTTGGGTATTGCAAAAAATTGACTTTCCATTGGAACCATGGCAATCAATGATAGTGGTTGGCAAGATTACTTTACGAATTAGGTAGTTAGCTTAGGAGTTTTTCTTAAAGGAATGCCATTATGGTTACATTGAAAAGAATAGAAGAATGTTTAGGCTTTATTGAGCAATCATTTGTAGTATTAGATATAGCTCTAGATTTTATAGTATTGCACATGATTGTAGATAGTTTCAAAGATCTAGATGGCATCAATAGTTTGCATTACTCAAGAAGGATGAAAATCTTAAAGACATTTGCAAAATTTGGGACAAGTAACCTTCTTGTGGACTTAGGGTTGCAAGATTTGATCTACAACATGTTCCACCATTTCTTCAGTAGGATCAAGAACACACATAATGAATGTGTGTTTGCAGCCATGAAAGATGATGGTTCAAACTATCCAGAAGAGTGATGTTTTATCTCGACCAAACATATCTATAGTATGGTTTTTTAGAAATAAGGATGGGTTCTCTCTTCATTGGCATATACATTATTCCTCGATGTGTTCACACTAGTGCTAAAAGACTTGGACTCACCTCAGACTTGAAAAGACAATTTTTTAGTTGGACTCAAGCTATGAGCCCAAACTTGACAAATAGAAAACCCTAAGAAATTCAAAGATTTTTTAGGATTTAAAACTTGTTACATGCACCCTTTAATAAATAAACCTTAAAGAAACAATAGATTTATCAAATAGAAATTCCTATGATCCCATACACAAAAATACATCAATCACATAAGTATAAGCACAAATTTTAGCTGAAGGAAATAACACATTTAGATATATAAATATTGTGATATTGCTATCAGGATTCAATCATGTATTTTTACAAGTCAAACTCATTGACCCATGATTCATGAGTAGTGGTTCACAATAACCCCTCTCTCATCATAATGAATGGTTCATAAGGAGGAAGATAAATCTTCATACATTTCCTCTATCACAAATGAGATAAGTGCTTGGCTTCATGAAGGTCATGAGGTAACTATTAATGGGGAGTGGATACATGAAGAACTCATGAAGAATGATAATGGCTTCAGACTTGCTATAAAGTATGTGCACAAATACAAGGTATACGAATGAAAACACGTAAGCCACAAAGTATACATTTGAATGAACACAAGTCACAAAGTATACATGTAAGTTGTAAATTATTCACCTGAATACACGTAACTCATATCTATTGAACCATCAATTTAGAATGAAAATATGGATAGGAATTGATAAAAAGATATTCGTATTAACCAAATAGCCATGTAGGCATGCACCAATATATGTTGATATAAGTATGAAATATATTTACAAAATAGCCATATAGGCTTACGAGAATGCCATATAGACATACAATGTGAAATATGTCCAATAAAAAATATGTACAAAACTGCCATGTAGGCATACAACAAAGGTCTCTCAAATAAAAAATCATTGCTCTCCATGCCATGGAAATAAAATCTTTTCCTTTCCTTTTCGATTGTATGGCAATAGGTTTGTCCCTTATTTTTCTGCACTTGAGGAGTGCTCCTACTGCTCCTCCTAGGGTTTATATCATTGTGATGTTTTAACTGTTACAATAAGAAGTAAAAAGATGAATACATAGAAATTACATTATAAAAAATGATATATTTGACAAAATAATCACTTACCACCATCTCACGATCTCTCTCCATGAGGGAAATATTCTCATGCCCATGCTTAGGTGTGCTCAAGTCCTGTATAAACCATACAAATATAAATTAAACTACGTGAATAAATAATGGTTTGATTTCTTACTAACTAACATCTATAACAACAAATGTAAATGTAAATTTACTAATTTTCCTCATACCTCTGTTGTCAAAGCCATCGAGGATTGTATAGAAAATTTCACACCAATATCCATTGCCCTCATCACATTCAGAGGTATATCATCATGCAACATCTAGAAATAAAACAAAAAAATATTAAATGCAATCAACGATGTGCATATAAACTACAAAAATCTATTAAGTAATTGAATCATTAGTTAAAATATTTATTCTATTACCTCCATGTAGGTCTGAGTAAATCCATCACCACTAGGAATTGTTCCATCAAAACCTCCAATATTAGTTTGTTCAACATCCAAAATTGCATATTAAATAACCATTCATAAAACAATGCTATTAACATACATTAAATTTATAATTGTTTACTAGTTACATACCCTAGAGATAGGTGTACTACATAAATAAGTTGGTGGGGGGCCAGTGTATCTAGTCTCAACACTATGACCCTAGAATTTTATTAAAATCATAAAACATTTTTAGTTAATCTTGCATTTCAAAATCAAAATTTAATAAATTAAATTCAATGAACATGCACTAAATTTTACTTGACTATCAATACCATATGCATGATGCTGCCCTCTCCCTCTCCATAGCTGCAGATGGATCCTACATACCAGTCTCCTGAGTGTCGGTGGGGTCATATGAATAAGTAGCCCCGCAAGATTGACACACAAGTGTTTGAAGGCAACCAATCAAAGACTCCCCTAGATGGCGCTATAGAATAGGGATAGTATGATGGATGACACTCTGGGTCAAAGTGTTGATCACTTGTAATGTTTCTACGTTAGTGACTGCAAAATTGTGGGGGTTTTGGTGGCGACTGCAAAAAAAAAATACTTGAAATGCTAATGACAAATTTCCATTTCATTTTTTGCTTTTAACAATCAATAACGTGGGCACGTTATAACATGCTCGCATTATCAGTTTGTAGTTGTTGAGTCGTAGGGTCGACATAACGAGCTATAATGCAAGCACGTTATAATGCGCTCACGTTATGGATTTTCAATTAATTTGTGGAGGGTGTCCACAAAATTGCTACCCATTTCCTGACACCTTCCCACATGATGTTTCACACTTGTGAGATTGGATGCGGTCTTAGACCAAGTGAACTACGGTGAGCGACATCATGAGGTGAGTCAATTTTGCTACCTTTTTTTTATTATTTTTTTATTATGGAATGATGTATATGCATATTTAGGTTAATTTAGGATCTTTGGAATTTTTTTGCAAAGTGTCCCTTTTGTTCACCAAATGTCTCACTTTTTCACAAAGTGTCATGTTTGTTCACGAATTGTCCCAAAAGGGTTGTAAAGTATCTAGGGCCTTAGAGAAAGCACACTAGAATGACATTAGTACACTTGCATGATGAATTAGAGTAAAATTTAAGATATTAGATGATTTAGAGAGAATATTTTGATGTTTTTGATACGTACCCACCTAATTTTGTCAACGTCTACGTGGGAGACATTTATGATTTTTGAGAGATCTGGCCCCCTCTTTGTTAACAACATACACTGACCACTTGTAGGAGGTAGGTATTTATTGGGCATACCTCATGACCCCCATGAGGTACCATGATTCTATGTTGATGAAATTATGTGAGTGGTGGAATGTGGATACATGCACTTTCCACCTCCCTACTAGAGATATGACAATCACGCTAGAGGACGTACACTAGATACTTTGAGTTCCTATTCAAGGGGAGTGGGAGCACCTCTAGAGAGATTGAACCTTTCTTGAGTAGTGGGTGAATATGTAGTACTACCTTGATAGACCAATTCACGATCATAGGGTAGCAATTGAATTGGCAATGTTACTTTATTCATGAGCACCAGTGGTGAAATGAGATATGATGCATACCATCACATTGGTAATCCTTCCAGATGGATGAGAAACATACCTTGAGGATGGGATAGTGCATCTAATATAGGGGATGGCGAAGCATGGGACAATGTATGCTTGGAGACATTGCATCCTTGCACACTTATTATAATGATTTGGAAAAAATTTATTCTGAGAGGTGGACAATATGGTGCACTGTACACTTCTATAGGTTTGATGCCTAGAGCATATCACTTACACTAGGCCTACTGGCTTCCCATGTCCAATAGCAATTGGGTATCCTCAAGCCTTTGACAATCCTCTTTGAAGGTTATGGAAGTATGGAGATTTCCACTTTTGGAGAGTGAGGTTTGAGTGATTGGAGGAGTATGAGAACTAGTGGAGACCTTATCATCTTAAATTGTAGTGGTTAGACTGCACAAGACAGATGAGGAGACTTCAGTTGCATAAATTTTTTGGTTGGTCGGCATGATCACATAGTACCTTCCTTCTACTATGAACGAGTCATGTGATAGTTTGGATAGATTCAGAGGCCACCTAGGGAATGATCATTTTTTAAGGAGGTCAGTGTGGAGCACCCAAAGATCTGGTGATACCATATGGTTCACACTAGATGACATCTTCTAGATTGACTCTGATTATTTTGATTACAATCAACCATCAATCTTCGATGCAAACGTACAACATTAGTGTCACATGGGATCATGAGGAGTGGTTGATAGCATTATGATCAACTCATTTGTTTCTAATTGATGAGACCATAGGAGATGCAAGACCATTTCTAGATGAGGGAGGTGAGAGAGAGGATATAAATGATGAGACACACTATATGGATGTGGAAATATTTATTGACATTATTGATGAAGAGTATGATGAGGATGCAGATCCAGATTATGATGGAAAAGAAGGAGAGGAGGATCAATATTAGGATCAAGAGGAGGACAAGGATGAGTATCCACCCCTAAGTGATAGGGATGAGGGAGTAGTTGAGGACTGATATGAGTGGGGAGAGACCTCACCCATTCATATGACTAGATGCCAAGCAATAGTAGCAACAAACACCAATACTCACAACTAAGGAGAGGCTAGCAGAAAATACATGCCCTTTGCATAGGATGAGGATTATATTTCTTAGCCCATTGGAAATTAGGTGATGATATTTAATTTTGATGCATGTACTTTATTCTTTGATGTATTTATTTTTTCATTTATATATATATATATCATGATGTGTAATGATTATATTTTGTTTATATGTTGTAGGGCCATCACGTAGCTACAAAGATAGTTCCATCTTTAGATGAGGAGGATATGGAGTTGTATTATGTGCCCCGACCTATTGTGGAGTGAGATCTAGAGTCATTGAAACCATTTTTGAGACTGTGGGCAGCATATGAGGGATTAAGGAGATAGGTTCACCGAGCTAGGATTGCATCATAGGCACAATCATAATGAAATCTGGTGGAGTTTGAGAGAATAGAGAGAGAGGTGACAGGACTAAAGTTAGAGAGGGTTTAGATAGTAGGAGAGAATCGAGTGGCACTTGCACATATGGAGGAGATGTAATTTATGATTAGATTCAGTGGGTCATAATCATGATCACACATGACCATCTCTTGATGTCTGACTACTGATGTAAAAGAAGTATCAGGTCTTGAGGGATCTGGTAATAACGATTCTCAATGAGATTGTATATTTTGATGACATGTACAATTTTTTTTTGATATATATATATGTCTATGCACTTTGATGTTATATGTTGTGGTTTAATGTGTGAATGTTAAATGAAAATTTGATTAATTAAATAGCCTTTAGAAGATTACTTAATTAATGTCATCATGATATAACAAAATTTATGTGATCTAATTAAAAACTTGTTAGAGTTTCTTTTAGATACAACATAAAGATTAAGTATGTTATGCAGTTATGATTTTAAAGAAAAATAACACACAAGAAGAAATTTGAAATAGCATGAAATATAAAGCAATTATAACATGAATTAAATAATTATTTTAGTGTTCAAGATGTACATACATACAAAATTATCTAGAATGAAACAATGAGAAAGCATATAGGATAAAATCCAATAGCTCTAACAACATTTCTTTAGAATTCATACCATTCAAAAAAAAATTCAAAATAATACGTACGCAAATGCGTGAAATTAATAGGGTCTTTAAGAGGATTGCCATTGCGTTCAGTTAAGGTGTAAGGACCAGATCCATAATTTGTATTGACCACATAAAGTCTTAACCAACTAGGATTGAACTTGGATTTTTTAGCTTAATCGATAGTAGTGTTTCACCTATTTTTACATAAAGCTAAATCACCCTTGTTGAATGTTGGAGGAATAACATGGGTATGGTTTTTGCATTGTAATTGTTTAGTGTAATCTTGAAGATACTCGAGAGCATTAATGCAGTGTTCATCAAGAATTTCAAGTTGGTAAATCGTTGTTGCACATAGGTGTCATTATTGACAAGGCCTAGGAGACAAATCCTTAATGTGAAGATTTCTAACTCTAAAGGTATGAAAGACTTGGTACCATAGACAAGTTTGAAAGGTGTATTTATTTCAGAGGAGCAAAAATTTATGTGTGCCAGTATTTTTATTGAGGCTAATAATTTTCTTAAGGATTTTTTTGAGTATTTTATTAGTGCTATCATCTTGACCATTAGGTTGTGTGTAATAAGGTGTTGAAAAATGATTTTTAATATGAAAGGTCTCTAGGAACTTCTTCACATCATTATTTTTAAGTGGTGTGCCATTGTTTGAAACTAATACAAAAGGAAGGCCAAAGTGAGCGATGATGTGTTCTAATAAAAAATGACATGTCACAACAGTGATTGTAGATCAGAGAGGAATAGATTCTACCCATTTGGGGAAATAATTAGTGGTTGTAATGATTAACATATGTCCAGTAGAAGAATTTGGTGAATGTTTTCAAATTAGATCCAATCCCCACATAGAGAATGACCAAATAGGGATTTAGGCACATAGCTTAGATGTAGGAGTATGAATCAAATTTTTATGTTATTGGAATTTGTGACATTTCTTAACATGCGCATAAAAATATTTTTCCAATAATAACCCATGCGAAGGAGTTTTTGCACTAAGGATTTTCCTCAAAAATGACCTCAACAAGTGCAAAAATGGGATTTTTTGAGGAAAATATGAGTTTCATAATCCTTAAGACATCATCAGAGAACTCCATCAAAGGATCTTCTATACAGTGTATAAGACAGGATAATGTACTTAGTGGATAGATTTTTTAGGTGAATGCAGGTGTTTCTGGTCGTAGGCTCGAGAATGGTACCATATTTTAAATAGTTATATATGGCATCATACCATTCACACAAATTATCCAGGAACGCTTGAAGGAAATCATCAGGTTTATCATTGATGGAACATTTCATGATGGAGTGGATGGTAAAAATGACTTTTTTAGAAGGATCTGAAGGAGATATAAGAGAAGCTGCACTAGCCATTGCATTTGCATGTCAATTAACTTTTTGAGGGATGTTATCAATGGTGAACGATTCAAATTGTTCTAACAAAGTTAAGGTGAGATCCTTATATTGTGATAATTTATCATGTTTATCTTGTTGGACTCAATGGAACACTGAGAAGGGGGGTGAATTAGTGTTCAATAATATTCGAAACTTCATCCATTCAAAACATGAAAGTGTTTCATCATTGCATTAAAGAAAATATGTATGCATTAAAAGTAAAAATCCATAACAACATGACACATAGATTTTTGTGTGGAAACCATGTTAGGGGAAAACCACGGTGGATATTAATTGACAATTTGAGTACTCAAAGTATAGGAACTATAAAAGGAATGCACTTGCATTCAAGCACACTGCCTAGAGCTCACTACTTAAAATATAGAGGCTTACTTCCTAAAAAAATCAAATTAAAACTATCTGAAAAGATGAACTGAGATGATAACATTTGACAATGCCAGGTAACAGTTCCAGTGAAGCTCATGAATCTTATTTTGGATCTGCTCTCTATTTTTCCACTTCACTCTGCCCTGGTCTACCCTTTATTGCTCTTCGCATCAGATTCACATTACAACTCTACAATAACTCACAATTAAAACTTTATTTTTGAATACCACTTCTATCTCACACACATCACACCTCAAGTGATGAAATTAATCTCTTATATATATCCACAATCAAAGAATAGTTCATCCAACAATCAAATTCATACGGTATTAAGATATTTTTAATTTTTCGACTAGATCCATCATCAAATCATTATGCGCATCCTCCGAGGCTGGTTAAGACCAAGAGAGGACCCATAAAAAACTTAATCCAATAATGAAACTTATAATTAATTTGATCTGATACATCTATGAATTCCATCTTTGCTAGGTTGTCCTTCTAGCATAGATAATTGACAGATTAATGCACTAGACCTTCTAGATTTCATATCAGTGAGTGTGCATAAAAAATAAGACACTGCAAGCCTCTGTAAATCTTCTTCAAGGATTCATAACCCAAAATACCTGTCCAGTGAGATGTCTAGACCAACTTTTATACCTTTAACCGGATCTCCTATTCTTTGCTCTATTCTTCCGGTAGGAGCCAAAAATAGTGCTACTCATTCAAATGCAAGACTAGATTTGCATGAATTGGGTTGCCATAAATGAAAAAACCTACAAGAAAAAATCCTTAGATATATGCCAATATATCTTCATAGAGACCATTGATTTGTTTGATCACTAATTATGAATCACCATGAATCCTAATATTTTAGATTCCCCTGACTAAAGCAACACACAATCTAACAATTAATGCTTCATACTCAACTATGTTATTTGTACATAGGAAATTGAGGCGATATGACAAATGAATTGGCTGACCTACAGGTGGAATTAATATAACTCCAATACTAGAGCCTATTCAACACTTGGATCCATCAAAGTAAAATTCCCATGTAGGAAGCTCTATGTTCAACACACTATCATCAGGAAAAGAGTCATTGGCAGGTAACACAAGAGGCTAAGGAGCATAAACTAAGTGCTCAGTTAAGGCTTGTCCTTTGATTTATTTTTGGTAAATGAACTTAAGTTCAAACATAGTCAAAAAAATTATCCATTTAGCAAGACATCCTAAAATTTTTGTTTTATTGAAAATATATTTCAGAGGATCAAACTTTGTCATCACTTGTATTTCTTCATTTAGTAAATAATGTTGCAACTTACTAGTAGCGAATACAAGAGCCAAACATTATTTTTTGATTGTTGTGTAGTGAGTTTCATAATCTATGAGAGTTTGAGTGATTTAATAAACATTATTCTCTTTTCCACTATCATCTTTTTGAGCCAAGAATGCAGCAAGAGCATAGGTAGAAGCTACAATATAAAGGATGAAGGGTTTGTTTGGTATAGCAGGTTGTAAAATAGTTGGAGTTGCTAGATACGCTTTCAAAATCTCAAAGGCATATTGAGAATCATCATTCAAATAAAAATTCATATTATTTTTGAGGAGGTGTGTAAAAGGTAATGTTCAATCAGCTAAGGAAGCGATAAAACGACTGATGATTTGAATTCTTCCTTGTATTGTGCGCAATCAAGAAATATTGTGAGGAGGTGGAGTGTTAATTATAGCATAAATTTTCTTTGTATCAACCTCTATTCCTTTGTGAGATATGATAAAACCTAAATTTTTACCACTATCCACTCCAAAGATACACTTTTTTGAATTTAAGTGCATGTTATACTTACGTATTTTTTCAAAGATTTGTCGAAGAACATTCACATTATCTTTTCGGGTTAAGGATTTAGCTAGAATATCATCAAAATAATCTTCTAATATTTTATGAATATAATCATGAAATATTAATGTCATTGATCATTGATAAGTATAACATGCATTATTTAATCCTAAAGGCAACATAACCCAATGAAATGTTCCCCAAGTCGATGTAAAGACCATCTTGTATTGATTTTTTTGGGTTGATGAAAATTTGATTAAATATAGAAAAACCATCCATAAAGGATAAAAAAACATGTCCAAAAATTTAATCCATTATCATGCCAGTGTTAGGAAGAGGAAAATCATCCTTTAAATAGGTTTTATTCAAGTCTCAAAAATCTGTGCATATCATTACATGATTATTAGGTTTAGTAACTGCGACAATGTTTGATATCCAAGGAGAATAATCAATAGGTTGAATAAAACCCGTGCCAAGGAGATTTTCAAGTTATCTTTTAACATGCAAGGCTATCTTAGGGTTCATTTTTCATATCTTTTGGTGAACAAGTTTAGCATTTTCAGCGAGAACAATGTTATGAGTAACAATATTAGGATCTTTTCTAGACATATCAAAATATTTCCAAGCAAATAGTTCAGGAAAAGTGTGAAGCAAGGTTGCAAGATCCTATTGTTCTTCATCACCAAAGCACTTTCCAATTTTAATGACTTTGTCTTTATCATCTATTTCCGTTGGTATGCGAAGGGTATCCCCTAAAGGGAGTGCATTAGAGCTAGGAAATTTTGGATCATATGGTTCAATGCTTGTGGGAGTTTCATTAATGTCAATAATGTTGAGCTCAAAACTTATCATAGGACAATAGGCATTTCTCTTGGAGCTAGAAGTCTAATCTAAAGCACCTAACAAGTGTTTCAAAGATTCATCATCATTAACATAGTAAAATGGTGGGGAATCCATATCAAGGAATTCAAGATATTTGAGCATGAGTTTGGTTTTTGGTGTGCATGTGATAATGTTAATGTTGAGTGAAGGTCATTGATTTGCTTTTATAGTTTTAGAAAAAGAAAACCATAGACCAATCTTAGTTTCTTGTATATTAGGTTCAATGGGAACACAAATTTCTTTGCTCATGCTTTCCACATCCTTTACCATTGTAGCCTAATTTTTTCAAAAGATCGTAACCTCGTTCATAAAGTCTTTCCATTTCTTGTGGGTTACGTGGTTGTTGATAATTTATCTCATCAAAATTTGTTGTATACATTGCATTATCATCCAAAGGAGATAAGGTAGAGGTGTAAGAAGGTATTTCTTCATTTTGGGTGGAGAGGATTGCTAATTGTTCTTGTTTTTCATCCTCTTTGTGGGTGATGATGTACTCACACATAAATGAAGATGTGAATTCCAATGAGTCCCAATCATCACCAAGTAAGCTAGATTTTGATTCTTCTAAAAAGGGGCGATGTTGGAGGTGGGAATTAATGTGTTGAGAGGACTTGATGTTCCCTTTTCAAATTTTAAGCAACTTTTAGGCTCGAGGTCTATGTCAATGTGAATTTTTTTGTTATTATATATATATTTCATTTTGCGATGAAGGGTCAAGGGTCCACATGCATCTCAAGAATCCATGATTTTCCCAAGAGGAGATTATAGGAAAGGTCATAGGGCATGCCATGAATAGGAGTTTGAAGCATAACCATTTCTTGATGGTAATAGGTAAAGTAATGACGTCAAGCAGTTACTTTGTAACATTTTCAAATCCTCTAATGGATAAGGAATCATATTTGATTTGCAATCTATCCACATGTAACCTATCAAGGAGTTTAGCACTGCACACATTAAGGACATAGCCATTTTCAATGAAGGTTCATTTGATTCCTATCCTCTCATATTGGGCTATTATCATAAAGGATTCATTTTTCTTTCTTAATTCTAATGGAGGGAGATCATGTTGGTAGAAGGGAATGTCGAGATTGATAGTATTCATGTATTATAGGAGAGTTGCACCAAATCATTAGCATTTGTACCAGGAGGAACCTCTATTTGTTGCAATGTCGTTTGAAGCATAAAATGATAGTTGGGGGAGTTCTGGAGAATATCCCAAAGGGATATCTTGTTGGGAGTATTCTTAAGTTGTGAATTGAGAAAAGGGGCCACAAGTAAGATGGGGTTGGGTAATGGTAAGGGTGTTGAGGTGGCTTGTTGGGGATGTGTGTTATTTCAAGTGTAGTGAGTATGAGAAACAACATTGTGCATAGGTGGGTAAAGGGTAAACTTAGGTTTGGATGGGGTTTGAGGTTTATGGGAGGGTGGGTAGAGAACAAGATGAGGTTGAATTATGTTGATCTCTTTTGTGTGCTGTTTCTCGCAACAAACCTTAGTAGATGAGTTAGATGAGATGTAATCCAAAAGAGCTTCATCTAATAGATCCATATCAGCACTACTAAAAGATTTGGGAAATACGTTATCAGTAGTTAGTGTGGGTTTGTCATCACAAACTTTAGTGGATGAAATTAGTGAGAGGAAGCTTTGTAAATCTTCATCTAAATTATCTATCTCATCAATACTAAAAGGTTTACATGATATAGTTTTCGTATAGTGAAGAAGTGTGTGCATTGTTTCATGTGATATTTCTATGGTTTTGTTTTCATGTTCTAATGAATTTTCTTTGAATGAACTAGGAACTCATGCTAAGAATGAAACTCATAAAGATCTAATGCTATTCGTAATTCCATAAAAGTGAAATATGTTTGTGCTAATTATAACCATATAACAAAAAGCAACTAAATATAATCAGAGAAACCATTGAAACAAACAAAAAGTTCAAAAAATGGCAAATAAATGTAAAAATCACTGATGCAAAATTGAGCATTGGGACTAAGTTGCCTATGGTGGCGAATTAGTCCTATAATGGATATTTGTGACTTTTTAATAAACTTTTCTAATGGAAAATGATGTATTTGGGACTATAAAGTGCAAATCTAAGGTGTATATGCATAATTTATCTATCATGCAAGGAAATAAGATGCATGAATAAAATTTTCAGTAATGTAAAGTATGAAACCATAGGATACAAGTTTAAACAATATAACATGCAATGCAAGGTTAATAGAAGAGCTTTCTAGGATGAAAATGTAGGCTAAATCAGAAGTAAGATGTTTCTAAATGAAAGTTCACCAAAATGAACCACACATTTTATGGTTAAAAGGAGGGTTCACCAAGGGTTTCTAGGGTTTTAACCTAGAAGGATGGATATCTCCCTTCACGTGCATAAAACTTGGGATTAATTCAATATTGGGGTTGAATGTGATTGAGATCTTGTATGAAGTATTCTAAATTTTATAATCTAATAAATGAAACTAACTATAGAACACAAGCTAATGTAATCTACATTGTTTCAAAACACATGATATTCTGAAAAAAGATTAAATAAAGACCATACAAGGTAAGATAGCATAACATATAAAACAAGTGCAACTAGAAACTGATGAGGATTGAAGTGGAGATTACAAAATCCTTTATAAATCCAAAAAATATGACTTATGCTAGATTGGGCCTGACTTAGTCCCAATCCTCGCAAACTATTTTGGGCCCCATTCAAGCCAACTGGGTACTCAAATCTACCAAAATCTCTAACAAATTCTTGCAATGGGACCAGGTCGCCACTATTGGTGACTTAGCCCCTTTCAACTTTTTGGGATATTTGACCGAGGTCGGAAGCCTATAGTTTTCACTCTTCTTTTTCACCAAAATCAGGGTTCAAATCCACAAAGTCACTTGCAAAAAAAAAAAAAAAAATTAGTTTCTAGTGTGGGGTTTTCCTTGGTCAAACCCCTAGTTTGTATTTAAATTTTGAAAGATATAAGAAATATATATAAAACCTAGCTATATGTTTGTTTAGAACTAGGAAGATCTGAAGTATGGCAATAACCATATTCTATTTTTCTAGAATAAGATGTATAAATGAGATTTGAATGATGGAAGACTTCAATACAAGAAACCTTAAAACATTAAAAATGAATTTAAGTGAAATTCAAATGGAATGCAAACTGTAAGTTTGAAGGGAAAGAGAAAATGGAAGATTGAATCGCTTTGAAAACATGTCTTTAGTTGTGATTTGATGGCTAGTTGCACCTCCTCAACCTAGATTTCTCCATGATTCTCCATATACATCCATGTTCAAGCCCTTACAATGTGAGATCTTGAATGAGAAGTGAGCTTGAAGACCTACAAAAATGCTACTTTGTTGCCTAAGCTTCAACTTTCTTGTAGAAAAAGAAATGAATCTTCTTGTGGAAGATACGTTCAACAGTTGATTCTTGAGATTCTTTGTCAAAAATGACTAGAAGTTCTTGAAAGTGACCTAAAAAAGTGTATTTATAAGAAAAAATGCATTATTGTTGATTATTTTGACCTAAGAGGCTAACACCCATCGATAAATTTTAGTAAGCTGGATATTTTCTTGCTCAAAAATGTAAATAATCCTAAAAAGGACTAAGTCACCACCTTGTGTGACTTAGTCCCACCAGGGGTTTTTGGAGGCAAGATTGATGATATTTGAGTGGTTTTGATGTTTTTTGTCAAGAATTGTATGATTCCTTAGGTAAAGTAGGCCTCAAAGTAAAAAATAATGACTCTTAGGGGCCTATAAATGTTATTTTTGGAGGGTGATTAATGCAAGGGTGTCTAAATTAGGACTAAATTAGGCATGAAGTTTTCCTTTTCTTCAAAGGTATACAATTTTTAGTGACACATAAAGAATAAATTAAATCCTTAAATATGGAATAAATTTCATAGTTCAAGAGAAAATTATAATATAAGGAGAAAGAACAATTAGATATGATGTCATTTGATAGGAACTACTAAAGGAGTTTTATCCAGGAAAAGTATAAATAAAAAGGTCCTCACCTAGATACAATGCGAAAGGGTAATGACAAAGAGGTTATTAAAAATGAGATGAAATATCGAAAGAAGATATAGTCCACAATAGAAATATTGATATATGAAAAGGAGAAAAAATAATAAGGTATAGTATAATATATTTCATTTTCTTCTATTTTAATTTCTAAATAAAAGATTTTTTTATCTTGAGTATGTTCCATTAGATATGGACCATGTAGTAAATTAGATTAGATTATTGGTATCACTAATGGAAATGATGTGAATAGTATAATATAAGGACATAATAATAAATATAATTTATGAGACACTTGGGTGATCCCATAATACTGGTTTACAATTTTTGGGAAAACTAGACATTGAACTCTTGTTTTTTAACTAAATCTTCACTTTTCGAGCTCCTATAGTGGCTAAACTGTGAGGAATTTGAAGATGATGCAAACTAGTGATTTGTGGAATTTTTTCTATAGATTATAAATACATTTTTTCAAAAAAATTGAATTAAATTGCACTTCTTTTTCCATCTCCTTTGAAAACTAGATTTAAGGAGTGACGCTCACTGTATACAACATAGTTATTTTTGTACGAAGGATAAAAAAATATTTTTTTCAAATTTAAATTTGTAAATATGATATATGACCAGCTCATTTGGTTTTATAGTGTTTTATTAAAAACAAATTCCTTAATCAAGTTTTGAAGTCAAACCAATTACAATTCAAACATAGGCAGATCGTATAAAACATGACTTTTATTTGTATGTATCAAAATTCATCCTCTTTTTTTAATGGATCGAGGACATCAATAACTAGCTTGAACATATTTTTTTTAAAAATGTTTTGATAATCTAAATTATTTTTCCACATGTGCAGAGCAAAGAGCTTGATTTTCGGTGAAAAACTTATGTTTAATAAAATTGAAAAAAATACATAATAAAACCAAAACATTTTAAAATTATAGTCATTTGATATCTCATTCCAAGAACTACCTAATTCTAGTTGGGTTTGTGAATTCTCCACCATTTTCATCTTTGAACCAAGTTCTGAAGTACAAAAAATTTGAATTTTTTTTGTGCCAGAGAGCACAAATTAGGGAAAAGGGGGTTAGCTTGAACAAGGGGACTTCAAGTGAACCTTCTTTCAAAAAGGGGTTTTCATTTGTATTTTTTGGGAAGATGCATTAACTGGGTGTGCTCGAACCTAGGTTCGATCGAACCCTCTTTTGGTTAGTTCAAACCAATGAATTTGTTCAAACCCCAAGAACGATTTTTTTTGGCATGGGATCATTTTTGCAAGTTTTCCTTCCTCATTCAAATTGTAAACCAATTTTGTGGGTTTACCCACTTACAAATAAACAAGGTATAAATAATATGTACAATAAAAAGAAGAGTGTAACTAAAATTTTGACCAAGTAAATCAATAAATTTGATAATGTAGATATGCCTAAAAAATTCTATTACATTGATCATGTATCCATATTAGGTGGACTCATTTTATGTTACACTTTCCATAAATAGAAAAATATAAGGAATTATATGATTAATTTTAAAACTTTAATTAATATCATACCTTTATAAGTATTGAATCAATTAGGTTTATAAGTCAAACAATCATTTGGGAAATTATTTTCGGTAGAGTCGAGAGAATTCTTGATCATTTGAGTCATGAAAGATCTATACTTATAAGTTTATTTTGTGTTGATACTATGGGTACAAGATGAATATGACAATAGTGAACATCCAACCACAATATGATATGTTGTTGTCAAGGAGATACATAGATATAATTAGATTCAGATTAATTATTCATATCCCATGTTCCTTAGCAATAAGACTTACATGATACTAGACGAGGAATCAATAAATCAAGATATTATTAAGCATCCCAATAATATTCATCAAATTATTTGTTATATTGACATAGATATATATAACTTTGGGATTGTTATTAGTAGTTTAGAAGGCTATAATGACTATACATTTAGCTCTGTAGACCAAGATGTGTAATCAAATGACATGTAAATCATAAATTTTAATAGTGCTTGTTTAAAAGAAAAATAATGTAGCAATGTATTATTTTCTACTATTAGGCTTGAATATTGACTTAAATCTTAATGTAAACCTTATTCGAGTGTTGGGAGACTTATATTTAATCATTTTTCATATTTGAGACAAGTGTGTTTAAAACATTTTTTTTGGAGAGAGAAAAAAACATTAATGTTAAATTTTTTTATGCATACACCCACTAAGAAAAAGAAAAATGTATAAATTATAATTTGAAGAGTACATTTTTAGTAAGGCCTTTTGTATTTTTAACATCCATCACTAGTGCTTTTTTAATTATAATTATTATCTAAGCAAGTTTCTTAAATACATTGATAAATAGTAAAGCAAGGAAATATATTTTTGATATTTTGTCGAAATTATGGATGGTAAAGATATTAATTTTTGGATGTAGATTCTTTCAATTAAAAAACAACCCGATAAGATTAATTTTATTAAAGTGAGATTTTGATAAACCTAACAATAATTTAAATAAAATTATAGATGTGCATGAGAAATATTTAGAAGAGACCAACATAAGCACAAAATCCACCTAAGAAAATATTCACTTAAAAATCAAAATGGTCCCCAAATTTACAATTATGTTATCCAACATTGTAAGGATGTAATAGAGATTATTTCCAAGGTCATATAATATCCTAAAATTTTCTAGGGAGGATTTTTTTTAAAACATGAAATTCTATTGAAGACATATGCCAAGAATTTCATGTAAAAAATACCAATAAATCCTATACTAGCTCCTAAGATGTAGTAAGATATTTCAAAGATCAAAAACGCACAATAAATGCTAAAAGTAATTCAACATAGATCTTAAAAATTTTTATAGTTAGGAAATATAATGAAGATAATAGATTATATGTGGACTTTAAGAACCTTAATGTGTCCTCTCCCAAAGATAGTTATTTTCTACCAAATATGGAAACAATTTTAAAATAGGTGATAGGATGTGGATTTCTACTAATGATGAATGGAATCTCTAATCATAAATAGGTCAAGGTAAGTGATCCTAAGCACAATAAAATAAGCTTCACTATTCCATGGGTACATATGTTTATCTTCAAATATATTTTGGTCTAATTAATGTAGGATTTATATTTCAACAAGATATATATGTTATATTTTAAAAAAATAATTGACATCATAATGTTAATTTATCAAGATGACTTGAAAACCTTTTTCAAGAATTTTATAGATCATTTTGGTCATTTAGGGAATATCTTTATATCGTTCCTAGAATATAGAATCTCTCTCAACCTACATAAGTGTATTTTGGGGTTATGAAAGATAGATTGTTAGGATATATAATATACAAATATGTGATTATAATTGATCTAGAAGGGTAGAATAAATTGATAAAGTATCACAACCAAAGAATAAAACTTATTCAATCCTTTTTGGAAAATTATAATTTTTAGAAAGTTTATCCAAAACTTTATTGAGAAAAAAGAATCTACATCAAAGATGTTGAAGAAAGGATATAATATTACATGAAAAGGTGAGCCAATTGAAACATTTTAAGGTATAAAAATTGGTAATCAAATAGGCCCCTATTTTGGCTTCACCATTTAAATTTCAAAACCCTTTTACCTATTTTTCCACCCCTACTCATTCTATTATCACTATTTTAATGTACAAAAGATTCAAGTTGGATATGAATTATGTATAACTTTCATGAGTTAGAATTGTCTTGATTTACCCTTAGTGATTCTAGGTAACTAATAATTATTTAAATTTTTTATGATCATCAAATGTACTAGTTCATTCCCAAATATTATCCTTTTTTAAGCAACATGAAACAAATTAGAAAATTATTTGGACTAAGTTGGGTACACAAAATTCATTCACTCATAACAACTTTTTTCTTCTTCTCATAATGTGTGCATACATTCCTAATGGGTTTTCCAATTCACATTTAATAAGGAAAAATTACTACAATAATCATTTAAACTAGGTCATAAAAAACTAGAACACCAACTATATAATTGGGTACAATCCTTAATGGTCTGATATAGTTTCAAAACCTAAATATATATGAATTTATCCATTACTTACATTCATTTTAACATAATTTTCTAAGATAATGAAAAGATAGAGACTTATCCTATTTGTTTTATCGATGAGTCCAATGTTATATCATATTTAACAATATTTGTCTAGGCATCAAATGATTTACTAATATAACATTATTTAAACTTATTAAAACATCAAAAAAGTTATAGATGACCTTGGTCCTCACAATAAGTTTCACATAATGGCTTCATAAATTTTTGGAATTTTGTATGTACTACTATAATATTTCCCTTTTATGTGATTAATGTAATGTTTCATATACTAAATCAAGTTTTGGACACTTGGTATTAGTATCACAAGACATGTCACTTGATGTAATATTGGTTATCCATGTGGTGATGTTTATTTTCACCTAGAGTAGGAGGAAACACTAAACCATGTAACTTGATGTAATATTGGTTATCCTAATGTGGGAATCATTCTCCATTCTAGGAATATGGTTCCCACTTAGCAAAAAAAATAAATTTTAATTTAAATCTTTGTAGGATTTTATTCTCCAAGATCCAATGTCAGCTTGTAGTGTTGTCATTTCATGAATTTTTGCATAATTGTGTATAAATACAAGGTTCTTTCACTCATTTTTATCTAAGAATTTTGTGAGAGCATTTATAATATAAAATTAAGTTCACAAGAGAATTCAAGGTTTTCAAGGGAAGATTATAAAGCTTTTAAGAGAATTCTTAGAGCATAAACCATCATGTCAAAGATCACATTCTTCATGTTTTTTACTTTTCTTACAATTGTGGTGTAGAGTTCAAGATCCAGGAAAGCTTTACATTGAATATCTACCTTCAACAACAAATAATAAAGAACTACATCCATTGTGTCCATTTCAAGCATATTTTCAACACTCTATTACAAGGGTTTGGTGAGTTGCAACATCACCTTTTGTTCATTCATAAATCTCCTCTACATTTGATTTCTATTTCAAGGTTAAATTACCAAAAAGGGGTTTATCCAAGGAAAACCCCCATTCTCTAACCCCACAACCATTATTCCCTCTCTTTGCATGTGATTTGTAGGTCTAGGTTGTATACTTATCAAAGAGAAAGATAGGAAAAGTTTTCATCTAGTTGTCAAAGAAAATTCAAGTTCTCAAGATTGTGACTAAACCTTGGAGGAGCTTGGAGAAGACTTACAAACTTAATTCACTAGTTTCAAACCCATATTTGAATCAAGAATAGAAAATTAGATTGAGTGCTACAAAATTCATCTTTGAATTTCTAGAAATCTAGAAGAGGGTTGATTCACCACTATTGGCGAATGAGTCCCAATACTATTTTTTGTCAAAGGTTTTTGCAGATCCGAGTACCCTTTTTTTTGAAACGTGTTCTGACACAAATTTCCCTTCATTGGATTGATTCACCCAACTTTTTGAACGAGTCCTAGTGGGATTCACTAGTGAATTTTTGAAGGTTTTAAAACTCCATTCTACCTTCTCTAGTTTCCTAGGTGCACTTCTCCAATTTTATAATTTTTGTTGCAATTTTCTTACATTTCTAGATCATTGTTTGAAGCATTGCATAAAATTAGTGTTTTTGTATTTCATCATTCATTTCATTGTCTTTCCAATTCTAAAATTGGTGGTGAACCCCTTATTTACATCATTGAATGTCCTAGAACACACCCTTTCTTAGATCTCAATATCCTTTGTATTGGAATCTCAATGGTTTTTCTTGAGTGACATTCAAAAAATAGTCTCTCTCCTTTTAGGTCCAAAACTCTAGAAGCAAAAAGAGAGCCCCACTATTTTCTAGGTTTCATTTTTGTGAAAATCCATTTAGAGCATCTCTAATTTTGATTTGGAGTGCATTCACATCCAAACATTACATTAGGTTTTATATTGGTTAATTTTCATTTTAGGGTTTCGATCTTTGTATTAGGGAAAAGATCATTTAGCATGCATTATTACACTTAATTTCATTAAAAATCAGTCAATTTCTGCATTTTCATCTTATGTTTTCTTTAAAAAACATAAAATCCATAAAATTTAATTCAAAATTTACAAAAAAATCCATAGCTGGACTCATTTGCCACCTTGGGTGAATCAGTCCCTTTGCATATTTTATATTGCATTTTTTGTCATTTATAGTTCTTTTTTTGAGTTTTTGTTTGTTGCTTGTACATTTCAATTTTACATTCCGAAATTTTAGTTACAAGCATTTCATTCTTATTAGTTTACATTGCATTTGCACCCACCCTATATTGAGTAGATTTTAATGAGTGTTTTGTGTCCTATTGCTAATACCATAGTGAGAAGAAGTTCAAGACTCATGTCATCTCGCAATAAAATCATTGTTGTGGATCTTTCGTTATCTAGAGATGTCACTCCTAGTATTGAAACTAGTACATTAGGCATGGATAACACCGTAGGTAGCTCTTTTCCTTTGAGTCGCATGCAAGTTAAACCAAAGAATAATAACATTCGCCAAGAAAAAATAATTCACATTCATGAGGACCTATTGAACTTACAACATTAAATCAGCCTTGAAAATATTTATTTTCAACCACTTTAATTCCTTTGAAAACATTCACCGTATGCTTGAACTGAAGATGGCCTTGACCTTGTGAAAAACATAATGAAAATCTTTGGCAACCATCTCCCCTGAACTACTAGTTTCCCATTGCTAGAAAAAAATGCTTCAAGCCAAGGAGGAACTCAAATTCCTCCTCCCACAACAATACCCTCAATCCCTACATACACCCCTCCTCAAGTCATGACAATGAAACAAGTTAGTAATATGACTCCTTCCTTTGGTATTCCATCTAGTATCCCTAATTCCTATGTGGAATTTCATGTTATAACTCTTGCTACTTTACAACCTATAATCATTCCATTCACTTGTTCCACAAACACATACACTCCATCACCACTTGCATTTCCATCTCATAACACAATAAATGACCCTCTCATACAAAAACTTCTCCAAACCATGTCATCTCTTCAAAAATAAGTTTCCACCATCAACCAAAATCAAAAAAATCCCACATATTATTTCAAGAGTAGTCCATTATTCATAGAAATATTATGCACATTGATTCCACAAGGTGTAGAGATTCCTAGATTTGAGAAATATGGAGGGAAAAGAGATCCTCCTAACCATGTTAATACCTATACTACCCTATGTAGTGACTTTGTCCTTAATGATAAATTTTTGGCAAAGCTCTTTCCTAGGACCTTGAAAGAAACTACCTTGGAGTGGTTCTCTTCTTTACCAAATAACTGGACTCGTTCATTTGATGAACTTTTTGAGGCAGTTATAAATAATTTCCAAGTGCAGATGACCCATAAGATGACCTTGGCTTACTTGATGAGATGTAAGAAAAAAGAGGAAGAAAAGATAACCAAATTTATCTACCATTATCAATTGTTGTATTCTCAAGTCAATGTTGAGATCCTCGACCCACACCTTCAAAATAAAATCCAAGACAAGTTGACCATGATGAAATTACCATCCTTCGTGCACTTGTGTACTTCTCTCCATGATTACCAAAACTCAGTTTCTAGTTGTGATTCAAAATTGACTTCTAGTCGAATTGAAATATCCAAGAATGTACGCAAAAACAATTCCCAATGCTTTATAAAACAAAATAAAGGGTTCCTTCAATTCAACCCTCCTCAATGAAAAAACTCAAGATGTCCATAAATAAGTTGCTGCAATCAAATCCTTAGTGCCTTTTCGTTATAAACACCCAAAAAGATAATGCACTCCCCTAGCCAAAATCCTTCCTAATACCATGTCCCAACTTATAAACCAACAAATGATTACCTTACCCCATTAGACAACTTGACCCCAATGAGCCTTTCTCTCTAAGCTTCAAAGAAAATGGTTATTGTCATTTTCATCGACAAAATTGACATGACAGAAAACATTGTAAGCATCTTAAACATCTATCCATTGCAATAACTAATGATCAAGGCAATACGTTTGTTGCCCATCTAAACAAAAATTTGCATTTTTTTACCAATCCTATGCCAAAACATAGTATCTCATTTATTAAATCTAATGACATGTTCCTAAGAATGATGTGATGAATGTTGATACAAATGATGAACATACTGATTTTGTTCCAAATAATACTATTAATGTAAATATTATTGATGAAATTTTAGGGGTGATAGATGTGATCCCTCATAAGGGTCAAACTAAGAGTCCTCTTTATTTTCCTTTCTCCTCTAAGGATATGCTTAAACATTTTTCTAATGGTCCTCTTTACATAGTTGGTTATATCTTTGATAACCCCACTAATGGGATATTAATAGATCTCACCCGTGGAGAGAACATGATCACCAAGGAATTCCTACTCTTGCATGAGCTCTACCAAGATAATTATGATAGAATGAGAGAATGGATCAATACACATAATTGTTTTTTGTGCCCTATGATAGGATCAATCACCCTACCATTACAAATAGGACCAAAACCAGTATATTTTACATTCTCCATCATCCCATAGTTAGACCAATTTTATGTGAAGCTAGGAGACCAATGGATTCAATACATCAAATTTGTCCCTTCAGTTGTGCATAAATGCTTGAAGCTTCTCTTTGGCAATGAGATATTTATTTTTCACCATGTAGTGGCTCTAACCAATTTTCATCTAAAGGAAACTTTTCCCTAGATGCCTTTTGGCTCGAGCCTATGGAACCTATCAAGCCATGAGAAAAAAATATTTTTATTGTCTTATCAAAAGTTCAAGGAAAAGAAGATAATAGAGTTAACTCTTCAAAACATGTCCCCATCTAGCTCTAATCCTACTATCCTTGACAAAACCATGCTTGAACCTAAACAAGATAAAAACAACAAATACCAACCTAAAACAAAAACATTACCTACCTCTTACAAGCGAGCAAGAAACAATGAAACAAACCCCACCACACCTCCAAGAATATAATTAGTTTACAACTTCAAAGAGAAATAGGTTGAACAACCCCCCTATAGTTCCTTATGTTCCTCCCCCTAGGGAAGAAAAGAAACCTATGGTTGATCAACCCACTCCTATATAGCTTGAAAACAAAACCAAAAGAAATAGAGGTGCTAGGGAGTATAGACACAGATGAGATGCTTTTGCTCATAAGTTCCATGATGATTTAAAAAATAATCAAGATCCAAACTTGACTGAAGCAACACATGATGTTCTTCCTCTCTAGTCATAGCAAGAAATTTCCATGCATCCTTCGCAACAAGAGTTGAAATATTCTATGAATAATATCCTTCGAGATCCTATTGTGATAAACTTAGATGATGATAATGTGGATGCCAAAATTGATAAAGAGGTTCATAATGAATTGAAAAAACTATTTTACTCTTCCATGAGGTTAAATGACAAATCTTATGAACCGGGTGCTTCTCCTATTTTGGCACTTTCTCTTCTCCCTTTGGCTAGTCATCTGCCTTTGATTTACACAAAACATGATTGGGAGGTGGATGAATTAATCATAAGTTAACTCTCATTTTCCTTACTAGTCTTTTGCATTATTTATTTTTCATTTTCTTTTGTGTGATTGAATGTGCGTAATGTGATCCCCTATAAAATTTTATTTTCTCTCTCTTTATGGCATTCCTCTATTTGTAATTTATTTATTCTCTATGTCATGCATCACTTTTGCTTCATCTATATATTTTTCTTGTGTTTTCCTTCTAGGGATGATGCAAAGCATTGACACATTCATGTCTCCTTCATGTTGACCCAAAAGGTTTTCTATTTTTGTTCCTTTTCCTTTCATCTTTATCTTTTTCTTGTGTTTTCCTTTTGGGGATGACACAGTATGTCTCTTCCATGTTGAACCAAAAGGTTTTCTCTCTTTGTGTCATTCTTCTACTTCTATGTGTATTTGGGGAATGATGATAGTTCCAAGCTCCTTAAAAACATTGCAGAAAAGAAGATACAAACCATAAATCCATAGATACCTTATGTGTTTGGTGTTTTCCTTTTGGGGGAAACCCCTCTCTCTTTTCTTTTCCTCTTGCATGATGCAACCTTGTGTGATCCCACAATACTGGTTTGGAATTTTTGGGCACATTGGACAAGAACTAATTTTTTTAAACTAAATCTTCTCTTTTGCACTCCTATAGCAACTAAACAATGAGTAATTTGAAGATGATGCAAACTAGTGATTTGTGAAAAGTTTTCTATAGATTCTAAATATTATTTTCTCCAAATTTTTGAAATCAGATTGCACTTTTTTTCATCTCCTTCGAAAACTAGTTTTTATCAGTAAACAACATTTTTAAGGAGTGATGCTCACCGTATACAGCATAAATTTTTTGTATGAAGGATTAAATTATAATTTTTTCAAATTTAGATTTGTAACTATGATATCTTACTAGTTCATTTGGTTTCATAGTGTTTTATTAAATATTTTTTTCTTAATCAAGTTTTGAAATTAAACAAATTAGAATTCAGACATAGGTGGACTGTATACAGCATAACTTTTTTTGTATGTAGAGAATTGTTATGTTTTTAAAAATGGATCAAAAACATCAATACCCAACTTGAACATTTATTTTTTTATTTTTTTTGATAATCTACTATTTTTCCACATGTGCAGAATAGAGAGCTTGATTTTCGGTGAAAAACCTACATTCACAAGAAATACAAAATAAATATATTAATCAAATTAAATTTGATTAAATTATAATTTTTTGAAGCTTATAATAAGGACTAAATAATTACAAAAATTAAATTTTATCCCCCAAAAGGTAAATCAAAAGTGGCTTTTTATTAGCATTTTGATAGGTGTAAAGGAGACTCTATTATAGGTATGGTTTAAAACTAGCAGGGTTATATGCAAGGGGGCTTGGTATAAGGTGGTTTGATCAAATACTCTTCAATTGTAATCCTTTAAATGGAACTTTTCGAGGCTTAGATCATTATTTTTTTTTAAAATATGTGATTTTAGCAAAAATCGGGATCTCCTAGAAAGTGTAAATCACTATTGTGTCAAAACCCCCTTATTTGGAAATATATGACTTGGCATAGGGATTTCCAAGTTGGCTCTTATGCCTTTCTTTTTTTTTTTCTAATTTAAAGTAATTACTCGCATCTTGCAATTTTTTTAAAGTAGGGGCATACATTGGCATTATTTGTTTTGCATTTTCCATTTCATGGTTTTTAGTGCAGCCTTCTTGCTTCATATGATGTGTTTTTTGCTTTGTGGATGAAATTGGGTGTTATGTATTTAATGAGTGTGATCTCTCTTAGCATATTTAGCCAATAGGCTATTATACGTGGGGGAACCCGACCAAAATTTCTAGCAGTCTGATGTCGATGGGAACCCCATGAATTTTACAGCAAGGGAGGACAAGGCATTGATTAAGAGTAGTGCCCAAAAGTTAGGTGAAGTGTAGATGTGTATGAAAAGAGACTGTTAGAGAGAAAGTACTTTGAAGGAGACTTTTACAGCCTTCTTGACCTGTCACATCTTCCACACACATAGTATATAGTGAATGCTACTGATAAGACATATTTTACTAGGAACAAGAAACATTTGAATACATGGTGGGAGGAAATTTCTTCCAGTCCTGTATGGAAGAAGGTATTGGATATGAAGTCAAGGATTCCATAGCTGAGCTTTGTAAATAATTAAATCCTTTGTTTCTCTACTTTTTTTGATTTTTGAAGAAAGAACATTCCATGTTTTGTTTCTGAAGAACAATGAAAAACATAATTCCTCTTTTACATATGTAAAAGTGATTCTGGATGCTACTTTTAGGCTTCAAGTTATTGCCAAGGAAAGCAATATGCCTAATCTTATTTTAGCTATAAGTTATTTTCTTTTTCACACACCTTTTCATGCTTCCTTTTCCGATCCGAGTAAGAGAAATGGGTCTCAAAAGTAGTGAAATATTGGGTATTTTTGCTTTGATAGTTTAAAATAAATAAATTAAAGAATTGATTTATATAATAAATAATAATTTATATAATAAATAAAATAAAATAGATTCTTTAAATGAAATAATATAATAAATTTTTAATAATTTTTTTTTTTTCTATGTTATAAAATCCAAACAATAAAAAAATAAATTATATAATAAATAAAATAAAATAATTTATATAATAAATAAAATAAAAATATTCTTTAAATAAAATAATATAATAATTTTTTTAATAAAAATAAAACTTCTTGTGTTATATAAAAATCCAAACAAACAATAAATAGAAAAATGAAAAACTAAAGTTGTATAGGGAGTGTTGTTTTTGGAATGAATTGGAGAGGAGGGTAAAGAAGTAGACAGAGAAGGATAGAGAAAGAGAGAGATAGGAGGGAAAATAAGTAGAGAGGGAAAGATAGAGAAAGAGAGAGAAATATGAGGGAAAAGAAGTAGAGAGGGAAGGATAGAGAAAGAGAGAGAGAGGGTAAAGGAATAGAGGAAGGTAGAGAGGGATACACGAGATAGAGATAGGGAGGGAGAGAGAGGTGGGATAGAAAGAAGTAGAGAAGGAAAGAGAGAGACAAAGAGAGTGAGAGAAAGAGGGAGGGAGGGAGAGGTAGATATGGATAGGGGAGATATACAAAATTAGAGGGGGAAGGACAGAGAGGTAGAGAGGAATAAGTGAGAGAGGGAGAGAAGTAGAGAGGGAAGGAGAGAGTGAGAGAGAAATAGGTGGGATGGAGGGAGGGATAGGTAGAGAGGGATATGTGATATAGAGATAAATAGAGAGGGAAGGAGAGAACAAGAGGGAGAGAGAAGGGGAGAGGGAGGGAGAGGTAGAAAGGGATAGGTGATATAAAGAAAGAGAGAGGAGGGTAAAGAAGTGGAGAGGGAAGGATAGAGAAATAGAGAGAGGAGGAAGGTAAAGGGAGGGAGGGAGGTAGAGAGGGATAAGTGAGATAGAGATAGGGAGGGAGAGAGAGGTGGGATAGAAAGAGTTAGAGAAGGAAAGAGAGTGAGAGAGAGTGAGAGAGAGAGAGGGAGGGAGGGAGAGGTAGAGAGGGATAGGTGAGAGACAAAGAAGTGAGAGAGGAATAGAAGTAGAGAGGGAAGGAGAGAGTGAGAGAGAAATACATGTGATGGAGGGAGGGATAGTTAGAGAGGGATATGTGATATAGAGAAAGAGGAGAGAGCAAGAGGGAGATAGAAGGGGGGAGGGAGAGAGGGGTAGGTGAGATAGATCATTTCTTTTCACAATCATAAATAATGTGGGCTCAGCCTATCAGCATAAGTATTGCACCTTATTAAGGTGAAATCTCTAGTATTATATTGCACTTAGTAGCTTGATGTGACACATTACTGGTGTAGGAGCACCTCAAAGTTCATCTAGGAGAGTTAACTAGAAGGTCAAGAATTAGCAATTTGTTTTAGATCAAATGTAGAAAACTCCCAACTCTTGAATTTGTGCCTTAGAGGCATTTGAGAACTTGCAATATGTTAGTGAAGGTCATGTTGACAATTTGTTAGATTGGGGTTTGGCTACAAGGATGGTTGAATACCTTTGTAGACCTTCCTAGGTGTTAGTTTCCTTAAAATCTTGCAAATAAGGCCTATTGGAAAAGCCACAAGCGGCCACAGAATAGTTAGGCTCGAGCTTAACTGATTTGGAAACTTTTATAAGGTGTGTCTTGACTTGTTGGAAGGTTGGAAGCTTTTGTAATGTTGAAAGTTCATGAATACTAGGGTGGACAGTGAAGAATTGTATAATTTTTTGTGTTATGCTTTGAATTTGTGTGATTAGGAGTGATCATGGCTCTGTAATTTGTTGTATTTTGTAGTGTAGCTGTGTTCTAAGCTTGGTGTGGTAGTATTTCGGTTGTGTGATCAATTTTTAGGTGTTGTTTGTTTAATTAAGTTTTTTCTTTTTAGTTGTTGACCTGATAGTCATTCTGTAAAGGATGGAGTTCTAGTTGCATTCCCACTATAATTTGTGTATGGGCCCTTGGGAACTATGATTAGGCTCCATGTCTATATATAGATTAGGGTTAGGAGTGGTTAGGAGTCAAGGTATCATGGAGAAAGTCTTCTCCTAGGCGAGCTTGACAGTGCCCGGCTAGGAAAGACAGGAAGTGCAAAGCACTTAACTAGCAGGGGTGTTTATCTCCTAGCAATTCACGCTGTGGAGAGGGCAGGTGTTTTCCTTACCAAGGCTTAGCAAGAAGGAGGAAGCCCCATCAACCTGTTTGGTGAGAGGAAACCTTAACAGTCTGCAAGAAGATAGGGAAAAGACCCAAAATGACCTAAGTTCTTGATCAGTTCCTATTTGAGGAATTGTACGGGCAGTTGGAGGCCAGGACCACTACCATCTTCAGGGGACAGACATGAACAACAAACCCAAGGGTAAATTTAGTGTTCTTTGGTAAACCTTGGAGAATTAGTGTGTTTTCTCGGAGATAGAGACCTAACTGGGCTCTTGGGCTACTAGCCTAATAAATCCTATCTGAGGGTTTGGTGGAAGTGAATTTTAAATGGAGTATGGTAGATTTTCAAGAACCCTAGGGAGATGGTTTGAAGCATTTGGAAGCATCTCTACACCCCTGCAAAGTTAAACTTTAGTTATTGGAGGATATTAGTCCTTAGGGAAGATTAAGGGCTAAGGAAGAATAGAAGCATTTCACCAAGGGTGAATTTGCAGATTAGAATTGAGATGATAGCGGGGTTGGCTACGAGAACTAGGAGTACCTAAACATGAGGTATGTCCTAAAGGTTAAGGTTGTTAAGAAACCAAGGATATCTTGCTAACAAAGATCCAGAGCATGGAACAGTGATTGTTCCATCCAACCCTACCCTATCAAATTGGTATCGGAGCAAGTTAAAGATTTGGGATAGAAACTTGTATGTCAGACCTTGAATCCAGTGGTTCCACAACCATGGTGACAAACACTAAGTTAGCAAAGGAGGTTGAAGATCAAGAGGAAGATAATAGGAGGTTGAGAGAAAGACTAGCTCAACTAGAGCAAGCATTGAGCAATGTGCAAATTAAGGCTGATGAGGTGAGTGATAGATTGGAGGGAAAGGTACCAAAGAGTGAAGAGGTTGTAGAGGAAGACAAGACCCCTGAACCTAACCCTGTTCTGCAAGAGGAGCCTTTCTTGAAGGCATTGAAAGCTTTGAGTGGGAAAGCACTTGAAGGTATACCACTATTCAGTGGCAAATTAGATGCTGACCTTGTCCTGGATTGGATAGAAGGCATGGAGAACCATTTTGAATGTGATGGAGTCACTGAAGCATAGAAGGTGAAGGTGGCCAAGTCTAGATTGAGAGGATCTGCCTTGACATGGTGGAAATTCATTCAGACAGAAAGGGAAAATGAAGGCAAGAAGCCTATTTCAACTTGGAAAGGTATGGTGGCAAAGGTGAGAGAAGCATACATACCAGATGATTATGAGATTCAATTACACAAGAAGAGACAAATTTTGAGGCAAAGAGACCAAGATGTGAACACTTACATGGAGGAGTTTCAAAAACATTGTATAAGGTCCAATGTTTCAGAAGATGAAAGTCTCAAGGTGGCTAGGTATCTTAATGGCTTGAAGTGGTTTATCCAAGAGGAGATGACTCTTCTAAGTCCTAAGACAGTACACCAATGCTACCAATTATCTATTAAGATTGAGGAAAGAATCAAGAGGAAACATGATCAGGCTTCTAAGAGTAGAGGCAAAGGCAGAGATCAAAGGGATCAAAGAGGACATAGAGGTGGCTACCAAGGTAGAGGGATTGAGCAAAGAAACCAAGGAGAGTCTAAACTCACTGAGCATGGGAGTGAAACACCTTCTAGAGGAGGTTATGGAAGAGGTAGAGGTTCTCAAGGAGGATCAAATAGAGGAAGACGAGCAGGCATGAGAAATTCATATTTTGCTACTATGAAATGTTACCATTGTGGTCAAGTAGGACATCTAGCTTATAGGTGCCCGGAGAAAGAATCTTCATCAAATACTAAGAAGAGGGTGGAATATGCTCAAGAGGACACCATAAGTACTAAATCACCATAGTTCAGTCACATTGAATCTAAAATGGGGGAGAATCTGATGTTTAGGAGAGTTTTGATCAGATAACCGGTCAAGGAAGAACCAAAACAAAGGAGAGCTCTATTTAGAGTGAGATGCAAGATACTTGGAAAAGTATGTAAGGTTATCGTAGATTCAGGTTCAACATATAAAATCATCTCAGAAGAGGCAGTAAAGAAGTTGAAATTGGAGAAGCTACCCCACACTAACCCCTACAAAGTAATATGGTTAAACAAAGGGCAGACTTTTCTTGTTAATGAGCAAGTAACGATGGAGTTTTCCATTGGAGGGTACAAGGATAAGTTTATTTTTGATGTGTTACCCATGGATGCATGCCATCTACTATTGGGCAGACCATGGTAGTATGACAAAAGTGCCATGTATGATGGGAAGGAGAATACTATTTATTTTAAAAAGAATGGGAAGACATTTAAGTTGCAGTCACTGTCAGAAGAAGAAGAAGGACAATCAAAGACACCAAGTGTCCTGTTAAGCAATGGAAAGGAGTTCCTTAACAACCTATATCAAGGGGGTGAAGGTTATGTGAGCATGTTGTAGTACAAAGAAGAGGACAAGACTGAGAAAATAGTCATACCCAGAGCAATCTAGAAGTTGCTTGAGAAGTATAAGGATATAGTGAGTGATGGTGCACCTGCAACTTTACCTCCAAAAAGGGCCATTAGTCATCAGATTGACTTCATACCTAGAGCTTCATTGCCTAACAAAGCAAATTATAAGCTTACACTAGATTAGAATCTAGATGTAGCTAGACAAGTGCAGGAGTTATTGGATCAAGGATTGATTAGGAAGAGCATCAACCCATGTGCAGTGCCAGTGGTCTTAGCAACCAAGAAAGGAGGCAAGTGGAGATTATGCACTGATTCTAGAGAAATAAATAGAATCACAATTAGGTATAGGTTCCCTATTCCTAGGATTGAAGACTTGATGGATTGTCTTGGAGGAGCTCAGTACTTCACCAAGTTGGATCTCAAGAGTGGATACCATCAGATTAGAATCAATGATGGAGGTGGAAGAAAGCCTTTAAAAAAACATATGGGTTGTATGAGTGGAGAATTATGCCATTTGGCCTCTCTAATGTCCCTAGTACATTCATGAGGCTCATGAATGAATTTCTCAAGGACTTTACAAGTATATTTGTGGTAGTTTATCTTGATGATATACTCATCTTTAGCAAGACAGTAGAAGAACACCTAAAGCATGTGGAGTTGGTTCTTAGAAGAATGCAAGAGGAGAAGTTATCCATCAACCTAGAGAAGTGTGAGTTCTTTAAAAAAGAGCTTGTATATTTGGGTTTTGTAGTGTCCCAAGGATCTTTGAAAATGGATCCAAGCAAGGTGGAAGCTATCCTAAATTGGCCTACACCAACCACAGGAACATAGGTAAGAAGTTTCCATCGATTGGCTCAATTTTATAGGAAATTCATAAGAAAATTTAGTGGCATATGTTCACCAGTCCTAGATATAATCAAGGGTGGTTTGAAAACTAAGTTTGTGTGGACTCAAGAAGCTGAGAAAGGTTTTGAGAAACTGAAGCAAGAAGTGGCAACTCAACCTATTATCTTATTACCAAGCTTTGAAATTTTTTTTACTGTGGAGTGTGATGCAAGTGGAGTTGTAGTAGGAGGAGTGCTTAGTCAAGAAGGCAGGCCCATAGCTTTCTTCAGTGAAAAGCTTAATGAAGCTAAGAAGAAGTATTCTACCTATGACCTAGAACTTTATGCTTTGGTTCAGTCACTTAGGAAGTGGAGGCATTACCTTCTACCCAAGGAGTTTGTGGTCTTTATTGATAATCGAGCACTTAGTTATATCAACACCCAAGAGAAGTTGAGCAATAGACACTTGAAATGGATGGAGTACATCCAAGATTTTAATTTCACCATGAATCACAAGAAGGAACAATTGAACAAGGTAGAAAATGCATTGAGATGAAGATTGTTGACAGTGTAAGAGATACAGATCAAGATCATTGGAATAGAGAGCTTCAATGATCTCTATGGGGAGGATGAAGATTTCTCAGAGGCCTACAAGGTATTTTCTGACTTTGAGAATCATTTTCATAGCCAATAATTAGAATATACATTGCAAAGTGGATTGTTCTTTAAAGGGAATCAGTTATGTGCTCCAAAAGGGTCAATGAGAGAAAACCTCATCCAGGAAAAGCATAATGGTAGTCTGAGTGGACATTTTGGCATGAACAAGACATTAGAACTAGTACAAAGGTTCTACTATTGGCCTAAGTTATCAAGAGATGTCAGGAGGTATGTGGAGTAATGTGTTGTGTGTATGAAAGCTAAGGGAGGAGCTAGTAATGCTGGCCTATATCAACCCCTACCCATTCCTAATAGACCATGGGAGTATGTTAGCATGGATTTTGTGGTAGGACTCCCTAAGACCAAGACTGGATTTGATAGTGTCTATGTGGTGGTAGATAGATTCAGAAAGATGAGTCACTTTATCCCTTGCAAAACCACGCATGATGCTCGCTATATAGCTCACCTTTTCTTCAAGGAAATTGTAAGGATCCATGGATTTCCTTTAAGTATTGCTTCAAATAAGGATGTGAAGTTCATGAGTCACTTTTGGAAGACTCTATGGAGCAGATTAGGTACCAACCTATATTTTAGATCAGCTTACCATCCTAAGACCGATGGTCAAATAGAGGTGGTTAATAGGGTGCTAGGTAACCTTCTAATGTGCCTAACCAAAGAGT
The DNA here is from genome assembly GCA_007115665.2 of Sequoiadendron giganteum. NCBI lineage: Eukaryota > Viridiplantae > Streptophyta > Pinopsida > Cupressales > Cupressaceae > Sequoiadendron > Sequoiadendron giganteum. The sequence continues at coordinate 605,092,800 of CM021101.1, forward strand.
ATGGACAAACATTGGACATGGTTATCTCATAGTCTGAGTATGCTTATAATGACAATGTGAACCAGACCACAAGGAAAAGTCCTTTTGAGATTGTGTATGGAATGCACCCAAGAGGTATATGTGAGCTCAGGGATCTAGGAGCTATGGAACATAGGAGTGGACATGTAAAGGAATTTACTTAAACCATGAAAGAGATTCAGGAGTAGGTAAAGAAGACGGTCACCGAGGCTACACAAAAATTGAAATACAAGGTAGATATGTCAAGAAAGGATTTGCAATTTGTACTAGGAGACTATGTCATGGTCCACCTTAACAAATCCAAAATGCAGAAGGGTACATCAACCAAATTGTAGATGAAAAGAGTTGGACCATGCAAGGTATTAGCCAAGTATGGGAAGAGTACATACAAGGTGGAGTTACCTGCAAATTTGGGAATTTCACCAGTCTTCAATGTAGCTGATTTGATCAGGTACAAGGGGTCATTCAATGACATATATCAGACCAATAGGGAGTTATTCAAGGATGTAAGTAACATACCCTTACCTATTCAAGACAAGCTTCAGGCAGAAAGGATCTTGGAGTCAAGAGTAAATAAGTCTACAAGGCATAAAGTGTACATGGAGCATCTTGTCAACTGGAAGAACAAACATGAATCTGAGGCTACATGGGTGGATGAAGCTTAGTTCAAGAAGCAGGGAATTGAACCATCTCTTATCTCTCCTAAAATTCCTTAAAGTCTATGCAGAGGGGGAGAATGGTGCAAGAGCACCCCAAAGTTCATCTAGGAGAGTTAACTAGAAGGTCAAGAATTAGCAATTTTTTTAGATAAAATATAGAAAAATCCTTCTAACTCTTGAATTTGTGCCTTAGAGGCATTTAAGAACTTGCAATATGTTAGTGAAGGTCATGTTGACCATTTGTTAGATTGGGGTTTGGATACAAGGATGGTTGAATACCTTTGTAGACCTTCCTAGGTGTTAGTTTCTTTAAAATCTTGCAAATAAGGCCTATTGGAAAAGCCACAAGTAGCCATGTAATAGTTAGGCTTGAGCTTAACTAATTTGGAAACCTTTATAAGGTGTGTCTTGACCTATTGGAAGGTTGGAAGCTTTTGTAATGTTGAAAGTTCATGAATACTAGTGTGGATAGTGAGAAGAATTGTATAATTTTCTATGTTATGCTTTGAATTTGTGTGATCAGGACCGATCATGGCTCTGTAATTTGTTGTAGTTTTTAGTGTAGCTATGTTCTAAGCTTGGTGTGGTAGTATTTAGGTTGTGTGATCAATTTTTTGGCATTATTTGTTTAATTAATTTGTTTCTTTTTAGTTGCTAACTTGACAGTCAGTCTGTAAAGGATGGAGTTCTAGTTGCATTCCCACTGTACTTTGTGTATGGGCCCTTGGGAACTATGATTAGGCTCCATGTCTATATATAGATTAGGGTTAGGAGTGGTTAGGAGTCAACGTATCATGGAGAAAGTCTTCTCCTAGGCGAGCTTGACAGTGCCCGGCTAGGAAAGACAGGAAGTGCAAAGCACTTAACTGGCAGGGGTGTCTATCTCCTAACAATTCATGGTGTGGAGAGGGTAGGTGTTTTCCTTACCAAGGCTTAGCAAGAAGGAGGAAACCTTAACAATCTTCAAGAAGATAGGGAAAAGACCCAAAATAATCTAAGTTCTTGATCAGTTCTTGTTTGAGGAACTGTACGGGCAGTTGGAGGCCAGGACCACTACCATCTTCAAGGGATAGACATGAAGAACAAGAAAACCAAAGGTAAATTCAGTGTTCTTTGGTAAACCTTGGAGAATTAGTGTGTTTTCTCGGAGATAGAGACCTAATTGGACTCTTGGGCTAGTAGCCTAATAAACCCTAACTGAGGGTTTGGTGGAAGTGAATTGTAAATGGAGTATGGTGGATTTCCAAGAACCCTAGGGAGATGGTTTGAAGCCTTTGGAAGCATCTCTACACCCCTGCAAAGTTAAACTTTAGTTATTGGAGGATATTGGTCTTTAGGGAAGATTAAGGGCTATGGAAGAATAGAAGCATATCACCAAGGGTGAATTGGTAGATTGGAATTGAGATGATAGTGGGGTTGGCCAAGAGAACTAGGGGTACCTAAACATGAGGTGGGTCCTAAATGTTAAGGTGGTTAAGACACCAAGGAGATCTTGCTAACAAAGATCCAGAGCATGGAATAGTGATTGTTCCATCCAACCCTACCCTATCAATTGCATTCCCTATGTTGCTACTTTTGTATTATTTTACTTGTACTCTCCTTGAGACATTAGGCATAATGTTCCCTAAGTTAAAGACCTCACATGAACTAAGGAAGACTTCTTTGAACATTTTCTATGTTACATTTATGGCCACCTTACATTAAACAACTTGCATGCCTATGGACCCATCCTATTTGTTCATGAGCCCCAAGCATGTAGATTTTTTATTTTGTCATGAAGCTTGAAAATCAAATCATTTCTCTTTGTGTGGAACCTTATCAAAGTTATCAAGAGCTATAACTTTGGTATGGTTTGAGTGGGAATCCCAACTAGCAGCAAGAATTTCTCAATATCCACTTGCGCGTGTGTGATTACATAGCAACCATGAGTGTATGCTTCTATCCCATTTTAGGACTTCTCACCTAGTGGAAAACCATGAGTTTCATCATCTCAGAGTGAGTATGCATTTTTCTCAAGCAAACATCCTAGATCTTATCCACATCATGTTGGACAAATGATTGAAGCTCTTTCTCAATTTATCCTTCATTTATCTTTGTCATCTTTTGCATTGCATGATTGACCTTGTCATCATTATTTTTATCATTTTCATGTGTGTTCCCTTGTGTTTATGTTGGTTTTCCATGTAATTCCCCCTCGTGGAACCTAAGGAATGACACCTCACTAACGCTAAAAAATCAAATATATATTTTTAAACATTTAATATCAACATGTGAACATAAACCTAACATGAATTTTCTCAAGTTCCACAACTATGCTACTAAAGTAATTCTACAAAATAACACAACAAGATCTATATACAAATTCATGTGAATAAACATGACAAGATTAAATTATCAAAAGAGTTTCAATACAAGTCATTTACAAAAAACAAGATTGTGATAGATCTCGATACATCACAAGTACTAATACAATGAAACCTCAGGTAACATCATGAGTTATTACAATAAATAATATGAACAAGAATAGCTTGTGACAAAGTCCACGAGCACATCCATCGAACAACTCTGTGAACAATGAGTATCCAGGAACCTTTTAAGTACAAAATCATCTCAAACTATATCACCTACAGGGGACCCAATGGAAGAAATGGTATGTTCCTCCCAACTTTGTGGAACTAAAAAGCCCACCCCTTGTGCTAGGAGATAGTAATAGGTCCTCATGTCAAAACAAACATCAAGAAGAGATAACATACAACAGATGGTCAAAATACATGACAACTGACATACTCCTAGAGGCAATGATATAATCATAGGTGACTCTACACAAGAGACCCAAAAAATGTACAAGGACATGAGTGCCATCACATAAATGTAATAGATTACCTTGGACAATCTTCCTAGGTTACCGACCCTCTACCAAAGTAACCCTAGCAACCTCTAACGAATTTCACCACCTATATGAACTTATGTGGCATTGAAACACTTCTCAAAGAGACAAAGTCTTCAATTATCCATTCTAGGCCATCTCAACCTACTTTAACCTAAACAAGCGTTAAAGTACAAGGCAAGGGAAATATTATGAGTGGTTAAATATTAACTACACAATCCCCTAAAAGCTTAATTTAGTTATCAGTGGTTAATACACTTCCAAGAGGTTACCCATGCAACCACTTTCGGTTATGGCCACTAACGGAAGCCACTTCTCCTATGGTAAAACACACTGACAAAAATGACACATAACCATTCAACATGGAAACAACCATCAAAAGATACCATTATGTTACAAAAACCGACTTAACTACACAACATGCATGGATAAGTCAAGGCCAATTCGCACAATGATAAAAATAACATGTATCCCTTATAAAATAAAATGGTATGTGCAGGATCATGTTATGGAAAAAATAGGCCCTTAAGATGCAATACAAATTTAGAAAATCAGAGTTAGGCAACTTGACATAAAAATTTGAATAAGTTATCTATATTATTTCAAAAATATGTAACAATAGAATTTGTAGAAAATTGAATGCAGTTTCTAAACTACTAGGTTTATTTGAAAAAGTTAAAAATCTATTTGGTGAAAATTTGAAATTACAATGCAGTAGTACTTAAATTTCACGGAAAAAATAAGAAGTAGGTTTCTATCTTACAACCCTAACCACAATAAAATGATAATATTTTATATATAAGTAGAGGATTCATGTCCTAATGTGATGCATATTTTTTTGTAATTTTTTTCCAATTAAATTAATTATGAATTTTTTATTACTACTTTTAAAAAATATAAAAAATCATATGTCTGACCACCTTAACTTGGTAAAACTTCATGAAATTCAATTTTTTTATTTTAATCCTATAGTATGCAAAGCATAGAATGTGACACATTTTTTATATTCAAAAAATATGATACCATTTGAAAGATATATATGTTTTTCAATCAACTTATCAATTAGGAATTTAGTCATAATTCAAATAAAAATGAATAATAATTATTTATTAAATTCAAATTAAAGCATAATGTATATTGGTGGAAAGCTGAGAATCTCCTTTAAAACCCTTTTTGTTTCATCAAATTTGGGTAAAAACAAAGTCAGCCACGTGGGCCATCATATCACTTACATATTGCCACTTTGTGGCCCATCATGATCTTGCCCATACCTAAAAAGCTAAACTATTCCTTTGAATGATTTAATCATAATTCACAATCCCAAAAGAAAAGCCCTTAAAATTCAATGAGAATAAAGCATATATGGTTTTACCACATACTAACCGTTCACATACATAGGGTTCAATCATGCCATCAAATGTCATTTAAATAAGATGAAAGAAATTGTATTCATGATTTACAATCATGTATGCATCATTTAATACGTAATAAAATCATTGATCACAAAGACAATAATCCACCGTAAAAAATGATATTTAACTCACCAACCTACAATTGATAAATTTAAGCATTTAAAGTCTTAATAACTAAAACACATATATTCATTCCAGATATTTAAGTCAATTCATCACTCTAAATCTAGAAATACATATGTATTACAATTTATAAACCATTTTACAAATTTTAAGAAGGGCTTAAAATAAAACACTTAAATATATAAGTACTTATGAGATTATTTAAAGAATAACTATGAATAAACAATAAAAAAGTATACATACTTTGTTATGAAGAATACTAACTATATTCACATTTTCTGTGAATTACACTTTATATACAAAAGAAAAATATTTCACATAATTCTATCTTTCTTTTCCTATGTTAAGACTTCTAATTCTAAATAACCAAAAGAAGCTCAAATAATAGATCAACGAATTCCTTATGTTCCAAATAACTATAATAGAAAAATTAATAAACATAAAATTACGTTGAAAGTTATAACACATAACTTATAAACTTCCTAAATATTTGTACCTCTTATACACAAATCAAGTGATAGTTAATCTCCACCAAAACTATGAAAAAGAGTCGACTAACTCACATCAAACCTCATAACATAGGATGAGTTGATAATCAGTTAATGCATGCATACTGCATGTGAGTAATTACTCAAAACACAAAGAATATAAAAAACTACATTTCACAACCGACTCAGGGACAACATGCTATTTAAATGCATGATGAAAAACTATGAGCATGAAAGGCCTAAATTCTGTAACCGATAGATGCACAAGAAATGATAAAGTTAGAGGTGTCCAACAAGTGACATCCAATGTGTGAGAAGGATAAACATAGAGAAATTCATATTCTTATTATGTAGGCAACCATGCATTCTTGTGGGTAGGATTTCTACAGAGAATAATTGACATGAATCTTATGCTCGTGTAGAGGGCAATAAAATAAGTGAACACATTTAATCATATGGTGAATAGTCAAATCAAGTATCTTCATTGTCTATTGAATAATATGATATTGACTCTCGATAGGAAAATATCTAACACAAAGAAAATGGTAAGAAATAAACTGAGATCGCACTAGGTACATACCCTTCTCCTAGTTAAGATCGACTATACACACAATTGAGGAAAAATGAAAATCCACATACAAAGATTAAGGAGAAAAGAAAAGTAAATACAAAAGAAGAATGGGAACGGTCGACACAAAAAAATAGCATTTACAAAACAATAGTCAAATCGGTGGTTCACACAAAGTTTGACAAGCCCGTGGGTAAGATAAGAATTATCCGAGAAAGAATAATATAGTCCATCAAGTCTAGCTGAAATTTGATTCATCTATTTCAGATTTCCATAAATCTACAAGATCGAAAGAAAATTATCTCCTTCATTGAGAGAGATAAGAAACTAAAATAAACCTTAAAGTATTATTAAAATAAAGATATACAAAGGGTTTAGCTCAAGGATACACTAACATAAATAATTAAATTTGTGAGGAAGGTTACACTACTGACATTAATGAAAGGCATCAAGGAGAAACAAGAATTGTACACCAATCAACATAAACAAAAGATTCCTCACTTAGGAAATACTAGTAGCTTGCAGCAGTTCTATGTCTATCTAGCTAGGTTATCTGAGTCTTCTATCCATTCTTATAATTTTCATTTTAATACAGATAATCTAATCATTTACAGTTTCATTTTCTTTTTTGTGCAAGTTTCAAGACAAATTTCCATAGCATATCACAAACAAAAATACAACAAGAACTTTACATGATTCAATTAAAACAAGCTTGAATTTAAAAGAAGAAAAACCTAGTAATATTTTTTTCCAGGATTCATGCAGCGACAAAGAAAAACCACTAAAATTCAGTCCCCAGAACTCTCATGGCACCAACACAACCTCCTATGTTCAATTTTCAACTTTTCAACCAAAACCCTAGAAAAATACAGAGACAAAAATTTTCCCGTGAAAACAACAATTCCTTTTTTTTTGAGAACCAGTTGTCGTCCCTCAATTTTTTTTTTTTTCTATGTTATATCATTCCTTTTTTGTCACAATGCAATCCATCACTTAAATCATTGTTTGCATGCAATTCATACAACAATTCAAATGTTACAATGTCATGATCAAACAAGATATTTTAAAAATTTAAATCACAACTAATTGTTACCACTTATCAATTTTTGAAAACAATGAAATTGTACAAACAAATAAATTACACATACTTATTCTTACACAAATAATATATTTTAGTAATTCTCTATATATATTATTTCCTCAAATAAATTTAAATTACACTTTCAAATTAAACATGGCAATTTACACTTTAATTTTGATAAAGCAATAAATCATTGATAATTCTAATGCTTACTATTTAACCATTTAATTAATCCAAGCAGATCAACATAAGACATAACAATCACAAACTGAAATGATGAAACAATGGACAACACAAGAGAACGAACAACAACAAGACAAATGGGTAACAAAATGATACTCGTTCTTTCCAAAATGATGGCTCATGATAGAGGACTAGAACTATCTCCCTTCAACAAATTTCATTGGGCCTTGGCACACTCAGACCTATTGAAACAGGTGGAGTCAATGCATGTACCTAAAGGCATAACAACATATATAACAAAAGACACACTATTAAGAAGAATCATAAAATAGCAGGGTACTCACGAATGAGTACTGCTACACTATCTCCTTCACACGAACTGACATAAAACATTACATCAACAACAATTACATCATAGTAACAACATTAAAATTCAAGAACAACATATACCATCATAATAATGTCATCTCACAAAAATAAACAGAGGATCATAAAGTAAAGTGCCATCAATTGAGTTTCACAACTCATTATGTAATCCATGACATAATGCATCAAAGTAACATAGTCTTAAAACAACTAACAACTAACAGAAACTCAAAAACAACTAAAATAGCAATGTCATCTGGGGGGTCACTACATCCTGCCCCCCTAGGGTGAGGCTTACTCCTAGAATCCTACAAATAGATAGGGATAAATTTCCCTTATACGTGGTGCATCCTCCCAAGTAACTGAAGCCTCATCACTAGGGTCACACTAGACCCTCACCTGATCAACGTCTCAAACCTTGAGGGCGAGTCTCCTGCATCATAGAACAACCATGGATTCCAAAAAAAGCTGCCCCTCCTCAACCTCTAAAGTATTCCAATCAAGCACATGTAAAATATCAGGATGATAGGGTCTAAGAGTAGATAAATGAAATACATCGTGGATGCATGACAAGTTAGGTGGTAAGGCAAGTCAATAAGCTATAGGACCGATTCTCTTCAGAATCTCAAATGGTCCAAAAAATTGAGGTGCAAGCTTAGAGATTTTTCCATAACGGATCAAAATCTTATGCAAACGTAACCGAAGAGACACTCTATCACCAATAGAAAATTGACGATGTACATGATGAGCATCAGCGTACTTCTTCTATCTATCTTGTGCCACAACAAAACCCCCTATGAAATGATAAACTTGCTACTCCATATATCATAGCATATCTAGTCCAAGAAACACTCTGTCCTCAAGTCTATCCCAACTCAATGGATTTCGGCATGGGCATCCATACAATGCTTGAAAGGAAGCATACCTATGGAACTATGATACCCATTATTATAAGTGAACTTGACCAAGTAGAGATATTATTCCCATCATGACTATTGATCCCTGACATACATCCTTAGCATATCCTCAAGAACCTGATTAACCCTCTCATTCTATTCGTTTGTCTTGGGGTGATAAGTTGAATTGAAATTCAACTGTGTACCTAGAGCATGTTGTAGATTTGTCCATAAATCTGAAGTAAAAAAATGATCGCTATCCGATTGATTCTCCATGGGATTTTGTGCAAACAAACAATGTCCTCCATGAAGATATTTTCCATGGAAGAGGAATTATATGACGAACGAACTAGAGAGAAATGAGCCACCTTAGTCAACCCGTCGATAGTAACAATGATGGCATCATGTCGATGTGATGAAAAAGGAAACCCAACAATAAAATTGATCGATATGATGTCCCACTTCTATTCTGGAACAAGGTGAGGCTGTAATAATCCTACGGGATGTTGGTGCTCAGCCTTAACCCTATGGCACTCTAGACATCTCATAATAAAATTGGCAATGCCAAGCTTCATTCCAGGCCAAAAGTATAACTATCAAAGATCCACATTCATCTTCTTGACACCAGGATGAGTTGAGTATGGTGCTTGATGTGCCTCTAACAATATCAAGGTACAAAGACCATCTACAAGTGGAACATAGATATGACCCAAATGTTGCAAAAAACCATCAGACTCTAGTGTATAACCTACAAACCTACCCTCGAAGGGTCTATCTAAATCCAACTCTGCCTTCACCTCCTGATACAATTTGTCTGTAGGAAGTTCTACTAAAATTTGACTCCTCAAATCAACTCCTAGAGTCATGGTAGATATCTCATGTCTACACTTGATAAGAGCATCTAATAGAACATTCTCTTTCTCTTAACTAAATTTCTCCTCAAAATAATATTCACACAATAACTCTGTCCATTTTCTCTACCTAACATTAAGATTAGGCTGAGTAAAAATATATTGCAGACTATGATGATCACTGTGAAGCTCAAAGTGATGTCCCAACAAGAAATGACTCCATCAAACCAAAGCATGAATGACTGCAACTAACTCCACATTGTGAGGGGGGTAGTTCAATTCGTGATCCTTGAGCTTGTGAGACTCATAGGTGATCACAAAACCTTTGTGTATCAGAACACCTAAACGCTCTAAGGATGCATTAGTACAAACTACAAATTCCTTAGTAGGATTAGGACAACTAATATAGGCACACTTGTCAACTTTTCGTTGAGTGTTTGAAAGGCCAACTGACACTGGTTTGACCAAATGAATTTCTTTCCCTTCCTCTAAAGAGAAGTAATAGGATGAGCAATCCTGGAGAACCCTTCACCAAACCACCTATAATACCTTGGTAGACACATAAAACTGAAAATCTTAGGCACATTGGTAGGCATGAGCCAATCCATAATGACTTGGATCTTTGAAGGATCCACAACTATAACCTCTCTAGAGATAACATGACCAAGGTATTTCACCTCAGTTTGGAAGAACTCACAGTTCGATAGATTTACAAATAGTTGATTCCCCCTCAAACAATGCAACACCTATCTCATGTGCTCCTTGTGCTCCTTCATATCTCTAGAATAAATCAAAATTGCATCGAGCAACACAAGAACAAAGTGATCCAAGTACGTACGAAAGACACTGTTCATTAAGCTCATGAAAATGATGGTGTATTTGTTAACTTGAATAGTACCACGATGAATTCATAGTGCTCGTAATGAGTTTAGAATGCAGTCTTATGTATATATGCTTCTGATATGTGTAACTGATGGTATCCTGATTTTAGGAAAATCTTGGAGAATACATTTTCTCCCTTAATCTAATAAAAAAAGTCATTGATTTTAGGGAAAGCATATCGATTCTCAACAGTCACCTTATTCAATTCACGATAGTCAATGCATAACCTAAGGGATACGTCCTTCTTCTTCACAAATATGATAGGTGCTCCCCAAGAAGAGACATTCAGATAAATAAAACCCTTAGCTAAGAGCTCCTCCAAGTGAAAATGCAGCTCTTCCAATTCCTATGTATTCATTCTATGTGGATCCCTAGATAAAGGATCAGCTCTAGGAACCAAATCAATTCTGAAATAAATATCTCATTTTGGCGGAATACTCAGAATATCACAAGGAAACAAATCATAAATTTCCCTAAGAATAGGGTAGTCATCAAGAGATACTTCTTGACTACCCCCTACCTAGAAAGTCACTAAAAGTAGTCACAAACAACTGACAACCCTATCACATACACCTCCTTAACTGCATAGTGGATATAATCGACAAGGAGATGGGTCTCTACACACTAACAATCTCAATCTTTGCACCAGAATCATCTAAATAACTTATTGTCTTCCATTGACAGTCTATCACTGCACTATGAGATTCTAACCGATCCATTCCTAGGAAAATGTCATACGATACAAGGGGTGTAACTGGAATATCTACTGAGGTAGATAACAACCGAATCTTAAGTCCACAATCATGAATGAGGGATTCAATCACTGCCTTAGCCACATAAGCCAATTCTACCTACCACCTAACACCTTGCTTAACTACCACTAGTCCACATCGCTCAACAACGGAAGAAGAAATAAATTAATCAGATGCTCTAGAATCAAATAAAATAGAAACACTAACACCCTGTAACTAACTTGAGGACTCAACCATAGTATTCTAGGGATCTTCCTCACGATTTCCCATTATAGAGAAAACTCTATGAGAACGACCTGCATCACCAACCGTTGGCTTTGAAGTTGTAGGTTGCTGACCAAACCTTGAAGTACCTCTCATCGGACACTACCTTGCAATATGACCTTCCTAACCACATGAGAAGCATCTAATGCCCCTACCATAACCTCCACCAGAACCTCTTCTACCCGAAGGTGCTTTCGACTGTTGGAAACTACCTCTACTAACCATTGACTATGCAATCTAAGTAGGTTGATACTTGTGGTTGTGTTTATTGCGCATCCAGTTACAAGTCTTTCCAAATAGAGATCTATTACCTGATTGCTTATAAGAACCCTTATTCTTTTGTGAGTAATTTTATTGTTGATGATGTTGCCCACCCTTAGTGGTTTCTTGTTTGTTTCGAGAGGAACCACCTATCTAAATTGGACCACCACATAGACCAAAACCTATTGTGGAAGCACTAACGATCAAAACACCTGCGTGTCCACCCAATGCCATGGAAAAATTTTCCTCCATAATTTGTGCCTTCTCAATGGCTACTTCCATCGTCTTCGACTCAAAGACTCTAACTCCACCACTAATATGGGCATTCAAGCCCTTGATTAAATGTCTAACCAACATAGCCTCAACATCTGTCATCCCTAAATATTGTTTGAGTTCATAGAATACATAGCCATCTAGCACAGATCATGGAATACATCTGCACGACGCTATCTCTAGTGCTTAGATAAGAAGCATGCTCTATAATGCTAAAAAAATATATCCGAAGATACCGACCCAATCTACATATGGAGCTTCTTCTCCTCTAATTGCCACCAAGTAGAGGCAAAACCTCTAAGATGCATGATGGTGCATCTTTCTTAGGTTTTTCTACCATAGGGTTGCATAGAAAAATACCGTCCAAAATCCAATAACCATGTCTCCACCTTTAATCCACCACCAGTACCATAAAAAATGGGAGGGTGTGTCCTCAAAAAATATCTCATGTGCCCTGCAACTATGGCATCCTTCTTTGTGGTCTGTACAATCCTCCAAGGTAGTGATTTGTCCCTCTCTCTATGGGTAAAAGCACAAAGTTGTGTTACACTTTCAGCCAACATATCAACACAATTGAATTTAAGTATTTCTAACTAAAAATCAATTTTGGTCAAACATATGACCTAGTAAGATTCATTCTAGCTAAGTTAGATACTTCCACAATTTATTCAACTAAAATTGTTGGCTAAAAATATATGGAGCACCACTTTGAGTCCAATTTATGAAGAAAAAAAAAACTATTTGAAAAACTTGAAATTTTAATAACTCCTCTTCATGTAAATAACATTTTTTTTTAAAATGTAAAAGTATCCTTTTGTAGATCCATAAGTGTAGTTTTCAAAAATATATTTATTTTAATAGTTTAATTATTTTTATTATTATTTTTTTTATTTATACTAAAAGTAGATTATCAACAAAAAATAATAGGTTGATTACCATGCTAAGGAAAAATACTAAAACTTATTAAAAAAAATTGAAAAAAATATGATGCACTAGATAAAAGAATCTATTTCAAGATGGTATAATTTTTTTTCCATTCTAGATAAATATTTAATATGAATGTTGACATTTGATGGAAACATTTTTTTTTTATTTACAGACATTTTAATACTTATATATAGATATATATCTATCAAAATTGGAAAAAAATATATCCATGCACTAAAGTTTCAAGTTATAAATACACACAAAAAAATTGAAAGAAAAAAAAAAAAATTTACTATAAAAAGTTTGACGTCCGTGCAACTTCATTTTTTACCATTTTATCAGCAACTAAATTATAGTGTTAATTTATGAAAAACTATTTTAAAATAATTTTTAATTTCTTATAAAAAAATACAAACATAAAATATACTAAAAAATACATATTTTTCTAGTTTACATCATTTAAAAATTCAAAACATATATGCTACTTTTAGTGATTCAAGTTTAAAAGTTGGATCAACATTGGCCATTTCCTTTATAAAGTGTGACACAACTTTGTGCTTTTACCCCTATTCACTTCTTGACCATTTCCCTGTCTAGGCCGAAGATGAGCAAGGGTTTGCTCAAGTAACAAACGTAATTGATCTCCCCATACACCAGGCCAATTCAGAACCTATTCATTATTCCTAATTATCTTGAGGATTAGGTTGTTCTCTATGCTCACTTTCATGTGAAATTTATGGTGGAGTATTCTGATGATTTTTTGCATGACCACCACCATGGCCTCATGCACAGTCTCTATAGCAACCTCACCTAGGTGGCATGATCCTGCACAAGACCAATGCCAAGTCTTGGTTTAAAGACACAAGGACACAAGAAAACACACACACATAGAAATTCTAACATCTAGGACAACCTAGTGGGCTCGCTAGAACTAGAGTACCTAGTGTTAGAACCTTCGCTCTCATACCAAGCTATAACGCCCCATCGTGGAACTTAGGGAATGACACATCACTAATGCTAAAAAACTGAAATATTTTTTTAAAAAAAAAAGGTATCAACTTGTGAACATCTGCCTAACATGAACGTTCTCGCGTTCCACAACTACACTACTAAAGTAATTTACAAAATAACACAACAAGATCTATATACAAAATCATGTGAATAAGAAAGACAAGATTACATTATCAGAAGAGTTTCAATACAAGTTCATTTACAACATGTGAGATTGTGACAAATCTTGATACAACACAAGTAGTAATACATTGAAACCTCGTGTAACATCATTAGTGAGTACAATAAAGAATATGAAAAACAATAGTTGATGACCAAGTCCATGAGCACATCGAAGGAACAACTCCATGAACAATGTGTATCTAGGAACCTGTTAAGAACAAACTTGTCTCGAACTAAATCACCTGTAGGGGACCCAATGGAAGAAATGGCACGTTCCTCCCAACCATGTGGAACTCGAAATCCCACCTCCTATGCTAGGAGATAGTAGCAGGTCCTCAATTCAAAATAGAAATCAAGAAGAGATAACATCAGAATGATAGAAGATCCACATGACAACTGACATACTCCCAGAGGCAACGATATAATCATAGGTGACTCTACACTAGAGACCCAAAAAAATGTACAAGGACAAGAGTGTCATCACATAAGCACAATAGGTTACCGAATCTCTACCAGAGATACCTTGGAAACCTCTAACGAATTCTCGCCCCCATACAAACTTATGTGGCATCGAAACAATTTCTTGAAAGAGACAAAGTGTTCAACTAGCCATTCTAGGCAATCTCAACCTACTTTAACCTAAACAAGTGTTAAATTACAAGGCGAGGAAAATATTATTTGAGTGGTTAAATATTAACTACCCAATCCCCTAAAATCTTAATTTAATTATCACTATTTAATACAGGTTGATCCCACAAAGTTGGTTTACAATTTTTGAGAGGAACTAATTTTTGCTAAAATCACATATTTTTAGAAAATTTAATAATTTAAACCTTTAAAATTTCCATTTTAAGGATTCCACTTGAAGAGGTTTTTATCAAACCACCTTAGATCAAACCCCCTTGGATAGAACATCGCTAGTTTTAAACCATACCTATAAATGAGTCTCCTTTACACCTATCAAAATGTTGATAAAAAATCACTTTTGATTTACCTTTTGGGGGATCAAATTAATTCATTTAAAATTTATTTCAAATTATTATGGTAGTCCTCTAAATGATCTATCCCACGAATATAATTCTAATATTTTTTGGTTTTATTATGTTTGTGTTTTTTTAGTTTTATTAAACATAGGTTTTTCACCAAAAATCAAGCTCTCTGTTTTGCACATGTGGAAAAAAAGAAAATTATAAAAATGTATATTTTTTAAATATTCTTGTGCTGGGTATTGATGTCCTTGATCCATTAAAAAATAAAAATGAATTTCAATATATACAGAAAAATTTATGTTGTATACAATCCGCCTATGTTTGAATTGCAATTGGTTTGACTTCGAAACTCTATTAAGGAAAAAATATTCAATAAAAAACTATGAGACTAAATGAAAGTGCTAGATATCGTAGTTAAAAATCTAAATTAAAAAAAAATTAGAATTTTATCCTTCATACAAAAAAATTTATATTGTATATAGTGAGCGTCACTTTTTAAAAATGTTGTTTTATGAAAAAAACTACTTTTCATTGGAGATGGAAAGAGAAGTGCAATCTTATTCCAAAAATTTTGAAAAATATATTTTTAGAATCTACAAAAAAAATGTGATGAGAGTCTAGTTTGAATCATCTTCAAATTCCTCATGATTTAGCTACTATAGGTGTCCAAATGTGAAGATTTAGTTAAAAATAATAATTTCAATGTCCATTTTGGCCAAAAATTGTAAACCACTATTGTGGGATCACCCTACACTTCCGAGAGGTTACCCATGCAACCACTTTGGTGTTCGACCCCTAACAAAAGCCGCACCTCCTATTGTACAACTCACTGACAAAAATGACATATAGCCATTCAACATGAAAGCAACCATTCACATAGTCCCATCAAAAGATCCCATGATATTACAAAAATCAACGTAACTACACAATATGCATGGCTAAGTCAAGGCAAATTTGCACAAAGATAACAATAACATGTATCCTTTATAAAACAAAAAGCTAAAATATGCCTCCAGATGATTTAAAGATAATTCACAATCCTGAAATAAAAGCCCTCAAAATTCAAAGAAAATAAATTATATATGGTTTTCCCACATACTAAATGCTCACATGCATAGGGTTCAATCATGCCATCAAATATCATTTCAATAAGATCAACAAAATTCCATTCATGATTTACAATCCTACATGTATCATTTAATACGTAATAAATCCATTGATCAGAAAGACAATAAATTCCACCGTACAAGATGATATTTAACTCACCAACCTACAATTGATAAATTTAAGTATTTAAAGTCTTAATAACTAAAACACATATATTCATTACAGATATTTAAGTCAATTCATCACTCTATATCTAACAATACATATGTATTACAATTTATAAACCATTTTACAAATTTTATGAAGGGCTTAAAATAAAACACTTAAATACATAAGTACTTATGTAATTATTTATAGAATAATTGTGAATAAACACTAACAAAGTATACATTCTTGTTTATGACTAATACTAACTATATTTACATTTTCGTTTAAAGTCTATCTTTCTTTTCCTATGTTAAGACTTCTAATTCTAAATAACCAAAAGAAGCTCAAATAATAGATCAACGAATTCCTTATGTTCCAAATAACTATAATAGCAAAATTAATAAACATAAACTTACGTTGAAAGTTATAATGCAACTTATAAAATTCCTAAATATCCACACCTCCTATACATGAATCAAGTGATAGTTAAACTCCACAAGAACTGTGAAAAGAGTCAACTAACTCACATCGAACCTCATAACATAGGGTGAGTTGATACTCGGTTAATGCATGCATACTGAACAAGAGTAATTACTCAAAACATAGAGAATATAAAAAACCAAATTTCACAACCAACTTAGGGACAACATGCAATTGTTTAAATGCATGACGAAAAACTATGAGCATGAAAGGGAAAACTTATGAGACCGATAGATGCACAAAACAAGATGAAGTTATAGGTATCCAATAGGTGACATCGAAAGTGTGAGAAGGATAAACATAGAGAAATTCATATTCTTATTACGTAGGCGACCATGCATTCCCATGGACAGGAATCTTATGCACACGTAGAAGGGAATAAACTAAGTGAACATGTTTAATCGTATGGAGAAGAGTTAGATCGAGTATCTTCCTTGTCTATTGAATAATATGATATTGAATCTCGATAGGAGAATACCTAATGCAGAGAAAATGGTAAGAAAGAAACTGAGATCGCACAAGGTACATACCCTTCTCCCAATCAAGATTCACTATACACACGATTGAGGAGGAATAAACACCTGCATAGAAAGATTAAGGAGAAAAGAATAGTAAACATGAAATAAGAATGGGAGTGGATGACACAGAAAAATAGCATTCACAAAACAATAGTCAAATCAGTCGTTTACACAAAGTTTGAAAAGCCCGCGACTAAGATAAGAATTCTCCCAGAAAGAATAATACAGTGCATCAAGTTTGGCTAAAATTTGATTCATCTATTTCTGATTTCCACATATCTACAAGATCAGGACAATAATCTCCTTCAGCAAGATAGATAAGAAACCGAAATAAAACCTTAAAGTATTATTAAAATAAAGATATATGAAGGGTTTAGGTCAAGGATCCACTAACCAAAATAATTAAAATTTTTGAGGATGGATGCAGTGCTGACATTAATGAAAGGCATCAAGGAGAAACAAGAATCATACACCAAACAACATACACAAAATATTCCTCACTTAGTAAATAATAGTACCCTGCAATAGTTCTAGGTCTATCTAGCTAGGTTATTTGAGTCTTCTATCCATTCTTATAATTTTCATTTTAATAAAAATAATCTAATCATTTATGGTTTCATTTTTTTGTTGTGCAAGTTTCAAGACAAATTTTCACAATGTATCACAAACAAAAATACAATAAGAAATTTACATGATTCAATGAAAACAAGCTTGAATTTAAAAGAAGAAAAACCTGCTAATATTTTTTTTCCCAGATTTTTGCAACGACGAAGAAAAACCCCAAAAATTCAGTCCCCGAAACTCTCACAGCACGAGCATAGCCTCCAATGTTCAATTTTAAACTTTTCAACCAAAACCCCAGAAAAATATAGAGACAAACTTTTTCCCGTGAAAACAAAAATTCCATTTTTTTTTTTAAACCAATTGTCGTCCCCCAAAAATTAATATTTTTCCTATGTTATATCATTCCTTTTTTGGTCACAATGTAATCCATCACTTAACTCATTGTTTTCATGCAATTCATCAAGCAGTTCAATTTTTACAACATCATGATCAAACATGATATTTTGCAAATTTAAATCATAACTAATTGTTACCATTTATTAGTTTTCAGAAGAATTGAAGTTGTAAAAACAAATCAATTACACATACTTATTATTATACAAATAATATATTTGTATAATTCTCTATTTATATTATTTCCTCAAATAAATTTAAAATACACTTTCAAATTAAACATGGTAATTTACACTTTAATTCAAATAAGGCAATAAATCACTGATAATTCTTATTCTTATGATTTAAACATTTAGTTAATCCGAGAAGATCAATATAAGATATGATAATCATAAAATAAAATGATGAAACAATAGAAAAAATGACATAACAAACAACAACAAGATAAATGGGTAACAAAATGATACTCGTTCTTTCGAGAATAATGGTTCATGACAAAGGACTAGAACTATATCCCTTCAATGAATTCCATTGGGACTTGGCACACTGATGAAGTAGGTGGAGTCAATACCTATACCTGAAAGCTGCATCAGATTGCATGGTCAACCGTAACAACATATATAACAGAAGACACATCATGAAGAATAATTGTAGCATAGCAGAGCACTCACGAATGAGTACTACTACACTGTCTCCTTCACTAAAAATGATAGAAAAGATTACATCAACATCAATTACATCATAGTACCATCATTAGCATTCAAGAACAAGATATAGCATCATAATAATGTCATCTCACGAAAATAAATAGAGTATCATAAAGTAAAGTGTATCATAAACTGAGTTTCACAAATGATCATGTAATCCATGACATAATGCATCAAAGTAACATAGTATGAAAACAACTTAAATACCAATGTCATCTGGGAGCTCACTACATTCCATAAGATTTTGAATATGGGGAATTGATCATCTCTCTTGATCGTTGTCATCTCATCTTGCTAGCATTGATGCATTGAAACCCCCCTTTATGCGTGCTTGGCTACTTTGGTGTGAGTTTGAAGTAGGCTAATCCTCTCACTAAAGTGGGGCCTATATATAATGTCAAAAAAGGGTCCTTAGTATTTTTTGCACTTGTTTAGATCCTTCTTGTGGATTTTGGCTCATTTTGGCCTTTATTTAGTGTTGTAATGTGAGTAACACATTCACATTAGGTCTTGGGCCCTTGTGAACTAATGTACTTTAATGATTTCTTGTAAAGGTGTTCTAAAGTGTTGCAACACACTTTCACATTTTTTAGGATTTCTAAGAATAATTAACTTTCTTTTCATCCTAATTTCTCTTAGCCTTGCCTTATTTGTTGTCTTGTAAAGTGTTGTAGCACACTTTCACATTTCTTTAGGCCTTTCATTCATAGTTAGGCTATCTTATGCTTTAATTGTCTTGTTTTTGCAACCACATGCCTTATTTTGGTGTATTTTTTAGGATAATCTAGAGAAATGACATTTAAAGTTACATCAAATCCCCAAAAACCCACCTCAAACTCCTAAGTTTTGACTCATTTGACTTTCTGGGAAAATGAGTCCCCCTTAACCCAAAAATCAAATTTAATTTAAATCTTTGGCAAGATTTTATTCTCCAAGATCGAATGTCAGATTGTAGTGTTCTAATTTATGGTATTCTTGCATAATTAGGTATAAATACAAGGTTCTTTCACTCATTTTCATCTAAGACTTTTGTGAGAGAATTCCTAATAGAAAATTGAGTTCACAAGAGCATTCAAATATTTTAAGGGAAGATTATCAATCTTTCAAGAGTATTCTTGAAGCATCAATAATTATGTCAAAGATCATGTTCTTCATGCTTGTTATTTTTCTTAAAATTGTGGTGTATTGTTCAAGATCCAAACAATCTTTGCATTCAAGATCTATCTTCAACAAGCAAGAATCAAGAACCACATCCATTAGGGCTATTTCAAGTATATTTTCAGCACTCTATTACAAGGGTTTTTGGAGTTAAAGCATTACCTTTTTTTTCATTCATGAATCTCCTTTACATTTTCTTTCTATTTCAAGGTTTAATTACCAATAAGAGGTTTGACAGAGGAAAATCCCCATTCTCTAACTCCAAAACCTTTTTTCCTTGTCTTTGCACATGGTTTGCAGGTCTAGGTTGTAGATTTATGAAAGAGAAAGATTGGAAATTTTTTCATCAAGTGGTCAAAGAAAATTCAAGTTGTTAAGATTGTGACTAAACCTTGTAGGAGCTTGGCAAAGACTTACAGGTTGAATTCAAAAAATTAAGACCCAGATCTGCATCAAGAATAGTAGAGAAGATCGAGGCCTACAAAATACAACTTTAAATTTCTAGAAATCCAAAAAGTGGAATGATTCACCGCTATTGGTGAATGATTCCCACTATTACTATATGTTAGAGGTATTTGTAGATCTAAGTACCCTTTTGTTTGAAACCTATTTTGACACAAATTTCTTGACATTGGAGTAATTCAACCAGCTTGGTGAATGAGTCCTAGTGGGCTTCAACAATAAATTGTGCAAGGTTTTAGATCTCCATTCTGCCTCTCTAGATTCCTCGATGCACCTCTCCAGATTTATAGTTTTTTATTGTTGTTTCCTTACATTTCATGATCATTCGTAGAAGCATTGCATCAAATTAGTGTTTTTATTTATTTAAACATTCATTTCATTATCTTGCATAGTATAAACTTAGTGGTGAACCCCTTATTTGCATCATCGTAAAATACACCATTTATCAGATTTCAATCTCCTTTGCATTGGAATCTCAATGGTTGTTCTTAAGTGAAATTAAGAAAATATTCTCTCTCCTTTTAGGTCCAAAATCTTATAATAGAAAAGAAAGCCGTACAATTTTCTAGGTCTCAATGCATAAGAATCCATGTGGAGTAGTCTTAGAGGTCCTCAAATTAGTAGTGTGAAATTTTAGAGTAGTGGGTTTTGAGGATCAACTATAAAGGTGATAAGTGCTTCCTTCACACTTTGAGATAAATGAAATATGCTTTATTTCTGAGCTATTTCAATTTTGTGTAATTTTTATATTATATAGTATTACCATGGATTTCCCTATCATTGGGACTAGACTATATTTCATTCCTAAGCTTGGGATTTGAGCTCCCATTAACCTTTGGAGAGGTATTCTAATTTTCATAGCCTCTTGTGAGTAGGCCTAAGATTTAAAATAAGAAATGTGTGAAAGGCCATACATGTTTAAGCTTGTAAAATTATTTTATCTAAGTGTTTAGAAAGTTGTGAGAAAGATTTCTTGTATAGGAAAATTTCTATTTAAAAAGGGAGTTGAAAACCCCATGATAGAATTCCTTTTAATTTCAATCGATATATGTAAATTCTATGCTAATGGAAAAATAAGCTGTATGACATATATTTAACATGATCCTATTATTGGGTGGAGTAGGTTTTGTGTGCTAACTTGAACGTGTTAGTGTAGAAATCATATTGATCAATAAACATGTCTAGAAATACCTCATTTTGAACTTATGTAAGATAACTTAGAATATGTTCTTGGTTTTCACAAAAGTTAAAGTCTATGCATGTTTGAATGTAGCCTATAAATTAGTATTTAGATGTATATATAAAAACTAATTTATTATGGAATATCATTATTTTCTATATTGTATTGTGTGATCCTACAATAGCGGTTTACAATTTTTTGCCAAATTGGACACTAAAATTACTATTTTAAACTAAATATTCACATTCAGGCACCTATAGCACCTAAACCGTGAGGAATTTGAAGATGATGAAAACTAGAGTCTTGTCACATTTTGTCTTTAGATTATAAAAATATATTTTCATTTTTTTTTTAATTAGATCGCACTTCTTTTTCCATCTCCCACGAAAACTGATTTTGTTTAGAAAACAACATTTTAAAAAAGTGACGCATACCGTATAACACATAAATTTTTTCCATTAAAGATTAAATTCTAATTCTTTCAAATTTAGATTTTTAACTCTGATATTTAGATCTTCCATTTGGTTATATATTGTTTTATTAAATATTTCTTCTCTAATCAAGTTTCAAAATCGGACCAATTATAATTCAGACATAGCATGATTGTGTAACCCGTAGCTTTTTTTGTATAATATTTTGAATTTGAATTTTGTTTTTTTGTTGGATCAAGGACTTCAATATTTGATGTGCTCATATTTTTCATTTTTTTTTATAATCTACTATTTTTCCACACGTGTAGAACAAAGAGATTGATTTTCGGTGAAAAACCTATGTTTAATAAAACTAAAAACATAAATACATAATAAAACCAGCACATATTAAAATTATATTCGTTGGATAGCTCATTCTGAGGACTACCATGATCATTTGAAATAAATTTTAAATGAATTAATTTGATCCCCCAAAATTTAAATCAAAAGAGATTTTTTATCAGCATTTTGATAGGTGTAAATGAGAGTTTACTGTAGGTATGGTTTAAAACTAGTGGGGTTCTATCCAAGGGGGTTTGATCTAAGGTGGTTTGATCAAACCATTTTCCATTAGAATCCTTAAAATGGAATTTTTTAAGGCTTAAATCATTATATTTTCTAAAAATATGTGATTTTAGCAAAAATCAGAATCTCCTAGAAATTGTAAACCAACTTTGTGGGATCACCCTATTGCATGAATGCAAAAAATATAAGATATAATGTTAGTATATTCTTGAAATTATTGTGGTATTGTAATGGATTCATATAAGTGTAATTTATTTTTTAATTGTAACTAAAGCTTATATCTAGTAAAAAAAGAAGGAAATTCATATTTTAGTTAAACTAGCTAGTTGAAAGTAGGAGTAGATCATAGTATATTAATATTGCTCTACAATTAGCTTATCACTACTCACTAGAAGCGATAACATTATATCTCAATATTGAAACTATATATATTTCTTGAAATATATTGTAACTATTAAACACTGAAGATTGCTACTCTTTGAGAAATAAAAAAAATATAAGAATAAATCAACAAACATATATTTATTCATCTTCCTCGAATCATAGTAGATATTTTACATATTTCTCTATAAATTTATGGCTAAAATATTGTATGGTATTGGTCAAGTGTATTAATATTCTTATCTATTTCTCAAAAAAATATGTGTCTAAATATGTAGATGTACACTCATTTATACAAAATAGATAAAGGAATTGATGGTATTTCCTTCATAAAAATATGGAATACAAGAGAAGCCACCACTAAAATTGTGTTCAAACCCATTCCCATCTTGTGAATGACATCTTCAACTTACATATTTGACATGCAAGTGTTTGTTGGAACCAAATTAAGATTTCCTTTCTCAACTCAACATTGTGTTGAATCTTTGGGGGTTTCCAAACCCCTTATGCCCTTACAAAATTAATGTATTATAGAGGTGTCAAAAAAGCTTGCATATATTTTGGAAAATAAATAAAATATAATAAATAAATAAAGAATGAATTGTACATAGAAAATTATCAACAAGAAAAATGGGGGAAAGGAATACCATATAAACAAGGCATGACCCATAGTTTCCTTGCATTAGACTTTATATTTTGTCTTATGTTTTCTAGATTTACTTTACATAATCCTTGAGGGAGGTATAGCCTTGTAATAAGGGATAACCAATTCACATGTCATTTCTTGTGTAAGACCCAAGTAAACAAGATGTATGTGCTAAATGGTTTCTTAACTATGTTTATAAGGTTCAAAATTAAAAAAAATAAATGTAAGTTTACATATTAAATAATAAATTTTAAAACTCTAACCATCCTATTAGCTCGAGCAATTGGATGCAAAACGAGGTTCTTAGTTCAAACATCTCCATGAAAATTTAAGTAAAAGTGCAAGCCATATTCCGAACTAGAGTTGCTAACATATTCTCATTCTTGAATTGAGAAGGAGATAATAGAAAATAATAGGAATCCACATTTTAGGGTTGGATATGGAGTGAGTCATAAGTTATGTCACCTTTTTAAAGTTTTTTTAGGGCATAATATGTTGTATGTGTAAGGAAGATTTTAATTTTATTTAGGGGTAAATTAAAATCTAGGAATAATTGATTATACAGGGGTACTAAGGAAATTTTAAGAGTTGACATATTTAATTGAATTTTTACATGAGTGCAAGAAAGTTAAAACAATTCTCCAAGGAAGCATGTGTTGGTTGTGTGTTATATAGTGCAATCATGCTTAGTATTATCAAAACCTAAGAACAAGAAAAAGTGTGTATTGGTCTAAGTTATTTAGGTGGTCCTATATTTATTGATGGAGTTTCTAATAATCAACTCAATAAGTATTTATAAAAATGATCTATTATCGACAAATATGAAGAAATTTTATCAAAGGTTAAGATAAAATTATATATATATTTAATACTTGTTTGTATTACATTCCTTTGTTTCCAACACTTATCTTAAGAGGTTGATTTATCGCCACAATAATTTGAAGAAATAAATGAAGGGAGCCAAATTATCTAATCATTTTGTATTTTATAACTTGTCATTATCTTTCTCTCTCTAGAGATTATGTTGTATGTAGATAAAATGTATATAATAATAAATATTTGGATAGTATAACAATTATTTTATTATTATATTATATTCAATATTGATGAACTCTATTGAATTAGTAATTTGAAAGGTGATATCAATTAAGAGATTCTATGTTATAATTAGTATACTTTCATTTATTCTAAATTGATTAGAAGCGAAACTATTTATCATCTCTTTATAAAAAAATTGACATCTATATTATATTTAATTCTTTATAAGATGAAACTTATTAATATGATATCAAAACAAATTAATACAACTTCTATTATATGACCTTAATATACCTAAGGCATGCAAATATTATAACACTTCCTCTTTTGAGTGAAACTTTAAACGTGTCGAGATGTGTTAAATCTATAACATGAATTCAAAACGAATTTATAATATTATGGTCATCTGTTGCAGTCAGTTGAGGATGCAATGTGATCGGTGGCTTAGCATTTGTAGATTCTTTAATATTTCATTATTAAAGTAGTGTGTTAAATATTATACTAATAGACATTCATCATTATAATATAGACCATACAAATTAATACCTATATGTATAACACTTCCTCTTTTGAGTGAAACTTTAAACATGTCGAACTGTGTTAAATCTATAACATGAACTCAAAATGAATTTATAATATTATGGTCATCTGTTGCAGTCAGTTATTAGCATTTGTAGACTCTTTAATATTTCATTATTAAGGTAGTGCTGCGAATGACGACAAATTTGGTGCACCATTGTAATGATGCCGTTTTTACTTTACTGTACGGCATGTGATTAGTGGGTAGCCACTCGATTTTTTAGGAAGGCATGGAAAACGGGCAAGATTGGAAAACGTACAAGTGGAGTAAAGCAGAAGACGCCTTTTATATATAGATAGCAGAAGACATAATCTGTGCAAAACATAAGCAAGCATGGAGATAGCAAAGTTATTGGAGTTTGTAAGGCTTAATGGTGGCGGAAGTAGCGGGGTTGTGATAGCCATTGCCTTGGCAGCAGCAGTGGTATTGGCATGGAGTAAGAGATCAGAGTCTAAGAAGAATGTGCGGCTGCCTCCGGGGCCTATGCCATTACCGGTGGTGGGAAGTCGTCATCTTTTGGGAAAGCTTCCTCATAGAGAACTAGCTCACCTTGCACGCAAATATGGGCCCATTATGTTCCTCCGCCTCGGCTCTTTGCCCTTCATTGTCATCTCATCTCCCGAGATGGCCAAGCTTATTCTCAAAACTCACGATCAGAATTTCGCTACCAGGCCTCTGCTGAATTTCGGGAAAAACGTCTTGTACGGCTCTGCTAGCTTGGCATTTTCCGTCTACGGGCCTTACTGGAAGCAAATTCGTAAAGTCGTATCGTCTCACCTGTTGGGGCCCAAAAGCCTCGATTCCGTGAAATATATGAGAGCAGAAGAAATGCGAGCTATGATCGATGGGCTTACGGACCACTGCAACAGTTCCGCTGCTTGCTCTCCTGTTAATGTTAGTAAGCTGGCTTTCGATGTCACCATGTATATGTCGTGCAGGATGACACTTGGCAAAAAGTACTCAGACGAAGAGTTGGGTGACTTCAATTTCAAAAAACTGGTTCAGGAGTTTTTCTTTTTAGCCGGTGCTTTTAATGTCGGCGACTTTATTCCTTGGTTGGAGTGGGTGGACGCGCAAGGTATTATCCGTCGCCAGAAGAATCTTCATAAGGCGTGCGACGGGTTTCTGGAGAAGATATTAGAGGAGCACCTAAGAGCCAAGAGCAGTGATCAATCCAACAGAGACTTCACTGACCAATTAATTGATCTTATGCTCGATAAAGGCACTGCTGGGGAAAGATTCCTACGGGGAGATGTCAAGGCAAACATGCTTGTATGATGTCAAATCCCAACGATTTCCCTTTGCGTTTTGTTTTTTTCTAGTGTATAATGTTGGAATTCGCATTCATATGATGTGGGCTTTGGCAGGAAATGCTGGTGGCTGCAATCGACACATCAAGTATGACCGTAGAGTGGGCAATGTCTGAACTGTTATCAAACAACCCTTCGATCATGAAGAAAGTGCAGGATGAGCTGGAGAGAGTAGTGGGCATGGAGAATAAATACGTCAAAGAGTCGAATTTGGATGAACTGGAATACTTACGAGCAGTTGTGAAGGAAACGCTAAGGCTTCACCCGCCAGTGCCGTTGATTCCACGACAGACCATTGAAGACTGCCAGATAGGCGGTTATCACATTCCCCGTGGGTGTCGTGTTACTGTGAACGTGTGGGCGTTGTCTAGGGACCGCAATGCGTGGGGTGATGATGTGGACGTGTTCAGACCTGAGAGGTTCATGGAGATGGAGAGGGATGTGGATGTGAGAGGGCAACACTTTGAGATCCTGCCCTTCGGAGCTGGGAAGCGAGTGTGCCCAGGCATACTGCTGGGATTTAAAGTGGTGCAGCTTATGTTGGCCAATCTTTTGCATTGCTTTAATTGGAATCTTCCCCAAGGAATGATAGCCAGTGATTTGGATATGTCGGAGGAAATCGGGCTGTCCACGCCTAGAGCAGTTCCCCTCCGCGCAGTTCCCACTCCTCGTCGCCTCTGAGAACACAAAAGCACCAATTATGTTACTTCCACATAAAACGCGTTCCCAGTATCTTTGCTCCCCTACTAGTCTCTCCCGCAGCTAAGTGATCCTAGCAATCCACGAGATGTGTTGTTAGAGTTGTTTGAAAATAATTATTCAGCTATTTTACAATTTCTTAGTAATAGGTCCTTTTGTATAAGTTTTATTCAAACCCCGAAATAAGGTTATCAGCAACTAAACATTAAGTATTATGCAATCTTTGTGTTCAGTTAAGGTTTCCTTTAAATATGTAGAATCAAGAGTCTTCAGTCAAAGGTTGTTTCCATTGAAATATGCAAATTATCTAAAAGTCTTATCAAATTATTATTTCAGGAAATGGAGAAGCAGAGCTAATTCACAAAGAACTTATTAAGAACTATCAAAAAAATTGACCATATCTTTTAAGAAAATTTAATTTTATGATTGAAAAAAATCCTATAAATATATAGGATCATGCTTAAATAAGCTTTAAGGGACTTCATATCATGTTTTACATTAAGATAATGTAGTAATATTAACTTGTTCAATTCATCTACTAACACAATATATAATTTTACAATGAGAAATTTGATGAAAATAATACAATGAAAGTCAAGATGGTTGGCTTCATATTGTTCAAAGAACATGGATGTACAACCTAGAATGTGATGAGAATGCAACAAGAGATTATCAAATATTGATTTGATAAGCTAAAGATCATACAATCATTGAAGTTTGAGACCATGTCTTGGTATATGACGAGGATTCAACACAACCTATGTATCAATGCAATTTTAGTTCACTACAATGTGGTCAGTATATCATTAGAACTCATGAGAAAGAAAATACAGGTAAACTAATAATTTTAGATTGGAATATATTAGAAATCCCAATTAATGGAGTCTATTTGAAACCATATACATAATTTCCCTTTCCTTCCTATAGATAATGTTCTCATTCTATTATTTTTCTATAAATTCTTTATTCACATTTGTGCCATTGTATATGTGTATGTGTGTATTTTGTGTGTTTCCTATATAGTTCTCTTGCTCATACCGAAATCCTTGTGCAATAATGAGAAAACCAAAAGAATAAAAAGTTGAACTAATAAAATCCAATCCAAACACAATTAAAATTTCATGCCCAAATTTTTTGCATATTGGGAAAAAACACAACAATTTTTTATTTTTTTAAACCACAACATATAAACCACTAATAATTTCTAGTCATCCCTAAACATGGCATATAAACTATACACATCAATGATTTGGGTGTGTAGAACCTATCTCACACACACTAAGATGGGGAGGTTGATACGAGTACTCTAGGGATGTGGGGAATAACACAATTGGGTACATGGAGTACAACATAAGCACCCTAAATCATATAACAAACTAGCTCAAAGATTAGGCTATGTTGCTCTCCTTGATACATCATCAAAAATTGTCCCACCTCCCCACAAAAATTATAATTAAAGCCCATTGGACCAAGAGGCACTAGTTTCAATATTAACATTAAGAAGAGAAGTCCAAGTTGTTTAAATAAACCCTCATCAAGGAGAAAATACTAAAGAGAAGCCATACCTTATTACTATACATAGAGATTCTAATGTTACCTTATTCTAAAATTACTAACATTATTATTAACCTTATCGGTGGCAACATAATAACTAATTAGAAATAATATTTATAACCTTCGTGCCAAGAATAATTGCCACTCCCAAATTAAGTAGTGTGACTATCCACTTTTCAATTATTGAAATTGATTTCTATTGGTGCTAATGTACATATTATTATTTCCCACGATTCTAACTTCCTCTCTATTATTATTATTACTATCATGAACCTTAATATTGAAATTTAATAACAATAAGACCATTAGTATTGTTATTGTATTCAATTTGCTAATAATTATATTTTTGTCTATTATTCATCACTTAATCATTGAATATTAAAATCATTGTTATAATTATTAATATCACTTCTTATGTTTCTCTTGATGTTAATATCAATACCATTTTTGTAATATTAATATTGTTATTGATGTTGGCATCTCCTCTCGTCTGAATATCATCACTCATCGACAATGTTGCATTTATTAGGAACATTAATTATTCCTTCTAAAAGTATTAGTACCATTATTAAGGGTATCTAAAGCCTCTTCTAATATATATTATCCTTTTTTATTATCCATACCACTAGAAGTAGAAATATTATCCTTTTTTATTATAAGCCTCTTTTATTATCTAAAGCCTCTTCTAATATATATTATCTCTTGATGTTAATATCAATACCATTTTTGTAATATTAATATTGTTATTGATGTTGGCATCTCCTCTCGTCTGAATATCATCACTCATCGACAATGTTGCATTTATTAGGAACATTAATTATTCCTTTTAAAAGTATTAGTACCATTATTAAGGGTATCTAAAGCCTCTTCTAATATATATTATCCTTTTTTATTATCCATACCACTAGAAGTAGAAATATTAGTATTGATATTATAATTAATAAAATTGCTTCCTATTGATATTACTAGATATAATACTAATATTGAAACTATCACAATATTAATGTTAATGTTGTTGACAAGATTTATGTTTCTCTTAATATCAATATTTTTTAAAATTGATATCAATGTTAGACACACAAGACAATTGAGAGGGGGGGTGAATCGGTTATATATTAAAACCTTTAAACCCTCATTAATATTTAATTCCTTATTAAACATCAACATGAATGCAAATAAATGAAATATTAATACAACAACAACCATACACAATTGAACACCAAATTTTAAGTAAAAAACCTTAATCAAGGAAAAACCATTGTGAGGATTAACTCATACATATATGAATATCAACACCAATTACAAAAGGCTCACCACCAGAAGAGCTCTCCACCTAAAGGACTCACTATCCAAAGAAAGAAAGGCTCACTACCAAGGGCTCACTTACCAAATAGAAAGAGTTTACAAATAAATTGTTACAAGGAGGTTCACTACCTCAGAGCAACAAGAGAATTCACCACAACAGCTCTTCACCATCCGTAACCTTCATATCACTACCTCCAAAAACTTCAAGCACACTAAAATGTAGACACCTTCTTCTCACTACTTATGGTAGTCATAAGTGTTCATGCTCACACTCAAATCTCAACACTTGATCACATATACATTGTTTTGCACCACACTTCACATCATAAAATTCTCCAAAACTAGGCCTTGTGTATACCTTTTGTAACTTCAAACAACCTAATCCAAGTCAGATTCAATGAAATGTATGCACCTCAAATGTGCAACCACCAAGTAGGTCAGCACCAAATGCTTATGTAGTGCAAAGAAGTGAAGGTAGACCACACCAAGGGTTAACCAAGACCCAAATATACACCAACACACTACACCACACTTACACAAACAATGAAGCACATCCACAAATAATACTAACATGATAGGTTGGACAAACCAACATTAATGATCCCAAGCAACAAAATTCACACTTCACCAAGTTCAAAAAAATCTTATGAACCACATAGAAACATCACATAATATCCTATAAGATTCCAACATCAACAAAATATTCAAACACACTAATGCAGCCATATGTAACTAAATACATTATCACCATAAGTAACCAATAAAATTTCCAGTAAGACACAACTCATGAACCAAGCTTGCAAAAAAACAAAACACAAAAACTTCTAATAGAAGATAGACACAATCATCATTAGCACATTCAAAAAACCCACAGGATAAAAAACTTCAATGTGGAGGAATGTAGAGAAATTCCATTTCTCCCAGACAACCTTCTTCAAAAACTAGAGACATTCCAATGGACTATTAAACACATCATCTACTACCACACAATCCAAAATATGAAATTCTAGATATAAAACCTTCAAAGATCACTAATGATCATATCCAAAATACACAAGAACACTTTTAAACATGAAGAAATGTGGAGAACAATATAGAACACACTCATAACACCTTGCACACTCTATATAAATTTTGTCAAAAGCACTTGGAAACCAAGTGACCTTGTTGCATCTACAACACTTGCTCAACACCACAAAAACCTTCTCATCAATACCAAACTAGAGGTTTACATAGGTTGACATAAATGACAACACTAAGGACAATATATTGCAACAATCCCCCCCATGGTCATTGATGGAAAAACCTACTTAAAAACCTTCAATAACAAAAGCAACCAACTTTGCATCTCCAACACTAAAGAAACTCTCCTCTTTACTCCAACTCTCCATTTCTGTCACCACTACTGTCTCCCCCTTTCTCTTATGTTTTTTAGACATCACTCTCTCTATTTATTTTAGTCTTCTCCCCCTTTGACATTAATGGAAAAGGGAAACACCTACACAGTTCACTTCTCCATCATAACATATACTCCCCTTAATTGCACCGATTGGAGATGCCACTACCTACTCCCCCCTAAGAGGTAGTCTTCATCAGTCCAAGACAAAGAATTAAACTTGAATTGTAGCCCTAGATAAATGATCAAGTCTAGGGTAACCAAGTCCTCATGAATTCTCCAAGAGAAATCTCTGCATTGGTCTCTATTGAACTCACATCCAACCAAGGTGTAGGCTCCTCATACTTTCTACTGAAATCTTCATCAAGAGTAACAATCATCAACACTTGTCTCATCTCAAGAGAATTACAACCTCAACTTATTCTCCATATATCCATGAGCATCTACAAATGATCATTCCATGCTAAACTCCAAATTGCATTACTACACTATCATTAAGTTCTCAAGCATATGACCAATGTACCCAAAACATAAAGAATCACCAGATATTGTCAATAATCCAATCATCTGAATCAGGAGCTTATCATGACATCATTATCTTACCATCCCCCTTAGGAGATACAATGCTCCAAATGAGCATACCATGGTCTCAAGAGAAATACATCATGCCAAAACTCTAATGCATAGTCAAGAGTATATCATGACATTAAGCAAGCAAACTCTAAACCAACATCACTTGTCAATCGTTGCCAAGAAACCAACCAAAGACTTTGAGTCTTCCATGGCTCAGAAATGCTACACATCTTCAAATGGTGTCCATGCAAATACAAAAGGGCCCTTCTACAACTATAGGATCTAAGAGCTCCTCCTAGTAACATCTACAACACTAAAGAAGATCATTCACGACTAAGTGATGAATCCACATTCATTGCTAAATCTCCCACTAAATCATGAGAACTGAGCTCTCCAAGAATCATGACCAAACATTTACTAATCTAAAAATCCTTCAGGTCCACACATCAACATGTCCATCAGACAATAATACCAAGCAATACCAAGATCTTCAAACCAAGCATAGATTACCATCATTATCAAAATCTTACACAAAGAAGTGTATCACAACTATCCATGACATCATGATACAACATGCTATTGTTCCCCATAATCGACTATCTAGGTACTCAATACCATCCATCCTCTCATTTTAAAGAAACCACACCAATGCAGAAGTGACTAGAGACAAGGCTAGCTCACAATTCTGCATCAACACTAAATCAAGCTCGTGGATATAAACCATCCACTTCCAAGTTATCCCACTGCAAATAAATGAGTGACTAATCAATACAATTGCATAACTCATAGATCTAAACACTAAAACATGCAAACCCATCATCACATTGGAAACTATAAAAATGAGATCTCAAAGAGAATTTACAATGTAGACAACATGACTCTAGCACCAGATCATGCTCAGATCTGATTCACCAATCATGTCCATAATGAGCACCATAGTCAAGGAATCCACCGAGCACCACCATGAGAATTTTGAGTGACCAATCTTGTACCAACACTCCCATGGAAAGAATAAATCACACCTTCTCTTACATGCATTAGGGTGATCCAACAATAATGGTTTACAATTTTTGGTTAAACTGGACACTGAAATTATATTTTTTAACTAAATCTTCACATTCGGGCACCTATAGCGGCTAAACCATGAGGAATTTGAAGATGATGCAAACTAGAGTCTCATCACATTTTGTCTATAGATTCTAAAAATATTTTTTTCAATTTTTTTGAATAATATTGATTTTCTTTTTCCATCTCCCATGAAAACTGGTTTATTTCAGAAAACAACATTTTTAAAAAGTGACTCTCACCCTATACAACATAATTTTTTTTGTATGAAGGATAAAATTCTATTTTTTTCAAATTTATATTTTTAACTATGATATCTAGCACTTTAATTTTGTCTCATAGTTTTTTATTGAATATTTTTTCCTTAATCGAGTTTCGAAGTCAAATGAATTACAACTCAAACATAGGCGGGCTGTATACAACATAACTTTTTCTGTATGTATCGAAATTCAATTTTATTTTTATAATTTTCTATTTTTCCACATGTGCAAAACAAAGAGCTTAATTTTTGGTGAAAAACCTATGTTTAATAAAACTAAAAAAACACATACATAATAAAACCAAAAAAAAAAAAATTATATTCGTGTGATAGCTAATTTCGAGGAATACCATAATAATTTCAAATAAATTTTAAATGAATTCATTTGATCCCCCAAAAGGTAAATCCAAAGTTATTTTTTATCAGCATTTTGATAGGTGTAAAGGAGACTCATTTATAGGTGTGGTTTAAAACTAGCGAGGTTCTACCCAAGGGGGTTTGATCTAAGGTGGTTTGATCAAACCCTCTTCAATTGGAATCCTTAAAATAGGAATTTTAAAGGCTTAAATCATTATATTTTCTAAAAATATGTGATTTCAGCAAAAGTCAGTTTCTCTTAGAAATTGTAAACCAACTTCGTGGGATCACCCATTAAGCGTGTGTGCATAACTACAACTGTCTCATCCCACAATGCCCCAACCAAGCTAGGGTCTAGAGAATAGTTTAACGAAAGCTCCACAAAACCACAAGTTTTCTTAACCATGAAAAACTTGCAAAACCACTATGTTCCATGCACACCCATATCCACTTCACATCTAGATGACTCAAAATTTTGAAACATAAACATAATAATAATAATAATAATAAATAGAATAAATAATTATCATGAATATGCATAACCATAGATTCTTTAAATTGAAATCTACAAAATTTTCAAATCTAGAGAACATGGATTTGAGTGATGCAAGTACAACACATCCTTAAAAGGAAACAATAGTTCACAAACTCCAAGACCATATTAGGCCAACTCCAAAACCATCAGCATGTACATGCATCCAAGAGAGACAGGCTATTAGAAGATCTTCCAGACCATCTAATGATCAATTCCATAGCCTACATGCAATGGGGGTAACAAAAACAATTCCTTCCAATACTAGGACAAAAGACCCAACATAAGCACAATACTGCATGGTTGAATAACAACACAAGCTTATCCACATCATTAGGAGGCCTCTCACACAGACACCCAACATGAAAGATTTGTTGCAACACAACCAAAAGGCATAAACACACACCCCATGCATTAGGATTATCCACTATCAACTAGGAGGTTTAGACCATAGCAAACTAACTCTATTTTCTCCATCTTCAACATCCTTCAAACTATGTGTTGTTACATGAAACTGAAACAAATGAGCAATGAATTTCCACTCATAAAAGGATCAATTTAATATATGATTCCTTTAAATTTCCTCAATCTTGCTAGGCTAAGAAATCTTCACAAAAGGAATACCCAGAACTAGAAACACCAAGAACAAAAAAATTCCAAAAAGAGGACCTCATACCACTTGTTGAGAAATTTAAATCATCTTAAAAATAAACATCCAAGATTAGTAGTGCCTTTGGTAGCTTTTATTTTCTTAGATTGCCTCAAAGAAATGTACTACTATGCCACAAAGTGGAATCAAGCATAATTCATTTCCCACATTAATCCTTTTGAGAGAAGCTCATACAAATTTACATCTTTTAATAACATCCGATTCCAATAGCATGCAACACATATTTATCAAACAAAATCATGAAAGATATAATAGAATATATGAACACACAAATTTACTTGGGGAAAACCATTTTGGGTAAAAAACCCCACACTCCAAAAGCCTAGATCACCATTATATTATTCAACAAAAAAAGAGTTGCAAATACAATCATAAGCTCTAAGCCTTTATAGAGTTTAACATCTTGTTCTATCTAGAGGAACTCAATAGCATAACCACTCTACAAATATGTCTCCCTCTCTTTCTCTCTTCATTTCTTTGATCAACCTTTTTGTTGACTACAATCTTCACACTATTACAATTCTCTTATACTATACAACACAAATTCACATCGAATAAGATATTTCATCCATTCAAACTATTGAGAGAGAGAGAGTCTCATCTTAGGAATATTTCCAGAATGCTCTATATTAATCCAACATTCGTTTTGCATTCTAGGACAGCAAGGAAACAAATCGATTCGATTGTTGTAGACAAACAATCTCGATACGGTTTCAACCATCTCATATCGCTACAAATGCATTACAACATCCACATAACCTACCAAGTAATCACAATTCAATCCATCAAAAATCAAGAAAAAATCACTTCTCAACAACTAGGCATTGGTTAGGTCCAACCATGACACATGTCCAAAGCTTGCACACCCCGTAGGAGTCTGTCGAGGCCCACCAAAAAAGACATGGGGTTAGTGGGCATCGTTTGATTGTTTTAATTATGACCGTCGATTGATATATATATATAACATCACATCGCCATGGTCCCCATTGCCACTGTGACATCCAAGTCACCATCGCTGACCATGCCCACACACCCCGTAGGAGTCTGTCGGGGCTCACCACAAGGGGTGTGGGGTTATTGGGCACTACTGGATTCTTACAATCACAATTGTTGATCACGAAAACCATACACTATCAATACAATGTCAATGTCGTCACAACTGACCAATCTCATACAAAGTCACTAAGTCACTAGAAAACTAAACTTCAGAATTTCTATTCAACCACCTCCTCATCAGCAGTATGTACCCCCACAAGTTCCACAATATATGGAAAATAATAACCCAATCTACCAGCATTAGCATTTCCAAAATCCCCCTCCACAATGCACAACCATTATTAGACAATTTGATCTTGTTGGATTTTAGATCTACCCTTACCCTCTAGACAACAATTGGAGGAACTTAGTCCCTAAGTTCACAAGAAGTAATGCAGTTACAGCTGAGGAACATTTGAGAAATTTTAAAGCTGTCATTCAGAACTTGGACATGCAGTATGAGGATGTACAAATGAGACTATTTATGATGTCACTAATTAATTGTGGATGCCAGAGACTGGTTTAACAATCTACCAACTACATCCATTTATTCCATTCAGTTATTTCATGAACAGTTTATCCAACAATATGGGAATTAGTGTGCATCATATTTTTCCTTGCATGAGTTAGTGACTATCCAAAAACATCAAAATGAGTCAGCCTTTGATTTTAACCAAAGGTTTGTTAAATTACATAATAAAATACCTCAGGCATCCAAGTTGGTTGATCCTGCTGCATTGAGTATCTATTAGAAATACTTTGACCCCAAGATAGGATATGAATTGAGAAACAGAGGTCCTAGGAATCTAGCTTAGGCCCAAAACATAGCCTTAACTATTGAAAATAATAGGAAATCTACAAGGATATTTTCTAAAAGGGAAAACCCTAGGGTTCCCCAATATGCTCCCCAAAATAGATAAGAGAACACATATAGGAATGAAAGACCAAGGCTCCATGACATGCCTTATAATACCAATTGGAAGGATGGGAAGCCGGTAAGTGATAGGCCAAGAAATAAAGAAACACGAGATCCATTAAAAAGGAAAGGGACATATATGGTAGATAAGAGTCCTTGGTGTTCATTCTGTTATGCACCACATTCCCCAGAGCATTGTGTAATAGCTCAGTCAGTACTAGAAGAAGACACGCTGGAAAATGATGGTGGTGAAGACTAGAATGTCTACCTAACTTCCCACACTCTTAATTTCTCAAAACTTGCAACATTTAAAGGATGTTGAGAGATCGACTGCTTAGAGAACTTAAGAAACTAGAAACTTGCTTTTGAATTTCTCAAAACCCGCGACATGCCCAACAACACAGATAACCTCCATGTCACTAAGTCAGGAGGTTATGAAATTTTAGAACCCCATGACCTAGGTTTTGAAGTTCTTGATTTCGACGATAATGTGACATTTAGGCTGATTAAAGGAAAAATGTCAAGCTCAAAGGGAACTTCCAAGCTAGCATGTTGAGGTACATTTTCCAACAAGAAATGCAGTTTTCAATTTTTTAGTGAGATAAGATGATGCAAGAAAGCAAAAATGCAACCTATATACACTTGAACACTAATGCAAATATGAGAAACCCTAGATGCACTTTTACTAATGCAAGATGTAATGGAAGAATGAATGCAACCTAGATATAGTAATTTAATGAACTCCAAATTAAAAAATGAATGCTCAAAAATATCAGGTTCACCGAAATGAACAAGTGGTGAAAAATGTGTGCTTTATGGCCTAGGTCATATAACACCAATTTTCTCCACAATTATTCATTAAATAAGGATGCTCTAGGATCTGAAATTGGATTGACTATCAACACAAAGGTGAGTCAATTCACAACAAGGAAGACTTGGGGGGGTTCTTTAGCATTTGGAGGGTTCACCACCAAGCAAAAGCTTGGAAAAGACAACTTAACATTCAACTCACAAAACCTAGTAAAGCAAGCCAAATGATGAATGAAAATGACAAAATTAAGTAACAACAAGTTATAATGTGTGTACCTAGGAAGTCTGGAAATGTGATGAGGATTCTAGAAATGCAAAAAAAGTTGTCAAAATATGCTAGGGAGGACTAAGATACCCTTACTATTCTCTTAGTCCTATTTTGTTTCAGCGTAGATGCAAAATATTTAGATGTTGGAATAGAATCTGAAAAAATCTCTAAAAAATACCCTTGGGAGGAATAAGATTCCCTTACTATTGGCTTAGTATCGATCTAAATTTTTGAAATATCTAAATGTGATCCTGAGGCTCAATGTCTACACTTCCTTCTACTAAGATCTCAGGTCTTGAAACTACTAGATATGGCTTGTAGGTGACTTTTTGTGAAGATGAAAACCTTGCAATGCAACTTTGAAACTTTATAACTTTGCAATTCAAATGATATTTAACCTAAATATACAAAAATAAACATGCAAGGGAGGAAAAACTTGTTGATTATTAGTAAATGGGGGTTTGCCTTGGTCAAACCCTTTATTGGTAATTAAACCTTGAAATAAAATGAAATAATCGAGAAAAATGATGAATGAACAAAATGCTATGTTGCAACTCGCAAAAACCTTCTTACGAAACCTACAAAATTTTGTGAACTAGCTAGCTCAAATGTAGATCTTGAATCAAAGGAATGCTTGATAGATCTTGACTTGAATTTCTTGCTTGAATAAAAACCTTACATCATAAATGTTAACTCAAAAATACACATGATGCAAGAATATCTTTGACAAGATGTTTGAATCTTGATGATGGCTCCAAATTATTGATGAATTTCTCTTAAATTCTCTTGTGGACTCCACTTTTCTATAAGGATGAATACTTGAATTTTTGGGATCAAAATGAGAGAAAAAACCTTGTATTTATACTTATCCATTCTTAATATCTTTAAATTACACCACAATAAGCCGACATATGAATTCATTAATTAAAGGGGGTTAAATCCCAAAATTAACTTGAGGGAGACTAATATGCCCTAGGTGGCATCTTAGTCCCGAGGCTTGAAACTTGGGGCACAAATTCCAAAAAGGGGCCCATTGAAGGTACTTTTAAAAAGAGGTTCCCAAGACCTATAGGGAACAAGGAAACCCTTGATGGTATGTTAGTCTCAATCCAAAAATCAGCGAAACATAGGTGTATGTGTAGGATCATCAAGGAAAAAGCAGGCCCTTAAGTGGCAATGAAAATTTAGAAAATCAGAGTTAGGCAACTTGATGTAAAAGCTTAAATAAGTTATCTATATTATTTAAAATATATGTAGGAATAGAATCTATAGAAAATTGAATCTAGTTTCTAAACTAATAGGTTTATTTAAAAACAATAAAAATCTATTTGGTGAAAATTTGAAATTTCAATGTAGTAGTACTTAAATTTCAGTGAAAAAATAAGAAGTAGGTGTCTGTCTGACCACCCTAACCACAATAAAATGATAATATTTTTTTATAAGATTTTAGATATAAGTAGAGAAATCATGTCTTAGTGTGATGCATATTTTTTTGTATTTTTTTTCCAAGTAAATAATTAATTGCGAATTTTTTATTACAACTTTTAAAAAATATAAAAACTCGTATGTCTGACCACCTTAACCTAGTCAAAACTCCATGAAATTCATTTTTTTTTAATCCTCTAGTATGCGAAGCATAGAATGTGACACATGTTTCAGATTCAAAAAATGTGATACCATTTCAAAGCTATAGATGTTTTTCAATCAGCCTATCAATCAAGACTTTAGTCATAATTCAAATAGAAAATGAATAATAATTATTTATTAAATTCAAAGTAAAGCATAATTTATATTGGTTGAAAGATCAGAATCTCCTTTAAAAACCCTTTTCATTTCATCAATTTTTGCTAAAACAAAATTCGTTAGCCACATGGGCCATCATATCACTTACATATCACCACTTTTTGGCCCATCATGATCTTGCACAAATCCATAGCCAGAATTATTAAATTATCATTTACCCTTTGATGCTTGTGAGGATTAGCCATAAAAAGATATAATTTATTAGGCTTTTAGATGTAAAATAAGACCAATTAAGACATAAATAAGGATAAACAAAGTAAGGTGATCCCAAACAAGTTTGAAAATACAATGGTATGCATTTTCCTACACTACACTCACATATATATAAATATCAACACTGATTACAAAAGGCTCACTACCGAGAGGGCTCAATACCCAAAGGACTCACTATCCAAATGAAAGAAAGGCTCATTGCCCAAATATCAAGATTATAAGGAAAATTTTACAGGGAGGTTCATTACCTTGGAGGAATAGGTCAATCCACCACAACAACTCTTCACCATTCACAACCTCCAACAACTTCAGACACACAAAAAATGTAGATACCTTATGCTCATTTCTTCTAGTATTCATAGGCTTTCATGCTCATACTCAAATCTCAACACTTGATCACATACACATCATTCACACTACACTCACATCACACACTTATCCAACAATTGAGATTTCATATATACCTTCCATAACTTTAAACAACCTTATCTAAGGTGGGTTCAATGAAATGTATGCAGCTCAAATGTGCAACCACCAAATAGCTTGGCACCAAACACTTCCACAATGGAAAGAAGTAAAGGTGGAACACATAAAGAGTTAACCAAGACCTAAATCTACACTAACACACTACACGAAACTTCAACAGACAATGAGGCACATCCACAAACAATGCTAACATGCTAGGCTTACCAAACTGTTATTAACCCTACCAAGAAACCAAATTCATAGTTCACTAGGTAGCAACATCACCAACATCCTAGAATATTCCAACAAAAACAAAATATTTAAACACACTAGTGCAAACATATGCAACTGAAAACATTATTATCCTATGGAACCAATCAAAATGCATCTAAGACATAACTCACGAACCAAGCTTGTGGAAGACTTCAAGAAAAGGATGAAAGGTTTTATGCTAAGTTCTCTTGGATTTGAAATCTGTGAGTATGTTGAGATTGGATATACTATACTTGAAAATGGTCTAAAGATTGATGATGAGATCAAGGCCTATGAAAACAATGGTAAAGCAAGATATGCTCTCTTAAGTGGTCTTGCTAATTTTGAATCGGTGTAAGTTATTATAGACATGTAAAATTGACCTAACACTTCTTGCACATCCTAAATGACATTTTATCATCATAGACATCAATATCACTTAGTATCACTACATTTCACATCAAAAGCATCAAAAACCGTAATTTAGTCTATTAATTGAATAATATTACATTATTTAATTAATTCACTTTTTCATCATTTTTTATAAGTTAAATACATTTTATTTATTTATTAAAGTCCTAATTTAACTTTATTCTTCCTGAATAATTAAATAACATAAATTATTTAATTATGTCACTAATTTACTTTATTACCCTAAGTTGATTAAATTATTAAAGCATAATAATTTAACTATATCACTTTCCCCTAAAATTGAATGATTAAATAAATTATCCCAAACATCATCAAAAAGGTCAAATCAAACAAATACAACTTTGTTTGCAAAATTAAAACTTGGTTTACACGTTCAACTCAAAAATATTAATTAATTAAATCAATTAATTAATTATCCTCACCCATTTTCATGATTGAGTAAATTAGGAACCATTGATTGTTCAATTTGATTGGCTGATTGAGCCATCTATTCTTTGACTGATCCATCTATTTCCTAACAAAGCAATCTATTCTTCAATTCCACAAATTATTCTATCTATTTTCTCAATCCCACTAAACACTCAAAATGATTTCTTCAATCACACCAATTACGTAATCAATTTACATTGATTATTCCCATCTATATCCTCTAAACGGTTTTCAATCGTTGATCAGGATATTTTACTTCATGATCTTGAGCATTCATTTCGAAACACAAATTCCATATAACAACCTCATTTTAAAAAAAAAAATGATCAGAGAATCAATATCATTTGCACGATGGAGTAATACAAAAATCTTAATAAATGTTTTGACAAAACTTTACACACATCTTTGATCAACACAGACATGACTTTGGAGCTTTTGCATGCACAATGGAGGCTTCACATTGATATTGTTGATCATCGAAGCTTGTGCCTCTCCGATAGCCTTATGGGAAATTCAGTGAGTGGGGGATCAATATTTACCTCATTGAATACCTTTTGGATTTTTATAGAAAGATGACTCTTCTATGAGTTTGGGAAAAAGGTAGAAAGAAATGTAAACATAAAACATGAAAAGTGGCGATACGCCAACATTTTTATATAATTTCCAAAAAAAAATATTTTCTATGAATGATGTAATAGACAAAGAATGCCACAACCCTTCATTGTTGGGAAGAGAACAAACAACACAGGCTAGATACAAGCACAATGTAGTCATTCAAATCTACTTGCAAGAAGTGTTTGGTAAGTTCTGATCAAGCATAAAAGTTCCATGAGTTAAAAGAATGCATTCAAAAGCTACATAAACTCTTCCCCTTAATACAACATGACATGAAGAAACAATAATCCTTATAGAAAACTGAGAAGTCCAATGAAATAATCCAATTTCTACAAGCTATCAATTTATCATATAAGCTTACAACATGGAAATCAAATAATCAAACTATTCAGATTAAGCTAGACACAGTGTTCTATTCTGAATGAAGATATAACAAGGAAAGATTGACAGAGGCCATATCATGCACAGTTTCAAATTTTTCTCCCAAATATTTCATACTTAAATATCAAATGAACTTGAAAATAGAGATCGAATTCCAATTCGACAATAGCTTTATAACATGCTAGGGTGAAGCAATTTTCTACAAAATTTAATGAAAATACTTCCTATAACTATGGAAAGCTAAAGAATTTGAAAAAGGAAAAATTCAGAAACCCTTTTCTTCTATTGCCACCTCAAATTTATAGCTAAAAGGAGAGAAAAACATTGCCTCTACCCAGAAGTAATTACTGCACTTGATGTCTGCACCTGATAGCTCACAATCAGATCATGAAAATCTTCACTCATCAACTCCCAATTGCTGCATTAATATTCCTTAGATACTGTAACACAAATTTTAGCACCTTAATGCTTTCTTACTCTTCTAGGGTTTTTTACCTAAAAGCAGAAAGATGGGCCGAAATTCTTATGTTACATTCAAATATTATATGTTAATGGGGGTTTATAGGTGTGAAGTGTTTGGTGTGTGTAGAATGTATTTAAATTCTATAAGCTGAAAATAGAAATCAACTATTAATGTAAAACTACCAAAATGAATTATGTTTGAAAACACAATGTTGTATGTAACCATAAACTAGAATGACCTAAAAATATAAAGTTTGACAGAAAAAAAAGTTTTAAATGAAAGAGGGGTACATCAAAATGTATTGTAGACTTGAAGGGACTCAGAAATTTTAAAAAATCTAATTTTTATGTCTAGTGGGACACTTGTGCTAAGTTGGGCGACCTAGTCTGTTTTTGAGGTGATTTCGGGAAACTAACCTGAGGCCTATTTCAGCCAAATGGGTATCCACATCTGCAAAAAACTTTGGAAAATATGAATAGTGGGAGTAGTTCACCATAATTGGTGAGAATGTCCCTTTTGTCTTTTCTGAAAATCTGAAGATGGAAACATAGGCTCTTGATCTGTACTTTCTATTCCTCCAAGTGTTCAAATCAAAAACCTTTATTTTTGGCTTGTAGGTGTCCTTTTGTGGATTTTTTCCCTATTTTTCAAGGAGATGCCCTAAAAATCCTTCGACCCATTTTTGAATGGTTTCCAAACCTACAAAATACCTAAATCTGCAAACACACATGCAAAGAGGAGAGAAAGGGTTAGGGTTAGAGATTAGGGGTTTGCCTTAGTCAAACCCCTTTGATGATAATCAAATCCAAATGAAATATAATGAGAGGAATGGATGATTGAATGATAAATCAAATACAAAAACTTACCAAACCTTTGTTGAAGAAGTTTGCAACATGCAAGAACCAACTCCAATGGAGGTTGCTTGAGATGCCTTGTGCTTGATTGCTTTCTTGGGAAGCTTGAGTGCAAGAGTACTTGTGAAGATTGAGTGAAGGTAAAAAAATGGTCTTAGGAGAGATCAAAATGAGGATGAAAGTTACCCTAAT
Source organism: Sequoiadendron giganteum (assembly GCA_007115665.2). NCBI lineage: Eukaryota > Viridiplantae > Streptophyta > Pinopsida > Cupressales > Cupressaceae > Sequoiadendron > Sequoiadendron giganteum. Next base: position 605,137,057 of record CM021101.1, read on the forward strand.
TTTCTCAAAAATGCAACATGATAGGCCGGCCTTAGGGTTTTGGGGGAAAATTCCAGCAATATTTATGTTTTAATTTTGAAGTGGTGGTCGGGAATAAAATTATGTTTAACAATGTTTATTAGCTTTTCCTCAGGAAACACACTTAAGTTGAGACTAAAATTGCATAAAGGAGACAAATTAGCATAAGAAAAAGTGTTAATTAGTGATGATAAGCCTAGGAAGGTGTGAAAATGCCTTACAACACTTTACAACACCTTGACACAAGGCTTGGAAAGGAGTAAAAGGGTGTCATTTAGGTGAATTGTGTTGAAAGAGTCTTAGAAAAGTGAGGAAATGTGTTACAACATTTCACAATACCTTAGTAAGACACCGTTAGAATATTTTTGAATTGCAATCTTTCAAGACTAAATCAAGGCAAAACAAGGCCAAAATTCAAGGGAAAAGACCAAAATGAGCGAAAAAGTATCAAAGACTATACTTTTTGGCAACACATTTAGCCCCCACTTTAGTGAGAGTATGAAATTATTTCAAACTCACACTAAAGTAGCTGAATCATGTGTGTCAAGAGGGATCTAATTTAATCATGCTAGTAAGGTGAGATGAATATGATCAAGAGGGATGATCAAGCCCCCAGGATCAAGATCCCATGGGAAACCAAAAATAAACACAAAAGATCACACAAGGAGTGATGTGAAAGAGTGAAGAGAGAGAAAAAGAAAGATCAAGCTTCGACCATTTTTCCAACTAGTTGTGGATTAGATCTAGGTTGTTTGTCCAAAATAAAAGGGATGGTACTCACTCTCCACTAATGAGAATTTTGGTTGTTCATCAGGTGAGAATTCTAAAAGGTGGTGAGATACATACACATGGTTGGTATGCACTCACACACAAAAGGGTGGCTATGGGGAAATTTGTGCCGCTAGTTGGGCTTGTCGCTCAACCATACCAAAGTTATACCTCCTAATAACTTTGATAAGGCACCACAAAGGACAGGGGTGCGGTTCATGAGACAAGCAAAGCCTTAGATGCTTGGAAATCATTAACAAAGGAAATATGGCACCACAAGCATGTAAGTTGTGTTATGCAAGGTGGCCATGTATGCAAGGTGAAAAAAGAAAATTGAAAAAAAGGTATAATGCAAAAGGGATGTTCAAAGGAATTTTGTTTTGTTCATGCAAGGTATTTAACTTAGGGAACATTGTGTCTAATGTCTCCAAGAGAGGAGCAATCAAAGAATATAAAATTCACAACTTAGGGGATGCAGTGTGTCACATCAAGCCACTAAGTGGGATGTAATATGCTAAGATAAGTCACTTTCATGAAGGACATTACATAAAATGTCATCCACTAAGTGAGAGACTCATTGTATGAAGTGATAGGGCACACAAAGAACCAAGAAAATGAAAAATTCAAAAGGAAATAGTGCCAATGTATGCTCCCACTTTAAAGGAACTGCTACACACCATTCTGTGAGAAATTTCTTTAAAGTAGAAGGTATGAGAGGGTAAGTATGTCACATGTGAGCCAACTTAAGATATGTCATCCACATCCCAAGGTTTCTCTTGTATGTTCATGAGAGGTTAACTCCTAGTCAAAAGAGGTAATGAAAAGTGACATATGAGGAAAAAGGGTATTCAATCCCTTTGGCCCCACTTAGTGTAGGGCAAAGGTGAGCCTAGAATGGATGATGGTATGCTGTTCCTTGTGAGGGATACAAAACATGCAATAGTGAGTATGCTATGATCCTACAACTATTACATGGCAAGGAGCAACAACTAATTTTATTTGTGTGGGTAAGGAAACAAAGTTTCAGCAAAGTGTGCCTTGATGGCATAGACTTTATCATATAGGTGAGTAATGTCATTATAACTTGGGTGATATGAGATGTTGTTCTAAGGTGGGTAAAGGAGGAGAGGATGCTTAGAATTTCCAATAGTAGATGGGGATCTAATGGACACTTGTGTATGCATAACCTCGGTGGGCTTGGGTTGATGTATCTCTAGGAAAGGCAAATTGAGTATCAGGTTTTTACCATTTCCCAAGGAAGAGATATGACTATTGCGTGAAAGGAGTGAAACCATGTTGTTGTTTTCTTCCACCATGATACCTTCCCAAATAGGAGAATTTGTAGGATAACTACAAACAAGATATTCATTGTTTGGTTCTACACTATTGACTTCATCACAAATAAGGGAATGATCTATGGTTGAAGTTTATTGTTCCATAAGATATGCATTATTTTTATCAAGGGGATCCTATAACACCATAATATATTATTTGCTAATAAGAGAGTGTGAACCCCAATCCTAGACCTGCACAAACATAGCAAACAAATACAATAATAGATTCATATGCAAGTGAGAATCAAGATTCCCCAGGAAATCCATTTAAATTTCAAAGAACAAGAAATGAGATGAAGAATATAAAAAAACATAAACAAAAGCTATCAAATACTATTCAATGTAAATCAAACTCTTGATTCCATGGGGGAGTTGATGCCAATTTTTATGTAGGAAATGGCCCTTTCCCAACTCCTATGATACAATGTTGATAAGTGATGCACTTTGATGAAGATTCAATTGAGCTCCATGATGAAAAATTTGCATAACCTAGCTAAGATCTTGATAAACTGGATGAAAAATAGATATGCTTGAAGATGAAATTGAGTATAGTTAGTTTTCTCAAATTGTGGATAGTCAAATGAGGAGAAAAGCCTCTTATTTATAGATGAGATTGAGAGAAGAAGATGCAAAATGGATGAATGTGGGACTAATCTTCAACCAATGGCCAAATGCCACTTGTCAAGATGTGAATGGAGGAAGCTTGAGCACATTTTGGTGATTGTGCACAATAAATGATATTAGGTTGAATTTGAAAATAGTGAAATGACATGTAAGAGGGCAAAAAAATGAATTAAATGCCACTTGTCTCAATGCACAATGACATGTAAGAGGAATGTGTTGGGTGTCAAAAATGCAAGTTTGAACCATGAGAGGTTGCCAAGATCTCACAACGCTTTTGGCCAATGTATAAGGACAATTGACATAATTGTACCTTTTGCTTTTTAGGCTCTACTAAACCTAGGTGGGTGCACCTATGTGAATAATGTAGATTTAAAATATATTTATTTCTCAAACAATCTATTCACAATGGCAATTGGAATTGAATAGATAAAATCATGACTACTACTCCTACTGCATAAAAGAAAGAAATTGAATATGTTGTTTATAATGAATTTTATCATTTGGGTTGTGATAGATAAGTGCCTTCTATCCACATGGGCAATGGAGTCAAAAATCAAAAACTATATGTGGTTCCCTCTCTGGCTTAATTCAAGTTGCTAGGCACTTTGAAATTCTATGACTGGCATATAACTTCACTAAATTTATGACTTGCATAGATCATGTTGGAATACTTTCTTACCAAGTTCTTCTTTAACCGTCCAAAAGAAATCCTAAAATCACTGACTTATTTAAAAGAATTTAATTCTTACTTGTAGACACGAGTTAATTATATCACACAAAATGGGAATACATTTTTCCAAATCAGAAATATACCTGATATACTGATTTAAATGATAAAAGACCTCAAGTTGGAGACAACCAGATAAAAAATGTAAATTATTGTATCACAACAACTAAGCATAGAAAGGATTTCATCAATTTTAAAATATTTCATCCATTGATTCTACTTCAAGAAAGTCTGTCATTGTTTACATTCCCAATCTTCATTTTCTATCAAAAATCTAACTATTCTAACTAGTTTCCTCATTTTCCTTTTTACTGATTTTACAAAATATTTATACAGTATAATCGAATAGTCACAACCCTTCAGTTACCCATTATAACCATTTGAATTCATTGACAAAAAATAAAATATTTAATTAAGTTTCCTTAACGATAAATTAAATATTTTAAGCTATAGTCCACCTTTTATTTAACTTTAAATAATTATTCCCTCTCTTTATATTTCTCTTTATACACTACCGTGAAGCTTCCCTCTATGCCTACCGCTCTACTTTGTTCTCATTTTGTCTTTTGGTGGTATGGCGGTCTTTGACTTTGACTGTTACCCTTCGTTTACTTCCTTGCTGCTCAACCATAACCCTTATTTCTACCTCTGGCGATATGGTTGTCTGACTATCATGGCTTCACTTCTTCCACCGCTATACCATGGTCCTTGACTTAACTATCGGTGGTTGCACGGTTTTTGACTTTTACTGTCTCCCTCGCCATCTAGCGCACCACTGATATCTATGTTTTAACTACCAGTTGTACCGCAATGCTCGGTCTTAACCATCACTTCAATATTAACCTCATGTCCACCACACTGTCACGGTCTCCATTTTGACTGGCTGTGGTATCACGGTAACCACTTACCCACTTCCATGCTCACCACCTGCCTTTGCTGACTGCTTACTGCATCATTTAACTCACCGCCCACCATGCTACCACAGTTTGTGTTTTGACCGTGCGTGGTGTAATGGTAACTATTATGTTTGCTGCCCCGCTCACTGCTCTCAACCACCATTTTTTTGCTTACTGCACCACCATGGTCATTGTTCTGACCGACAATGATACCACAGTAGCTGCCTTGGCTGCCACCTTCGTCGCTTAGCTTTCGACCACCATGCTATCGCAGTTACTATGATGACTGCCAGCGATACCACGATAGCCTCTGTCCATCGCCACCTCCACTATTATCTTCATCCACTATGCCACGACGGTGTGTATTATGACACACCGCGGTGTAACGGTAATGTCTTATCATGATTGTGCTTAACCATCACCGCTATACCACGAGCCACTTTGAAAAAGGCTATGGTAAAGCAATGAAGGCTATGAGGGGTAAACTATGGTGGTATAAGGTATTTTAACATTATGAATACGGGTAAAATGAATTATTAGGAAAATATAGGAAAATAATGAGTTTAAAAGAGTAAAACCCCTTAGTTTTTTAATGAAAAATTTGGGTTCTAATAGTGGCTCCTGTTGGGGATGAGTGATTTGAAAATCACTGTAAGAATCCACAATTTCACTAGGAGAGCAGACCAAGACAACAAAGGATGTGAAAAAATGAAGGCAATTGAAGATAGAGGGAATGAAATGGTGAAGGGGATGGGAAATGGAAGATGACCTTACACTACTGTACATAGAAAGAAAATAGAGTTTTCAATTAAGGAATTTCTGAGAATGTCCATGTATTGGAAAATCCAGACCTTTTAAAAAATTCCTAAACTACTGTGCATGGAAAAGAATGTTTAAAGAGGTTTGTTTAAGAATTGTCCATGCATTGGAAATTCTTAATCCTCTGTATCTACTATGGTTGAAAATTCAAACCATAAAGGATGGCTCCAGGCCACCCAAAAGAAAAGCATGTACCTTTCCTTTGTCATAGATTTTATTCTGATTTGAGCTTATCAAGTTTCTTTTGAAACTCTCCATTCCAACTATCCTATTACATTTACTATCATTGGAAACCTTCAGGAAGTCATTGTATTCAGCCTAACTCATGTTCCTTTCACCACTTTGCAATTCATAATTCCTATCATCATATGACAAGTCTTTATCTCCTTCAACATACAAAGTGTATCCATATTCAATGGGACATTCATAATCTTGCTCATTATCATATACTGCTAAATGATCCTGCAGTTGTGCTGGGATTTGAAAATATGAATGCTTCTCATGGCAACCAAAACATTCTATCTCATCAACATCTTCTGAAATAATTGAATCAAAACTACCTTCCATTTCTTTTCTATCACCAACTGGTAATGACACATACTTTTGATCCATACAGTCATCCTTATACATACTTGAATCAACAAATGTTGAACACTCATCATCAATGATATTCAAACCAATATCTTTCTCTTGTAGGAAAAAATTGTTCAAGTCACATACCTCCTCTTGGACATAAATGGATTCTTGATCAGCCTCAAATATTTCTTCATCATTCTGAGAAATGCACATGGAATCAAATGAATCATTACACACAATACTCTCACTATCAAAGCAAATGTATGTTGTACCCAAAACTTTAGAATTCTCTTTATGTGCACATCTCTGGTATTCAAGAGTCAGTAAATCTAAAATTTTCTTAGTACTGAGTGAACATGTTTTTGCTTTCATATCTTCTACTATTTCTTCCACTTCTTGATCTCCATGAGAACTGCAAGAATCACCCTGTTGTAAATCAAAATTCACAAGTTCTTCTTCACTGATCTCTTCTATATTTTCATCATCTTCCAAATCTAAAAAATTGTCATAAAAAATCCCAGTGGCGCATACTTCCTTTTTTTATTGCATTGTTTGATCATCCATTATATCACTATTAGATTTATTGTTGCTAGTATCCATACACCTTGTCCCAAGTATGGAATCAATAAATTTATTCACTACACCAAAGGCACATTGTTTTGATGACTTTGACCAATAAACTGATTCAGGCTCTGATGCTCTTAGAAATTATGCAACAAACATGGGTCTTGTAGGCCTACAATGAGGAGGTAATTGTATACAAATGTCTATCATCCTGTTGTATAAAGAAATCATAGATTCTCCCTTATATCTCCTTATGTCAAAAAAGGCATCCGCAATATTTTTACCTCTCTTGAATTTGAATATACTCATCAAAAGTGTTTTTCTATGAATAGAGTACATTACCTTTATTGCAAAAGTTCTCAGTTGCATCATGGGGCACTTGTGGTGTCCAAGATCTACTAGAATTTGTGTATTAATTCTCACTGCATGATGGCCTATTTGGTGATGTATTTGGAACACTTTTGACTCCCAATTGCAGCAATTTTTGGTTCACTTGTAGCATCTGTTGGTCCAATTGTAGCCTTTGTTTTTTCAATTCATTCAAATCTCTTATTTACTATTGTCTTCTCTCTTCTTTTGACATCTTGAAAAATTTTTACTGTTCCACAACACCCATGCATTATTTATCAAAATCAAACAGAGTCGACACCTACTTTTCCCAAAAGTAGGAAAATGAAAATGGATTTTAATACTGCTTTGGTTTGCCCCAACAAAATCTCCAGAAAAAATGTAAATTTTTTTTTACTCTATAAATGGATAGGCTGAAAAAACTTTCCTGAGTATAGTCCCTAGAAAAGTCGCTAGAATAAAACTTTGTTGACTCTATAAATTGCTAGGCTGAAAAAACTTTCCTCAATATAGTTCCCGAGCAGAGTTTCCAAACTGTTGGGTCTCAAAAATGCAAGTTTGAACCATGAGAAGTTACCAAGCTCTCACAACGCTTTTGGCCAACGTACAAGGAAAATTGACATAATTGTACCTTCTTCTCTTTAGGCTCTACTAAACCTAGGCGAGTGCACTTATGTGAATAATGCAGATTTAAAATAAATTTCCTTCTCAAACAATCTATTCACAATGGCAATTGGAAGTGAATACATAAAATCATCACTACTACTCCTACTACATAAAAGAAAGAATTTGAATATGTTGTTTATTATGAATTTTATCATCTGGGTTGTGATAGATCAGTGCCTTCTATGCACATGGGCAATGGAGTCAAAAATCAAAAACTGTATGTGTTTCCCTCTCTAGCTTAATTCAAGTTGCTAGGCACTTTGAAATTCTATGATTGGCATATAACTTCACTAAATTTATGACTTGCATAAATCATGTTGGAATACTTTATTACCAGGTTCTTCTTTAACCATCCAAAAGAAATCCTAAAATCATTGTGACTTATTAACAAGAATTTAATTCTGACTTGCAGACACTAGTTAATTAAATCACACAAAATGGGAATACATTTTGACAAATAAAAAATATACTTGATATACTGATTTAAATGATAAAATACCTCAAATTGGAGACAACCAGATAAAAAATGTAAATTATCATATCATAGCAACTGAGCATAGAAAGGATTTCACCAATTTTAAAATATTTCATCTATTGATTCTGCTTCAAGAAATTCTATCATTGTTTACATTCCCAATCTTTATTTTTTGTCAAAATTATAACTATTCTAACTACTATCCTCCTTTTTCTTTTAATTGATTTTACAAAATATTTATACAGTATAATCGAAGAGTCATGACCCTTCATTTACCCATTGTAACCATTTGAATTCATTGACAACAAATAAAATATTTAATTAAGTTGCCCTATCGGCAAATTAAATATTTTAAGCTATAGTTCACCTTTTATTTAACTTTCAATACTTATTCCCTCTCTTTATATGCTGCCATGAAGCTTCCCTCTATGCCTACCACTCTACTACAGACTCATTTTGTCTTCTGGTGGTATGGCAGTCTTTGACTTTGACTATTCCCCTTCATTTACTTCCTTACCGCTCAACGACAACCCTTATTTCTACCTCTAGTGGTATGGTGGTCTGACTGTCACGTCTTCATTTCTTCCACTGCTATACCATGGTCCTTGAATTAATTGTCAGTGGTTGCATATTTTTTGACTTTGACTGTCTCCCTTGCTGTCCACTGCACCATCGCGGTCTGTGTTTTAACCTCCATCGGTAACGAAGTGCTTGGTCTTAACCACTGCTTCACTGTTAACCTCTCGTCCACCGCACTACTGCGGTTTTCGTTCTGACTGGTTGTAGTATCATGGTAACTGCTTACCAACTGCCATGCTCACCGCCTACCTCTACTGACTACTTACCACGTCGTGTAACTCACCACCCACTTTGCTACTGTAGTCTGTGTTTTGACTGCGCGTGGTGTAGTGGTAATCGCTATGTTTGTTGCCCCACTCACTGCTCTCAACAAAATTTTTGCTGCTTACCATGCCACCATGGTCACTGTTCTGATCGTAAATGGTACCGCGATAGCCGCATTGGCTGCCACCTCCTTCACTTAGCTTCCAACCACCGCACTATGGTAGTTACTGTGATGACCGCCAGCGGTACTGCAGTAGACTCTATCCATCACCACCTCCATTGTTTTCTTCATCCACCGTGCCACCGTGGTGTGTATTTTGACTGAACGTGATGTAGCGGTAAGCTCTTATCATGATTGTGCTTAACCGTCACCGCTATACCACGAGCCACTTTGAAAAAGTCTGTAGTAAAGCGGTGAAAGCTATGAGGGGTAAATGGTGGCGGTATAAGGTATTTTAACATTATGAATGGGGGTAAAATGAATTATTAGGAAAAGATAGGAAAATAACGAGTTTAAAAAAGTAAAACCCCTTAGCTTTTTAATGGAAATTTTGGGTTCTAACAGAATGAATGTCTTGTTCGAAGGACAAATCCGCTTGGAGGTATTTTCAAATTTTAGAGGAATATTCTCAAAAGATGCCAAGTTGAAAGAAAATAGGGATTTAATAAATCTACTAAATGTATTTTCATGTGCAAGTGGCAATATCTAGAGAAATTTGGAGATTAGGATTAAATTAATCAAGGGTTAATTAATTTAATGAGGGTTTAGGTGATGTGGCTATTTGATTTAGATTTATGGATTGATTTAAATCAAAATATGAGAATTAGATTTAATTAAATAAATTATTTGATTTATTTAATTAGAGAGGGATGATGATGTTAGATTAAGGGTATGTGCAAGATCATCATGGAAAAAATAGGCCCTTAAGTGGCAAAAAATTCAGAAAAATCAGAGTTAGGCAACTTGATGTAAAAATTTGAATAAGATATCTATATTATTTAAAAAATATGTAAGAATAGAATCTGTATAAAATAGAATTTAGTTTCTAAACTAATAGGCTTATTTTATTTTATTTAAAATCTATTTGGTGAAAATTTGGAATTTCAATACAGTAGTACTTAAATTTCAGGGAAAAATAAGAAGTAGGTGTCTGTCTGACCACCCTAATCACAATAAAATGATAATATTTTTAAAAAATATTTTAGATATAAGTAGAGGACTCATGTCCCGATGTGATGCATATTTTTTCATAATTTGTTTCAAAGTAAATAATTAATTATGATTTTTTTATTACAAATTTTTAAAAATATAAAAAACTCGTATGTCTGACCACCTTAACTTGGTCAAAACTTCATGAAATTCAATTTTTTTTTTCAATCCTATAATATGAGAAGCATAGAATGTGACGCATATTTTGGATTCAAAAAATGTGATACCATTTGAAAGTTATAGATATTTTTCAATCCGCCTATCAATCAGGACTTCATTCGTAATTCAAATAGAAAATGAATAATAATTATTTATTAAATTCAAAGTAAAGCATAATTTATATTGCTGAAAATATGAGAATCTTCTTTAAAAACACTTTTCGTTTCATCAATTTTGGGTACAAAAAATGTTGTCAGCCACATACCCATCATATTGCAACTTTTTGGCCCATCATGATCCTGCACATACCCTTAAATAAAATAAGGTTTAATTTATTTTATTTAATAAGAGGGCCTAAGAGATTTAATCAAATAAAATGAATTATTTAATTAAATTGAGATCAAAGGATTAATTAAATAACTTTGATTCATTTAATTAACAAGAAAGAATGACTTAAACAGATTAATGATTATTTATTTAGCTAAGGGATGAAGACTGATGATGAGCTGAAAAGATGATTCAGGATGAATTAATGTTTGTAATCAGGATTAGGTGTGTCGATATTTTTTCCATGTCTACATTTTTCCCCTCTTTGAAGCAATTCACTTGTTGCATTGGTTCAAAGAATAAACTGTTGTGATCAAAGTTCAAATTTTTTCTTCATTTTTTAGATGCCCTACTGCTACCTTGGCAAGAAGAATTATGCTGGTATATAGCCCCCTCGAGAGATTAGACGAAAATTTGGATTTTTGGGTGATCTCACGAAAAAGAGGCCAAGGTGTTCGACCAGTTCATAAAAGTTCTGGGATGCCAAAAAATGCATTAAAACACCAAAAACAATGCAAAATGGCCTCTGGTTGGTAAAAAATGGGATCGGGGGTCCAAAACCCTAACTGGATGGTTGAATTAGGTCAACAAAAACCCTAATTTATAGGCTTAAATAGACCCTAAGGGGTCATTTTCAAATCATTTTAACACTTAGCCTTTAGAAAAAAATTCACTTTGAGCTTTGAGTCTTGATCGAGATGGCGCAAATATTGCTTCCTCAACACGTGTTAGTGTGAGTATGCATGCACTAGTGGCTAGTCGGTGCAGGACCCATGGTATGTACCCCTTCCCTGACTTGTGATTTAGATTTTTTTCGTGCATTTAATAGGGTTGAAGTCAATTTGGAGTCAAGTGGAAATATATAGTGCCATTGCAAATGCAAAATTGGTGTTGTCCAGCCTCTAAGTGCACCACATATGCGAAGAGCATCGCCGTAGGCCACTTTAGAAATTAGGGTTTTATCTTTTAGTAAACCACATATGCGAATATCGTCGCAACGTGCCTATTTAGATTTTAGAACCTAGGAGCACAATCAAACTATGCCACAGTAGTGAAGTTTGGAGTTTGCAAATTGTGTCACAATTGCTATTTGGAATGCAGGATCTTAGTTTGAGGGCCTGCTTTTTTCTAAAACTTGATGTATTGACCTCTTTTATGTAGGAGGACCTCAAGATACTGCGCTCTAAGGATCATAGATGCCTAGTGCTTAGTAGATTAGTCAGTATGCATGAGTTGTTTCAGGAGCACCTTGGGGCTATTGGTCTTTAGTATGTCACCTAGGGATGATGATAGCCCTAGCAGAGAGATGGCATAGTGAGACATCTTTTTTTCACTTGCCCATTGGCAAGGCCATCATCACATTGGAGGATGTCTGGCACATTCTGTGATTGCCCATCCATAGCGAGAGGGTCATCTATGATGTGGATGCAGGGCGGGACACATGCTTTGAGATAATGGAGCTTGATGAGATCATCTTCTCTAAGGGCCAAATTGACTTAGAGAGATATTGAAGCACAATGCCCACATTCAGACTCATTGTTGTAGCTATTATATCAGGTCTTATGGCACTAGATCGATGGGGCCGATATTTCAGTCTAGGCTGGGGGTTGGCATGGGTGTGGATGCTCTTCAGAGAGAATGCCTTGAATGGAGGCCAGTGATGCTAGCCTCACTTTATAGGGATTTACATGAGTTTCCCTATTTGGATAGCAGGGCCATTGGGGCTAGGTTTACTTTGCTTCATGTCTAGGCATAGGAGCACACTATAATGCTTTGCCCTTAGATTACATCGGTTGCTCTAGAGATGGATGATCCGATTGTCTGGTGGTATGGCGGTGCAAAGATTACATTTACTCACATAGGGTTAGGTGGTATCGCCCACTAGCGGTGAGTTATTTATGAGATGATAGAGTTTACCTGAAGGCCCTGGCTTGGCATGGGTCCCTAGTTTGATGATGTTCAGTGGTTTTTCTTTTCTCGATAGGATAGGTTGATGTAGGGTAGGGAGCATACTATAGTCAAGAGATACCTGCCAGATAGAGTGGCTTGGCAGTTTGGCGACATAGGATAGACCCGATGACCAGTACATGAAAATATTTGCCCATACTACAAGGGAGACTGCATTGGGTAGACCCATCCCAAAAGATGAGGTGGTGGAATCCTTTAGATATCTAATGGCCAGGCCTTAGCCATACGATCAAGGATAGGGTGATGTAGGGGTTACACAAGCTTACAAAGATTATTTTAGGACACCCCTCAGACTCATAGAGCCAGGTGTAGTGCTTACATGATGGAGGCCTAGGGGCCGATCAAAAAGCCAAGGTGGAGGATAGGGAGGTAGGGGTGATGGGTATAGGGATGGAGATGGAGGTGGGCCACCTCGATTACATCCACATCAGACACCACCCCAGGTGTAGACACCAGTTAGAGATCAGGCACAAAATTCCCCACATAGAGATGGGGAGAGAGAGGTCCCTGAGTAGCAGCATCCACAACCACAACAATGAGATGCTCTGATCCAATAGTTACAGGCTTAGGTATAGGTTTTGACAGCTAAGAGGGATCAGGTCCGACAACAGGTTGCAACACTCACTACAGAGAGAGATTAGATCAAGTCTGAGAGAGACCAAGAGATAGGTTGGAGGAGGTATCTTGAGAGTGTAGCCTCTACATCCTAGGGCTAGACAATATCCATTCGAGCATATTGGGAGGCCATTAGAGAGATAGAATACTACAGGCTCCACTACAGACAGGCAGTGCCACCTGCAGGCCGGGTGCCAAAGTATTCCCTGTAAACAAGGATGAGGCCACCTGAGGACCACGCCAAGAGATAAGTTGGGGAGGGTAGTAGCTAGTAGGGCTAGCTCCACATTTTGATTCATAGGCTCTGATTTGTTATTGCCCCTATTGTATCATACACATTTGATCCTGATCTTGTACCTTGGCAGTTACTCACTTATATATATACATATACATATATGAGATGATTAGATTTATGAGATGTCCTATTTTATTTGCAATGGATGGATCCATTTAATTTCCTATGTGATATGATGCAGTGATTTATGGATGCATTTCTTTTTGTGAATTTTCTATGCATTTTATGGTGACAATGTATGGATGCAATCATGATTTTCTATATTATGTCCTAAATAAATTATGTGATGTATTTATGATATGTATGTAGTGATACATTGTAAGTGACATATTTTTTGTTTTATTTTTCTTATGCATTTATGAATGATAAACGTTATGCCCTTATGAGATGGTACATGGTATTTTATGATATGCATTGATAATGCAATGAATGTGATGTTATGTTATGTAATGCAAGGTAATGTATATGATTATGAGAGAGTGATCTTTATGTATGCAATGGTTCCTTATAATATGCGGTTCACTATGTGATTAATGTAATAGATATTTTATATGATAATGCAAAATGATCTATGATGTAATATTTAAAGATAATGATTATGTAATGCGATGATTGATTTGTGGATGTAAATGTGAGATGATTTATGAAATGTAACGGTAATAATGGAATGATAATGATATGTAAACAGTAATGTGAAATTGAATGCAAATGAATTTTTATGTGTAATGTGGTTACTATGATATGATGTGCATATGGATATGATAATGATGACATCTATGCATAACTTAATAATGCCTATGTGATAATCCTATAATGGAATGTAAATGATTCTATATTAATGATGAAATTTAATGCATCTATATTTCCTACATGATATGCTAATGATTAGTGGATGTAGGATGGATGCATTTTTGTAATGTTTTTGAGTAACTATCACGACACGATGTTAGTATGGGGTGATCCCAGAAAGCTGGTTTACAGTTTTTGAGAGGAACTGATTTTTGCTGAAATCACATATTATTAGAAAATATAATGATTTAAGCCTTTAAAAGTTTCATTTTAAGGATTCCAATTGAAGAGGATTTGATCAAACCACCTTAGATCAAACCCCCTTGTATAGAACCTCACTAGTTTTAAACCATACCTATAAATGAGTCTCCTTTACACCTATCAAAATTCTGATAAAAATTCAGTTTTGATTTAAATTTTGGGGGATCAAATGAATTCATTTAAAATTTATTTCAAATAATTATGGTATTCCTCGAAATGAGTTATCCCACAAATATAATTTTAATATGTTTTGGTTTTATTATGTATGTATTTTTTTAGTTTTATTAATCATAGGTTTTTCACCGAAAATCAAGCTCTTTGTTTTGCACATGTGGAAAAAATAGAAAATTATCAAAATAAATTTTTAAAAAATATGTTCGTGCTGGGTATTAATGTCCTTGATCCATTAAAAAAAATAAAATTGAATTTCAATACATACAGAAAAACTTATGTTGTATACAGTCTGCCTATGCCTGAATTGCAATTCGTTTGACTTCGAAACTCTATTAAAGAAAAAATATTAAATAAAAACCTATGAGACCAAATGAAAGTGCTAGATATCTTAGTTAAAAATTTAAATTAAAAAAAGAGAATTTTATCTTTCATACAAAAAAAGTTATGTTGTATACGGTGAGCGTCACTTTATAAAAATGTTGTTTTATGAAAAAAACTAGTTTTCATGGGAGACGGAAAAAGAAGTGAAATCTTATTCCAAATTTTTTTAAAAAAATTTTTTTAGAATGTACAAACAAAATCTGATGAGACTCCAGTTTGCATCATCTTTGAATTCCTAATGGTTTAGCCACTATAGGTGCCAAAATGTGAAGATTTAGTTAAAAATAATAATTTCAGTGTCCAGTTTGACCAAAAATTGTAAACCACTATTGTGGGATCACCCTATGGAAAGAAGACAAAAGAAAGAAGATCCAACAAGATTTACTTTATGATGATGATGATAATGAAACCAAGAGTTGGGATTTTAAAAGGGTCATTTTCTTTATGTTTGAAAACACACGTAGGTACGATGCATCAAGGTGTTAAGAGCCAAGATGGCATTGTAACTAGTGTGATGGACTTTGACTTGACAATTAGATAGGATTATTCTTATTCACACTTGACATATGAAACCTTATTTAGTATGTAGTTCAAATATTCTAAACATCTCTGACCAAAACATAGAAAAGAAAGCCTTCCTATGTGCTCAACAAGAAATCTAAAACACCTTCCCTACAAACTAAACAAAGCACGCATGATCAAGTTATTTTACAAGAATATCCAACAAGCACATTAGATAAAAAGATAATGATTTTTTCCTCATTCCTTTCTCTCTAAACCTTTTGATTAGGCATCAATGGGAGGTCCTTGGAATGAGCACAAAATAGGATAAGTCAAAAAGACAAAGATAAAGTAAACAAACAAGCTAATTTTCTTCATACCGCTAGCCAAGACTAAACTATGATGATGCCTGATGTTGATGTCCATTGTAGGAAGGATGCATCCTAGGAAATGTTGTGATCAGGTGATGATGAGATTGACTGGATGATAAGCTATTGGTACTCTGATTTGATTAACTTGTTGACTTACTAACCTAGACTTGAGACTTTGATGATTAGGTGTTCACTTTTGAACCTGCTAGACTTGCTTCTGATTGTTTTTCCAAAGGGTGAAAGTGACAGTGATTTATTATGAATGATGATTATTGTGGGTTAAAGAGAGATGAGACAGATGCACCATTTTGGGTTTTTTTTTTTTTAATATTTGGATGTTGATGGTGTTTTGAAATTTTTTAAGGTTGTTTTTGGGATTTCTAGATTTTTCCACTTTTATGGATTTTTGAGATTTTGACCAAGAGACTAACTTAAAGACCTATCCTAGGGGTCTTAGGAGCTGATCAACAGATTAGAATTGCCTATGCTATACATGCAGAGACCACACAGTTCGATTGATGTGGACTTGATTACTGATGAAATAAATGGGTAAACAAATTTCCATTTTATTGCGACGAGCGCCTAAAGGACTGACCTAGAATGTCTCGGGGGATGATCAAAGATCAACCTTGCCTACATTCAAGCTCAGAGATGATGTAGTTTGATAAGATAACTCTATTTTTTGACTTTCTGAATTTTTAACATGTTTTGGATTTTGATATGATTTGGATGTTTTTGGATTTTTTACGGATTTTCTAATGCTTTGGGTTTTTGAAGGATTTTTTGAATGTTTTTGGATTTTTAATTTTAAGAAGGATCATAAGAATATACACAAATCATATCCAATGCAGGTATAAGAACATGCCCCCAACGTAATGTGATAAACTACTTCGATAAAGGCAAGATAAACGAACCTTAAGAATGTGCCAAGTAGTACTAGGGTGGAACATTATACAAACACAAGATCAAGCCATGATAAAAATGTAGATGGATGGTGGAAGGATAAATGGAATGTAATGGATAAGTGAGTGTGTAGAACAAGTCGTAAAGATCCTAGTGGATGAAGAGTGCTTTATTTACACTTGGCACCTATTTGCCAGGTTTTCACCAAGGTACTTGTCCAAAGTGCTACCAAAGTTGTTTTCACTAAAGGACAATTTTTTTCTTTACTGTTTTTAATCCTTCTTCTGATTTTTTTGGATTTTTTATATTTTGAGATTTTTTGTATTTTTGGTTTTACCCTTAAAAGATCAGGCATAATTTTTTTTAAGATGGGATCTATTCATGGGATCCTACAAAGGTTCACCTTCCAACATTGATAGTTGATAGGCTCTTTATTTATAGGTCGTTGTCATGATGAAAGGTCCCAACTAGTTGGGCTCAAACTTACCTTTTCTTTCTGGATTTGACACGGTTTTTTGATTCTCCTTTAATACATGGTCGCCGAATTGGAAGGTTCGCCTCTTGATTTTCTTGTTGTAGCTACATTTTAGGTGATTCTGATAGAATTACAAGTGATTTAGGGCATCCATGCATTGCTCATCTAGTAACTCTAGCTCATTTAGTCGTGAGACCCTGTATTTCTCATCTGTAATGAGATTTTTCAGTGATATCCTCACAAAAAGGAGCTTGATCCCAACAAGGAGGATGGCCTCAGGTCCATAGACCAGGGAGAAGAGGGTGGCACCTATTGGTGTGCGGATTCTTGTGTGGTAAGCCCATAAGGTGGGATCTAGTTGTAGATGCCAGTCATGACAAATATCATTGACTATTTTCTTAAGAATTTTTAGAATGGTATTATTGGTGGCTTCTGTTTAGCCATTGCCTCAGGGATAATGTGCAGTGAAAAAGTGATGTTGGATGTTGAATTTCTGGCAACGGTCATGGAGATCTTGATTTTTGAAAGGTGTCCCATTATCTGAGATAATATCTTGGGGGACACCATATCGACATATAAGGTAGTTTAGGATGAACTTAGATATTTGTTTTCTAGTTATGTAGGTCATGGGAATGGCTTCGACCCACTTTGTGAAGTACTCCATGGTGGTAAAGATGAATTTATGGCCATTAGATGAGGTGGGGGTGATTTTACCGATGAGATCGAGCAACCACTATGAAAAGGGCCAAGGTGTAACAATGGGATGAAGCTCCTGAGATGATGGATGGATGAGGTCCCCATGCTACTGGCACTACAAACATCTTTTGACAAAGTCATGTGCTTCTTGTTCCATCATGGGCCAATAGTATTAGGTCCTCAATAAATTTTTAGCTAAAGTCATACCACTTGAGTATGTACCACAAATTTTGTTATGTACCTCAGTTAAAGAAGTCAGTGCTTCCTTAGTATTTAGGGAATGTAATAGGTTCCCTTTAATGCTCCTATGGTAGAATTTTTCTCCTAGGATGACAAAATGTAAATACTTTTTGATAAAATCTCGTTTAAGGTTCGGGGTTATGTCACTGGGAAGGACTCCTATTCTCAAGTAGGTGTAGATGTCATGGTACCAAGGATTAGTGGGACCAATGATTTCACACACGAATTCAGACTTTGGTACCTCGAATGCTAGTATGAGAAGCTTCTCTACAAGGAATTCCTATTTTGGGATGTTGTGCGGGATTTCCAAGAGTGATCCAATTGTAGCCATTGTGTCCGCTACTCTATTGTTCGCTATGGGTAGCTACTCAAATATAATATCAATGAATGACTCCTTGAGGCTCTCCACCAATTTCTTGTATGGAGTCAATTTATCATCCTTTGTCTGATATTCATTGTTTACTTGATTAATTAAAGCTGAGAATCTTCATATACCTTAAGAGCCATAATTTGCCACTGCAGCGCAATCCTTAGCCCTATGATGAGAGCCTCATATTCTGATATGTTATTCATTCATGGGAATGAAATCTTGTAGGATTTGGGTATTTAGTCTCCTTGGGGAGTGATGAAGAAAATTCCTGCCCCTGACCCATGTTGTGTGTAGGATCTATCAAAATACATCTTCTAATGCTCTGCTACACTTAGGCTGAAAATTAATTTGTCAGGGAACTCTGAGGTAAGTGGGTTTTCTGCATATATAGTGGCCTCTTCCAATTGACCTACAATTTATTGTCCTTTGATGGCCTTTTTCTCAACATATTCAATGGCATGCTCTATTAATATCATAACCCACTTATTTGTCCTTCTTATGAGAGTGGCTTTGGAAAGTAGGTATTTGAGCGGATGTATTTTTTCGATTAGCTTGATATGATGAGGCAATAAGTAATGTCTAAAATTTTGAGCTGCAAACATGACTGCCAAAGAAGATTTTTCAATAGGTGTATAGTTTATCTCATGTCCTACCATAGTTCTATTGACGTAGTATATTGATCTCTCTTTCATTTTCATCATGCTGGGCTAAGAGAGCGCCAAGAGTTGTCGTCGTTGCTGGTATGTATAGAATCAATGGTTTTCCTAGAATTGGTGACATTAGAAATGGCAGTGTGAGTAGGTATTCCTTGATTTTGTTGAATGCTTGGTCACATTTTTCATCCCATTTTTATGCTACCCCCTTGTGGAGGAGATGAGAATATGGGATTCGTTTGTCTACTAGTTGTGCTATGAATCGACGGATAGACTAGAGCCTTCCTTGTAGACCTCTTAGCTGCTTTAGTGTCTTGGGTGATTCCATTTCGAGGATCGCCTTTACTTTGGCATGATCTACCTTGATTCCTCTCATTGACATGATATACCCCAAGAGCTTTCCTAATTGCACTTCGAAGACACACTTCTTTGGGTTGAGTCAGACCTTGTACTTTTCCAACCTATTGAAAATGGAACTTAAAGCTGATATGTAGTCCCATCTTTTCCTTGATTTAGCCAATATTTCATCCACATAATCTTCCACTGTCTTATGAATCATGTCATGAAATATCAATGTCATGGCTATCTGATAAGTTCCCCCAACATTTTTTAGCCCAAATGTCATCATATTCTAGTAGTAGGTTCCCTAGGGATATGTGAATGTTGTCTTGTGCTGGTCTTCCTTTGCTATCATGATCTAGTTATATCTTGAGAACCCATCCATTATTGATATCATATCATGTCTGACCATCATATCCACTATCATGTCAATGTTTGGTAGTGTAAAGTCATCCTTTGGACATCCTTTGTTTAAGTCTCTGAAATTGGTGTAGATGCAGATGCCCCCATTTGGATTTGAAATAGGTTCCCGGTTGGACACCCACTTTGGATAATCAATTGGGTGTATGAAACCTGCATCTAGGAGTTTCTAAAATTCCACTTTGACTAGCAAGGCTATATGGGGATGCATCTTTCTTAGCTTTTGTCTCATAGGTTTTACTTCAAGATACACAACCAAGTGATGAACTACTATCATTGGGTCAAGCCTAGGAATTTCAACATAAGTCCATGCAAATTATTTCTTTCTTTCAAGAATGCATCTAAGAGTTCTTGTTTTTCTGTGAGAAGTGACTCAACATAGATGGTTATGTGTGGTAGCTCCTCTATTCCTAGGTTGATGGGGTTACATTGCTCTGCCAGGACCACTAATTTTTCTTGTTGAAGCGCAGTGAGTGAAAGATTGAATCCTTCATCCTTCGGCACCTCGGAGAGGTTTTCACCATTGGATGTCCTTTAATTTTACTATTCTATTGTCAGAGAGTACGATAGTGTGGTTTTCACTCAAGGACCTTGAGATTTTTCTCAATTTCCAACTTTTGTGACTGAAGGATTCAATTGACTCCCCACAATAGGCTTGAGTGTCCATTGTGATGTCAAATCCAACCTTATGATCTCTATAGGGTACTGTATCCCTGAATCCCATGAACTCTGAGAGTTCCTCATCATTTTTGAATGAGTCCAAAATCGATGGTCCCAGTTGGTCATAATTGATGAGTTAGGGGTAGACCGGGTTCATTTCATGATTTTGTTGGTTTGACTCAAAAGATAGGGTGATAATCATGCATAAGGAGGATTCTTCAAAAAACATAGGTAAATTGGTTACGGGATCCTCATAATCGCTACTACAGACATTGGTGATGTCAAAGGTGAAATTATCTAAGGGCAGACCTATAGATACAAGTAGTTGAAGGGTGGCTTCTAATGGCTGAGGAGGAGTCTTGACTACTTTAATTGGGGGACTTATGCCATGTATGGTTACACTCAGAGGGGTACACCCAAGGCCAAGATTTTTCATGTGCCTTTGAATGATGATGGGTTCCAATCAACCGGTACTATTTTTTTGAAGACTTGCATTCTTATTATAACCCATGCCCAACATCATTTTGCAATCCTTTGCTTCTTTCATCCATAGGAAGATTAGGTGTGGGACTTTCTTCTTGATAGAGGAGTTTGGATATGTCTCACTCATCCACCACTTCTTGGCCTAGGTCTCCTAAACTCTCGAATCGAGAAGCATCTTCCCTGAAGGTTTGAGCTATTGTACTAGTGGGCTATGGTTGTCCAGGGGATCTAGGGGATTGAGGTAACTCCTTGACCACAAAGTCTCCCTTCTTCATCTTGTATTCTCCACACCCATTGTCTTGGATTATAAGATTGATTTTAGATATGTAAGGGATGGTGGGTTCCTTTTTTGTAGAATTGGAGGTTATGTTGGTTGGGTCTATATATGGAGTTGAGGGGCCCTCATAATTCTTTGTGACATGGGTAACTTTATAGTACTTGGCTTCCAAGTTCTTGCAGTAGGCAAAAGGTTTAGGATAACCATGGATTGTGACCTCTTCATTTGGGTATGAAAACTTGATGCACTAATGGAATGTAGATGCAACTGCTTACATCTCATGGATCAATGGGCACCCTAGGAGGATGTTGTAAGGAAAATCAAGGTCAAGGACCTGGCAAGTATTTTCCATAGTAGCTAGCCCTACTTTAATAGGAATTTGAATAGTGCTCTGAGACACTCTTTCTTGATCATCGTAAGCCTTGATTGTGATACCCTTATCTTTTTCAATTGAATCTTTAGAGATTCCCAAATTATTTATAAGCTTTAGTGAACAAATATTGAGACCTACACCCCCATCCACCAAGACCCGTTTGACCTTATTTTTGTGACCCAAGACTTTGAGGTGTAATGCACGGTTGTGAGATGGTTGGGCGGGGAAGTCCTGATCAGAACAGGTGAGGAGATTTGGAGTGGTGATGTTATTGACCATATCTTGGAATTGCTCCATATCAAGGTTGGCGGATATTGTAGATGAAGCCAAGGATTCCTCAAGAATTTCTCTGTGGGAAGCTGAAATCTTTAGTAACTCCATGATGGACATCTAAGCAGGGGTTCTTTTTCACTGATCAAGGACGTTATAACCATTAGGGATAGATTTTTGGCTTGAGGTTGAGGTCTTAGATGGTTGTGATGCCCCAACAATGGTGACCTTGTCGCCACATGTGGTGACTCCACAATCAACGTTGGCTCCCTTGATGCTAACAACAATGACTAATTCATCTATAGAGGTGAAATATCCATCATACACATGGTTTACATTCCCATATTTTTGCTTCCCTTTGTTATTTAATTGGTTGTGATTGGGCATTGGATTTGTGTAGATTTTTAGATCTTGATTTCCAGCTGGTTGCTCAACATTTATGATTTTATCATCGATGAGATCTTGGATGATATATTTCAGTTTCATGCAGGTAGCAGTTGTATGCCCCTTGAGCTTATGATAATCGCTAAGGAAATTTTCATTATACAAGGGTGGTTTAACCTAGGGCTCTTGGTAATTATCATAAGTGGGGATCTTGATGAGGTTCTCATTGACCAACTTCTTTATGATGGATTTGATGGATTCCCCAAGGGCTATGAATTTTTGCTTGGGGGGATACCTATTTCACAAAGGTGGTCCTCCTTGATTATTGAGGTTGTTGACTTAATTGTGGGGTGCTTTTTAGATTATCGCACTGGTTTGTGCATTGCTGCAGTTGTTGTTCTGTAGTTTTTGATGTGTTTGAAAATTATTCTTTGGAGCACTGATGATGACCTTGGCATTGACCACACCATCATTGGTGACATTCCTATTTTTCGCCCATGTGTGAGGTTTCTCTTTATAACTAGTGGATGGGAAACTATCTTGATGTTCAAGATATGTATGTGTACCCCCTTTTGTAATAAGTGTCCTTTCGATGTTGAGCGCCTTGGGGAACAATTGGTCATATGTGGTAATGCAGTCCATCTTCAGATAAAATGCCAAGGTCTTGTCCAAATTAGCAATGATAGTGCAGATTTGTTTCTCTTCTAGCATGGTCCATTTTCTCCAGTTGGCCTTGGATCACCATCATTGTAGGAAGGAACCAAAAAATTCCCCCTTTCCTTGTTTGAGCACTGATAATTCCTCTAGACTAACATCAGTACCGATGTTGAATGCATATTTTTTGAGGAATGCGTCTACGATTTCTTGGAATGTTCTAATATCCGTAGGTAGACAAGAGAGCCACTCCATGGTGGGACTAGCCAGGCTTTGAGGAAACAACCATATCAGATATGTATCATTGTATGTGACTTTCATGCAATGTAATTGGAATTCCTTTATGTGATCTTCATGGTTTCCGATCCCATGATATTTGTCAAATTTAGGGATTTCGAATTACTTTGGGAATGGTACCATTGCAAGGCTCTTGTCAAAAGGATAGGGACATATATTGTCCAGTGTTGTTGTTGTTTTTCCTTATTGAAGATCAAGCACTTGCTGCGAGAAAAGTTTGATTTGTTCTATCACATCGCCTTGTGGATCAGGGAGTGGAGTAAACATGTTTTGAGGAGATTGGGGTGTTTGATGGATGGGTGGAGCATTGGTGGGAGTTTTTTACAAGCTTTTATGTGCAATTAATGCCTACATTTTTTGCTGATCCAAAAATGCTTGTTGTTGGTCATGTTGTTTCTACACCAACAAAGCTTTTTGTTGGGTTTCTTGTTGTTGTTCTTGATATTCTTGCAAAGTTTGTTGATATGATTCTTGTTGGATTTCCTATAATTATTTCTAGTATTGAGCTAGCACTTGTGCTTGCTGAGCTTGATACTGGGCTTTAGCTTGAGCTTATGCTTGTTGGGTTGCTTTTGCAGCCTGAGTAGCTTGTGCAACGTCATCTGCTTGAGCTACTTGAACAACTTTGGGAGCTTGTTTTTGTTGTATTAAAGCGTGGCCTTGAGTAGCCTGTTATGCTTGTTGTGCTTGTTGCATTGCTAATTGCACTTTTGCTTGCTAGGCATCTAGCTGTGTAGCTTGTTGATTTTGGATTTGTTGAGGTGCCTTTTGATAGGCGTCTTATCGTGCTTCTTGCAATGTGATGTTGAATGAATTTTTGTGTTATGCTTTGGCGATGGCATTGGTGGCGTGGGAATGGTATTGATCATTGTAATGAGAGGAACATTCATGTTAATGATTTGGATTTGAGTGGTGGATGTCGTGATTGAGATGCTTGGTCCTTGGGAAACCATGCTTTGAGATATTTGAGGAGTAGTGGATGTGTTGATTGTTGGGGTTGCTTGGATGGTTGCCACCTGTTGTGAAATCGACGGCAAGATGGGAGGATTTGATATGATGCTTTGATTTATGATGGGAGTCTTCCTTTCATTCAATTGATTAATGGCAGTTCAAGGGGGAAGGCCCAACCCAAGAGGCGATGCGGATGTAAATGGTAAAGGTGGAAATGGTGGAAAGATGGGTGGTGCATTTTCTTTAATAGATGATGATGAGGGATCAAAGACTCCCCCCAGTCTAAACAAATGACCTTCTCCTTATGAGATTATAGGGAGATAGGTTCACGTGTCCAGAGGATAGACTAGTATTACATGGAAGGAGGATGGATTGGCATGGTTATGGAATGTGAGTGGAACGTATCGATGTAATGGATTTATTGGGATAGATTGACCGAATATGGTGTTTGTGTCCAACTCTTGGTTATATACAAGGGCGTGTGCTTGAAGGGCATGAAGTAATGAGCTTCCCTTGCTAATGATTGGCAGTGTTGGAGAAATAGATGATGTGATTTGTGGGATACTTTGGGTGATGCTTTTATATGGAGGCATGGGTGGGATTGGAGGCATGATCTCAAGAGGTTTCTCCACAAGATTTCTTATGTCATAGTCAGAAGGGATTTTAGTGCCTTCCTTGGCCAGTTCAAGCATGTATTGGTGAGATATAACCTCATCATGGCATTAAAAATTCGATGATTTTCAAGATTTTTTACCATCTCAAGGATCTCATCTTGCGTCATCCCTAAGATGTTGTTAGTGATGTCCTCTACCTGGCCCTCTTCTTGGGGATTTTGGTGTGGTAGAGGGAGATTGCTCGAGGGATTGCTCGATCTAGCAGGATTCATTTCAGGATTAGTTTGGATTAGGTCACTTGAAGTTGATGTTTCCTTGTTGATTTCCATATTCTTCTTGTGTTGTGATCTATTCTATACCATAAAAGAAGGATCAATTTTCAAGAATCTGTATTCTTTTTGATTGATTTAACTTTAGGCACAAAAGAGAAGAACTAGGATGATTAAGGATCAAAAGATGGGGAGGAAGATATATGGAAAATGGATGATGTTGATGATTGAACTTTTGAGAAACCTTGGGGGAGACAATAGACTTTAGGATGGGAATTGGATTGATTTGGATAGTGAACCTGTGAACTCTAGGAGGTTGGATATTGTTCTAGAGTAGACCCGTACACAAGATGGGAATTTAACTAAAGGTGCAAAGAAGGATTCATCAAGGAACCTCTAATTAAACAAAATGATTTTGGATAATGAACTCCTAGACCCTAAGATGTTGGATTTTATCAAGAGGTAAATTTGTTCACAAGAGTTTGATAATTTGATCAAATACATGGAGAAGGATTCATCCCCACATATCTAACCAAACAAGATAATTTAAATTTTCCAAAAGGTCTAGAATGGATGATGTTTTCAAGATTCTCAAGAGTTGTTGGTGAGATGATTTTTTTATTTTGATGTTCTGAAGGATGGGTGAGATTTAATAATTTTGATCCTAAACCAGACTTAGATGAGACTCCTTTCTACCAAACCTCGGTATTGAAGAACCCACTTGATACTTCCTAGGTGAGAAAAGAAAACCTTTGAAATAAACTTGGATACTATTGGCAATAAAAATCATACAAGTTAGGATTTTTTTTTTAAGGTTTATTGTAAAAATTGTAAACCAACCTTTCTCTTACCTTGTGAAGCCTTGAAAGACATTCTTCACGAGCTCTTGGACTAAGATTTTTGAACCTTGGTTTGCAGATTTTTATTTTGCAGGAAATCATTTGAAGGAACACATGTGTTGGGTTCAATTGTTATTATCTTTTCTTAATGAGTTATTTTTATCACAAACACTCTTTTGATTAGCTTTTCAACCTGAATTTCTAATGTCCAAATTTCTTATTATCCCACAAAGTCCATTATGTGAGGAATCAAGGAAATTAAGGAAAAAGTTTCTTAATCTTGACTTTAGTAAAAATAAATGATGATTAAATGCAAATGCTTAGAAACCTCTAAGGATGAAATCCCTAGGCCAAGCAAGAGCACCTAGATTTTTCAAAGATTTTTTTTCCCTCCAAAGGGTTTGAAATTTTGAGAATTTTCATGAATGTTTGTTTTCAAATTTTTTGAGACCCAAGCAAAGTGTTTTTGATTCCAAGAACATGCACACTCCTAGGATGAAAATACAATGTTTGTTAGATTCCCACTTGGATAAATCCAGCTTCAATTAATCCTAGAAGATGATTAGATGTTTGACGACATAGGCTCCCCTGCATGGCACACACTTCTTGGGTCAGCCAAGCATCAATACCCATGAATCTCCCATGGCATACTTCTCATCTCTACTAAAAGCCATAAGAATGTGGGGTGGCTTTAGAACGACCGTTCTTGTACTAACAAATAGTTTAGGATTTTGTCCTTTGTAAAAAAGGGCTTTTAATACAAGAATTTTGGTCATGGGGGACCATCCATGTGGCAAGAGACCATTGCTTCCCTTCTTATCAGAATGATCCTCATGATTCTCAAAATTTCCTCGAGAACCCACACTTATATACCGGTTGAAAGTTGTTGGCTTTTGTGTGTTCCCGATTGGGTCATTCCCTTGGGGTGATTAATTTTTCCCACCAAGGCAGGCCCTCTAAGATAAACAAAAGTGAGCAATCATATCTGTAGTTTGATCAACCTTTGCTGAAAAAAAAGGGAGAACACTCGCAATATGATCCACTCACACTAGCAAGTTTTGTTCAATTTTTAATCCCAAATAAAATGTGGAGGAAATCACTAACACAACTAAAGATCATCAAAAGCCTTTTTATTTTCAAGATTGTTGTGAGGCACAAGAGAAGCACATACATCTTTTAGATGATATTATTTTGGGTAAGTGATTACAAAATAAAGATGCACATGTTCATTTAAAATCCTCAAAGAAATGATTAGATTATTTTTAAACTTACAAAAGAAAAGATGAAAGTTTCCTTGTTCAATTGTTAACTTTAAACCAAATCTAGTGAGTTTGTCTAAAGTTATTTTTCACCTTTTGTAGCAAAAATTAAAAGCTTTTGTAGTGTTCTTTTTAGAGCCCAGAAGAAATTTAGTGTCTCCTAAAAGTATGAAGGTAATCAAATCCTTAGAAAGTGATTATAAGTTCTCCCTAAGTCTTTAAAAAACCTTAGTATAATAAAGACAATGATGTCATAATGAAAGAATCTTCTTTGCTACCTCCTTGCCTCAAGCTATAAAATGATTAAAACCAGGAAATAAAGAGACATAAAATAAGTTAGGAGTTCAAAATGTCAACAACAAAAAAACACATGTCAAAATAAATCAATTTTGAACTTTTTACTCCACCCTAGTGGCATAGTTCATGGGTGCAACAGAGTTTAGAAATGTCAGCGGCACAATATAGCACCACTATTTACTAAGAGTGATGCTCTACAGTGAAACAAAGACCATGATAGCGGCTTTGTTTGACTAGCGGTGGAGTTTAAAATTTAGAAGTTTCGTGGTGCACTTTAAAATTTGAATTTTGTTGGCAGGAAGACTCTAGCGGTGGAGTTTGGAGATTGGAGTAGTGCAATATAGCGTCGCTTGAATTTCAACAGTGGAGTTTCATGGAAGCTACAAAAAACACAAAAAAGAATAGATTTTTTAAAAAACATGATTAAACCCTTCAGATTTGCCCTCCTTCTAGCGCCAAAATGTGAACCCCAATCCTAGACCTACACAAACATAGAAAACAAATGCAATATTAGATTCATATCCAAGTGAGAATCAAGATTCCCCATGAAATCCATTTAAATTGTAAAGAACAAGAAATGAGATGAAGAACATAAAAAATAATAAACAAAAGCTATCAAATCCTATCCAATGTAAATCAAACTCTTGATTCCATCGGGGAGTTGGTGTCAATTTGTGTGTAGGAAATGGCCCTTTCCCAACTCCTATGATGCAATTCTGATGAGTGATGTAGTTTGATGATGATTCAATTGAGCTCCATGATGAAAAATCTTCATAACCTAGCTAAGATCTTGATAAAATGGATGAAAAACAGATATCCTTGAAGATGAAATTGAGTATAGTGAGTTTACTAAAATTGTGGATGATCAAATGAGGAGAAAAGCCTCTCATTTGTGGATGAGATTGAGAGAAGAGGAGGAAAAATGGATGAATGTGGGACTAATCTTCAAAGAATGGCCAAATGCCACTTGTCAAGATGTGAATGGAGGAAGCTTGAGCACATTTTGGTGATTGTATATGATAAATGATATTAGGTGGAATTTGAAAATAGTGAAATGACAAGTAAGAGGGAAAAAATGAATTAAATGCCACTTGGATCAATGCACAAGGACATGTAAAAGGAATGAATGTCTTGTTGGAAGGACAAATCCACTTGGAGGGATTTTCAAATTTTGGAGGAATATTCTCAAAAGATGCCAAGTTGAAAGAAAATAGGGATTTAATAAATCTATTAAATGTATTTTCATGTGCAAATGGAAAAATCTAGAGAAATTTAGAGATTAGGATTAAATTAATCAAGGTTTAATTAATTTAATGAGCGATTAGGTGATGTGGCTATTTGATTTAGATTAATGGATTGATTTAAATCAAAAGATGAGAATTAGATTTAATTAAATAAATTATTTGATTTATTTAAATTAAAGAGGGATGATGATGTTAGATTAAATAAAATAAGGTTTAATTTATTTAATTTAATAATATGGCCTCAAAGATTTAATCAAATAAAATGAATTATTTAATTAAATCGAGATCAAAGGATTAATTAAATAACTTTGATTTATCTAATTAACAAGAAAGAATGACTTAATCATATTTGAATGATTATTTATTCAATTAAGGGATGAAGAGTGATGACGAGCTGAGAAGATGATTTAGGATGAAATGATGTTAGTAATCAGGATCAGGTGTGTCGATATTTTTTCCATGTCTACAAAGAGATATTAGGAGAGGGAGAAATTGGATTGTTGTGATTATTGATGGTTGCATTCATTTCCTCTAAGGTGTAATTATCTTATGCCATAGTCTCTATCCTAAGAGGAGAGCTATTTGGAAAGTGACAAACAATAGGTTTATCGCATGGTATGATTACAGTTGGTGAAGTAGCTTCATCACTCATAGGATAGGCATTAAGAGAAGGATAAATAGGAATTAGATGGTTACCAATTATTGGACTATTTTGTCCAAATAGACTCTTCCAAATGTGAGGAACATTAGGAAGCAGAGCAATAATTCTATAACTCTTAATCATTGGGTTGTTTGATATCCTCATGTTCGTATTTACTAAAGCATGATAAGAGATAGGGGAGGTATTGGGAGAAGGTTGAAGACTAGCTAAGGTAGTAACCATGATTGTATTTTTGTGTGTTAGAAGGTATTTGAAAGGGGGGGGAAGAGGAAGAAAAGAAAGACCATCATGATCTTCAATGCTTGTGTCTTTCTAGAAGATACCTTTATCACTAATGGGAGAGATATCAGGAGAAGAACAATTATGATTATCATGATTATCAATGCTTACATCCTCTTGTGGCAAAGCTTTAGTGGATGAGAGAGGAGAGATGAATTCATGAAGGGCTTCATCTAACATGTCCAAGTCATCACTACTAAAGGGCTTAAGAAGGGTGTGAGTGGGTTCTTGTGATGCTGTTAGAGTTATGATTTTGTTTGCTACAAAATTTGATTTAGATGTTTTAGGAACTAATGTAGAAAATGAAAATTGTAAAATTCTAATTGCCATGAATATAAACAATGCTTATTTCTAATAATTTGAATGTAATATAAGCTGCTAAAATTTACAATGCAATGTAAAGATATAGGATGAACTACAATTTTTTGATTTTAAACAATGCAATTTACTAATTGTACTAAAAAGAGAATGTTGTGAATGAAAAATGAAATTTAAGAACTACATTAAATGGGCTATTTTATGCTAGATTTAATGGAACACATGCTACAAAAACCCAACCAAATGATACAGATAGATAATGGGAGAAAACAAAAGCCTAAAAACAGAATTTTTAGCTCTATAAAAGGCTACTTCAGAGGCCTAAAGGGACTAGGTCGCCTAGGGTGGCGACCTAGTCCTCTTGGTGATTGTTTTGAGAATTTTCAAGAGTTTTGGATGGATTTAGGTGGTTTCATTATATTAAGGGGAAAACCTAAAATTAAAATGTAGAATTTCAGATAGTTTGTAATGGTTTAAATGCAAAAATGAAACCTACATGCACCTTTACTAATGCAAACTTTGAGAATCTAGAATGTGACTTAACTAATGCAAGATGCAATGCAAGAAAATTATAGGACAATGATAGACTCGAAATCAGACAAGAAGGGGGTAGGAAATTCGGGTTCACCAAAATGTAACACAACGTTTAGCACCTTAATGCTTTCTTTCTCTTCTAGGGTTTTTCACCTAAAAGGAGAAAGATGGGCCAAACAACTTAGGTTACATTCAAAGATTATATGTTAGTGGGGGTTTAAAGGTGTGAAGTTTGTGGTGTCTATAGAATGTATCTAAATGCTATAAGCTAAAAATAGAAATCAACTATTAATGTAAAACTACAAAAATGAACTATGTTTGAAAACACAATGTTGTATGTAAGCATAAACTAGAATGACCTAAAAATGTAAACTTTGGCAAAACAAAAAGCTATAAATGAAAGAGGGGTACTTGCAAATGTATTTCAGACTTGAAGGGACTCAAAATTTTTGAAAAATCTAATTTTTATGTCTAGTGGGACACTTGTGCCAAGTTGGGCAACATAGTCCTTTTTCAGGGTGATTTCAGGATACTGACCCATGGCCTGCTTCATCCAAATGGGTATCTAGATCCATAGAAATATTTGTAAAATATGCACTGTGGGACTAGGTCGCCACAACTAGTGGGAATGTCCCTTTTGTCTTTTCTCAAAATCTGAAGGTGGAAATGAAGGCTCTTGATCAGCACTTTCTATTCCTCCAAGTGTTTAGACCAAAAACCTTGATTTTCAGCCTGTAGGTGTCCTTTTGTGGATTTTTTTCCCTAGTTGTCAAGGAGATTCCCTAACAAGCCTTCAACCCATTTTTGAATGGTTTCCAAACCTGCAAAATACCTAAATCTACAAGCACACATGCAAAGAGGAGACAAAGGGTTAGGGTTAGAGATTAGGGGTTTTCCTTAGTCAAACCCCATTGATGATAATCAAATCCAAATGAAATATAATGAAAGGAATGGATGATTGAATGGTAAATCCAATAGAAACACTTACGAAACCTTTTTTGAAGATATCTGCAACATGCAAGAACCAA